>JAPFQT010000066.1:0-407500 GCA_027627225.1 Congeria kusceri
TCCGCGTCCTGGCACGTAAAGCTCGTGCTTTGTTGGTAGCGGATGTTTGCTTTCGGTTAAGGTCGTTGCGGTCCTCATATGCTATCTGCTTAATAATCTTTGACCCCTGGGTAAGGTTAGCATTTAGTTCAGTGGTTTTTGCAATTACAGAGTCAGCATAGCCATTGTTTAATTTGTGAACCTGCCCGTGAATTCGACCTACACAGTTGCGTGAGAAAGTCACAGTTTTAGGATTGACAGCTTGGTACGACCTGTTTACTGCTTCACTTTTTTGGGTTGTGGTTAAAAGTTTGGTAGCGTCAAGAGCAGCTGGACCTAAAACCATTTCAATGCATTTTTTAAGGACTTGTTGGTCACTGTCAACCATTTTAACCTTGACATTGTCTGGCATGAAATTCTTAGCTTGCCTATTTGTACCAGCACAGACATAACTGTACTTTGCACAATGAGTACCGCAGTAACCACTGAAGCATAGAACAATGGTTGCGATTACATCAACCATGACCTTCTTTAGAACCTTGATGTCACCCTGGTGTTTATTGTGGGCAGCTTTAAGCTCAGCCATACACCTAGCTTTGACCGAGAGAGCGAACCGACTCCTGATATTAGACTTGGAATGACCCTTGAGCATGCCCTTTGAGAAAGGCGCTTTGTTGAGCTCGCGCTTCAGCGAGTTGCCTAGGTGCCTCAGATCCTTAAGATGACCCACATTGTGACCATGAGAGTTACGAACACCTTGGAATGCCCTACTGTCCCCATCACAAGTGAAATTTGCTATTTTGATGTCCTTAGAGATCTGGTCACCTAACAACCTATTCCATTTGCCTTCATCACCTATTGGTTCCCTCTCTGAAACATTTGCAGAACAATGCCCCCTATGATTGGGGCACTGAACAGGTTTACCCTTATTCCTAAGCATTGATGCAGTCCTGCATAGTTTATTTGCTACTTGTACCCCTACAATTTGCTTGTTTCTGGTATTGTTTTCACACATAGTGCTTATGGCAATAGTTCCGGCTTGAAAGGGTGTCGCGTCAGAGTTAAAAATTGGATTGTTGTAGCAAGTGTCCCCTTCAACATTTACCTTAGAGGGATCTTTTTGACCAATTTTGGCATTTTCAGCAACTAAGTTTTCTCTAATCTGGTACATGCTTCTCTCATTTAGGGATTTAAGGGCAGTATTGACCTTATTTGCTTGTTTTTGCATAGCAAGTGGAGAGGGAGCAATGATATTGGTTGTGTTGAGAATTCTGCGGGAACCTGTGTTCCCAATAGAAGTACTTGCAACACCTATTTGGAAGCCTACATTGATCTGAGCTGCCTTTCTGCCCCTGGTACTTGATGGAACCTCATTGTAAAGCTTATAATGCTTGCCTACATATCTGCATCTTGTACATTTTAACCTTTCCTCCCAGCCTAAGCCCCACTTTATGGAAGCACTGCCGTCAATTACCAAGTCGCCCCTACATTTATCACTTCTTAACCTATGCTTTCTATTTTCAGAGGACATCATAGACTGGAGTAGGGCGGGGACATAGACCTTGTTCGTAAGTAAGTCGGGATGGACTTTTGATGGAGCAGGAACCCGTAACAGGTCTACATAGCGAATCTTGTTCGCTCTCGGACGCAAGGGCTTAGCTGGGGTTTGAGAGCCGTCTACATCCCGAAAAGAACCTTGTCATTGTAAGCTACCCGTGCTTCAAAGGATGACCTTTCTAACCTTACATAGGTTGTGTTGGAATTTGACCTTGTTTCATAATTATGTTTTTTTCCCCTTCACCGGACTAGTCCACCTCGTTTAAAACCAACATTGAGCAACTTTTTCTTTTGCTTGGTTATGAACCCCATTTTGACCAGATTGCCACCTTAAAAAAAGTCAAAGTACTTATTTTGTGCCCAAAATATGCAATTTTGTATTCCCTTAAACCTCTAAATGTGAGCAGGCAATGCAAATTGACCACCTGCTGCAGTTTAAAGGCACTCATGACATTATATACTAGAATATATAATTGGTGGCCTGTAATTAAAGAGGCTGCGACAAACAAGGTGCTTTAAAGATTTTACACTTTATTGGTTTGAAACAAGCAATTACTGAAGCTGATTGATTTCTACACTTCAAAGTATCTTTGATCTCCCATTTTGACTAATTTGTTAATTGTCTTGGATGAAATTGGAATTTTTTTTCTATTAAATTTACATTTTTGGGGTGATTTTTTTAAAAAAATACACAAAAAATACATTATCAAAATGGCTTAGAGTAAAACTATCTAACAAAGTCATTCTCTCCTCACCCCACATAAGCCCCCCATACATGTTTGTTTGGTTTGTTTGGGTATTTTGTCACAAATATTGCAAATATCAGCTTTAATTGTTAGAGGGACATTTAAGCTTCAAGACGCTTGAAATCACCGGCTTCCGACCAAAATCACCTGTGTTTGAAAATATGAAATAAAATGGCCAAATGGACAGATATACAAGCCAAACTTAATATATTGGTGCAATATGCATGGGAAGATAATTATATGCAAGAAAAACTAATTTTAATGGGAACAAATTTCTCTTATAGGTTACAGTATACTAAATATTTCAGGTGTGCAATGCTATACTCTCTAAATAAATCAACACCATTTATTTGAAGACACAATTTTCTGTATAGTCCACTTGCCATGACTTTATTTTTGAATATTTCTTTGTACGTGTGGTAGGAAAAACATTGTTGTGTACTAAAAATTCACTGTTTCGCTTGAAGGTTGGAGACTACATGACGAGACTTTGACAGTTGGCAGTATACCTTCAACTGGAGAGTAGCCGGTAAAAGATGGCCGTAAAACAGTGAACTTTGATTCGCGTCGAGTTCTTTCTTACATATCACATGACCTATCTTTTTTATTGTCTAAATCAATTCGGCTCGGAATGCTCTTTAAGAAAAGGTATGGTTATGAGGGTCTCTACGCGCAAAATGTTGAGTTTATTTTTTGTTGAATTTATTGCTTTTACATTGAATTTGTTAAGGAAATCTTTTAGTATATTGTGACCTAAACTGACTTTGGGTTAAAATAAAATATCGTCTGCAAGTGCAAAATATGGATGAGAAAGCAGATTTTTGGTCATTTCTGAGCAAAAGAGTAGAAAATAAGTGCATTAAATGCATCAATTCAGATTGTTTGATCTGGAATGGTTGTATTTCAAATAGTTC
The DNA here is from genome assembly GCA_027627225.1 of Congeria kusceri. Classification (NCBI taxonomy): domain Eukaryota; kingdom Metazoa; phylum Mollusca; class Bivalvia; order Myida; family Dreissenidae; genus Congeria; species Congeria kusceri. Next base: position 3,197 of record JAPFQT010000066.1, read on the forward strand.
CTTACCCTATTATGGCCGAATGAGGGCTAAATTGCCTTCGGACATAAAATCAGAGACATACTTGGTTCACCGTGTAGCGTTAATGCGCTACATGAAGTCAGAATTGAACGCCAGGGACTCTGTGAGCCACTTATGCAACAATAGCTTGTGTGTTAAGCCTGAACATTTAAACATAGAGCCCCATTCCACCAACATGGAACGGCGGACATGTTTACAGTTCGGACAGTGCAGCGGGCATGGAACTGAGCCAGCCTGCATATTTGGTAAAAACATGAATACAACAAGCTTTATCACTTCCTTTTATTCATAGAAATACACTTAAAATACATAAATGCATGTTTTTTTTTCATTTTATATCTATTTCTATTGGGTATTTTTGCCTTTTTCAGGTAGAGGAACGCCTGATGCTGACGCGAGGGCCACTTGTTAGAGGTCTCTTATGCCAAAACAGGTAATAATAACAATTTATTATCAGGTACACAATCAACTAAGCATATTTATGATGCTTAAGGTGTGGAAGACTGTCATAATCAGGTTTGGGGTCACTCATGCCCTTGCCGTAGTGTAATTCCTCATGCAGTTTGTATCGATAATTCCGCGTCCTGGCACGTAAAGCTCGTGCTTTGTTGGTAGCGGATGTTTGCTTTCGGTTAAGGTCGTTGCGGTCCTCATATGCTATCTGCTTAATAATCTTTGACCCCTGGGTAAGGTTAGCATTTAGTTCAGTGGTTTTTGCAATTACAGAGTCAGCATAGCCATTGTTTAATTTGTGAACCTGCCCGTGAATTCGACCTACACAGTTGCGTGAGAAAGTCACAGTTTTAGGATTGACAGCTTGGTACGACCTGTTTACTGCTTCACTTTTTTGGGTTGTGGTTAAAAGTTTGGTAGCGTCAAGAGCAGCTGGACCTAAAACCATTTCAATGCATTTTTTAAGGACTTGTTGGTCACTGTCAACCATTTTAACCTTGACATTGTCTGGCATGAAATTCTTAGCTTGCCTATTTGTACCAGCACAGACATAACTGTACTTTGCACAATGAGTACCGCAGTAACCACTGAAGCATAGAACAATGGTTGCGATTACATCAACCATGACCTTCTTTAGAACCTTGATGTCACCCTGGTGTTTATTGTGGGCAGCTTTAAGCTCAGCCATACACCTAGCTTTGACCGAGAGAGCGAACCGACTCCTGATATTAGACTTGGAATGACCCTTGAGCATGCCCTTTGAGAAAGGCGCTTTGTTGAGCTCGCGCTTCAGCGAGTTGCCTAGGTGCCTCAGATCCTTAAGATGACCCACATTGTGACCATGAGAGTTACGAACACCTTGGAATGCCCTACTGTCCCCATCACAAGTGAAATTTGCTATTTTGATGTCCTTAGAGATCTGGTCACCTAACAACCTATTCCATTTGCCTTCATCACCTATTGGTTCCCTCTCTGAAACATTTGCAGAACAATGCCCCCTATGATTGGGGCACTGAACAGGTTTACCCTTATTCCTAAGCATTGATGCAGTCCTGCATAGTTTATTTGCTACTTGTACCCCTACAATTTGCTTGTTTCTGGTATTGTTTTCACCACATAGTGCTTATGGCAATAGTTCCGGCTTGAAAGGGTGTCGCGTCAGAGTTAAAAATTGGATTGTTGTAGCAAGTGTCCCCTTCAACATTTACCTTAGAGGGATCTTTTTGACCAATTTTGGCATTTTCAGCAACTAAGTTTTCTCTAATCTGGTACATGCTTCTCTCATTTAGGGATTTAAGGGCAGTATTGACCTTATTTGCTTGTTTTTGCATAGCAAGTGGAGAGGGAGCAATGATATTGGTTGTGTTGAGAATTCTGCGGGAACCTGTGTTCCCAATAGAAGTACTTGCAACACCTATTTGGAAGCCTACATTGATCTGAGCTGCCTTTCTGCCCCTGGTACTTGATGGAACCTCATTGTAAAGCTTATAATGCTTGCCTACATATCTGCATCTTGTACATTTTAACCTTTCCTCCCAGCCTAAGCCCCACTTTATGGAAGCACTGCCGTCAATTACCAAGTCGCCCCTACATTTATCACTTCTTAACCTATGCTTTCTATTTTCAGAGGACATCATAGACTGGAGTAGGGCGGGGACATAGACCTTGTTCGTAAGTAAGTCGGGATGGACTTTTGATGGAGCAGGAACCCGTAACAGGTCTACATAGCGAATCTTGTTCGCTCTCGGACGCAAGGGCTTAGCTGGGGTTTGAGAGCCGTCTACATCCCGAAAAGAACCTTGTCATTGTAAGCTACCCGTGCTTCAAAGGATGACCTTTCTAACCTTACATAGGTTGTGTTGGAATTTGACCTTGTTTCATAATTATGTTTTTTCCCTTCACCGGACTAGTCCCACCTCGTTTAAAACCAACATTGAGCAACTTTTTCTTTTGCTTGGTTATGAACCCCATTTTGACCAGATTGCCACCTTAAAAAAAGTCAAAGTACTTATTTTGTGCCCAAAATATGCAATTTTGTATTCCCTTAAACCTCTAAATGTGAGCAGGCAATGCAAATTGACCACCTGCTGCAGTTTAAAGGCACTCATGACATTATATACTAGAATATATAATTGGTGGCCTGTAATTAAAGAGGCTGCGACAAACAAGGTGCTTTAAAGATTTTACACTTTATTGGTTTGAAACAAGCAATTACTGGAAGCTGATTGATTTCTACACTTCAAAGTATCTTTGATCTCCCATTTTGACTAATTTGTTAATTGTCTTGGATGAAATTGGAATTTTTTTTCTATTAAATTTACATTTTTGGGGTGATTTTTTAAAAAAAATACACAAAAAATACATTATCAAAATGGCTTAGAGTAAAACTATCTAACAAAGTCATTCTCTCCTCACCCCACATAAGCCCCCCATACATGTTTGTTTGGTTTGTTTGGGTATTTTGTCACAAATATTGCAAATATCAGCTTTAATTGTTAGAGGGACATTTAAGCTTCAAGACGCTTGAAATCACCGGCTTCCGACCAAAATCACCTGTGTTTGAAAATATGAAATAAAATGGCCAAATGGACAGATATACAAGCCAAACTTAATATATTGGTGCAATATGCATGGGAAGATAATTATATGCAAGAAAAACTAATTTTAATGGGAACAAATTTCTCTTATAGGTTACAGTATACTAAATATTTCAGGTGTGCAATGCTATACTCTCTAAATAAATCAACACCATTTATTTGAAGACACAATTTTCTGTATAGTCACTTGCCATGACTTTATTTTTGAATATTTCTTTGTACGTGTGGTAGGAAAAACATTGTTGTGTACTAAAAATTCACTGTTTCGCTTGAAGGTTGGAGACTACATGACGAGACTTTGACAGTTGGCAGTATACCTTCAACTGGAGAGTAGCCGGTAAAAAGATGGCCGTAAAACAGTGAACTTTGATTCGCGTCGAGTTCTTTCTTACATATCACATGACCTATCTTTTTTATTGTCTAAATCAATTCGGCTCGGAATGCTCTTTAAGAAAAGGTATGGTTATGAGGGTCTCTACGCGCAAAATGTTGAGTTTATTTTTGTTGAATTTATTGCTTTTACATTGAATTTGTTAAGGAAATCTTTTAGTATATTGTGACCTAAACTGACTTTGGGTTAAAATAAAATATCGTCTGCAAGTGCAAAATATGGATGAGAAAGCAGATTTTTGGTCATTTCTGAGCAAAAGAGTAGAAAATAAGTGCATTAAATGCATCAATTCAGATTGTTTGATCTGGAATGGTTGTATTTCAAATAGTTCCTTACCCTATTATGGCCGAATGAGGGCTAAATTGCCTTCGGACATAAAATCAGAGACATACTTGGTTCACCGTGTAGCGTTAATGCGCTACATGAAGTCAGAATTGAACGCCAGGGACTCTGTGAGCCACTTATGCAACAATAGCTTGTGTGTTAAGCCTGAACATTTAAACATAGAGCCCCATTCCACCAACATGGAACGGCGGACATGTTTACAGTTCGGACAGTGCAGCGGGCATGGAACTGAGCCAGCCTGCATATTTGGTAAAAACATGAATACAACAAGCTTTATCACTTCCTTTTATTCATAGAAATACACTTAAAATACATAAATGCATGTTTTTTTTCATTTTATATCTATTTCTATTGGGTATTTTTGCCTTTTTCAGGTAGAGGAACGCCTGATGCTGACGCGAGGGCCACTTGTTAGAGGTCTCTTATGCCAAAACAGGTAATAATAACAATTTATTATCAGGTACACAATCAACTAAGCATATTTATGATGCTTAAGGTGTGGAAGACTGTCATAATCAGGTTTGGGGTCACTCATGCCCTTGCCGTAGTGTAATTCCTCATGCAGTTTGTATCGATAATTCCGCGTCCTGGCACGTAAAGCTCGTGCTTTGTTGGTAGCGGATGTTTGCTTTCGGTTAAGGTCGTTGCGGTCCTCATATGCTATCTGCTTAATAATCTTTGACCCCTGGGTAAGGTTAGCATTTAGTTCAGTGGTTTTTGCAATTACAGAGTCAGCATAGCCATTGTTTAATTTGTGAACCTGCCCGTGAATTCGACCTACACAGTTGCGTGAGAAAGTCACAGTTTTAGGATTGACAGCTTGGTACGACCTGTTTACTGCTTCACTTTTTGGGTTGTGGTTAAAAGTTTGGTAGCGTCAAGAGCAGCTGGACCTAAAACCATTTCAATGCATTTTTTAAGGACTTGTTGGTCACTGTCAACCATTTTAACCTTGACATTGTCTGGCATGAAATTCTTAGCTTGCCTATTTGTACCAGCACAGACATAACTGTACTTTGCACAATGAGTACCGCAGTAACCACTGAAGCATAGAACAATGGTTGCGATTACATCAACCATGACCTTCTTTAGAACCTTGATGTCACCCTGGTGTTTATTGTGGGCAGCTTTAAGCTCAGCCATACACCTAGCTTTGACCGAGAGAGCGAACCGACTCCTGATATTAGACTTGGAATGACCCTTGAGCATGCCCTTTGAGAAAGGCGCTTTGTTGAGCTCGCGCTTCAGCGAGTTGCCTAGGTGCCTCAGATCCTTAAGATGACCCACATTGTGACCATGAGAGTACGAACACCTTGGAATGCCCTACTGTCCCCATCACAAGTGAAATTTGCTATTTTGATGTCCTTAGAGATCTGGTCACCTAACAACCTATTCCATTTGCCTTCATCACCTATTGGTTCCCTCTCTGAAACATTTGCAGAACAATGCCCCCTATGATTGGGGCACTGAACAGGTTTACCCTTATTCCTAAGCATTGATGCAGTCCTGCATAGTTTATTTGCTACTTGTACCCCTACAATTTGCTTGTTTCTGGTATTGTTTTCACACATAGTGCTTATGGCAATAGTTCCGGCTTGAAAGGGTGTCGCGTCAGAGTTAAAAATTGGATTGTTGTAGCAAGTGTCCCCTTCAACATTTACCTTAGAGGGATCTTTTTGACCAATTTGGCATTTTCAGCAACTAAGTTTTCTCTAATCTGGTACATGCTTCTCTCATTTAGGGATTTAAGGGCAGTATTGACCTTATTTGCTTGTTTTTGCATAGCAAGTGGAGAGGGAGCAATGATATTGGTTGTGTTGAGAATTCTGCGGGAACCTGTGTTCCCAATAGAAGTACTTGCAACACCTATTTGGAAGCCTACATTGATCTGAGCTGCCTTTCTGCCCCTGGTACTTGATGGAACCTCATTGTAAAGCTTATAATGCTTGCCTACATATCTGCATCTTGTACATTTTAACCTTTCCTCCCAGCCTAAGCCCCACTTTATGGAAGCACTGCCGTCAATTACCAAGTCGCCCCTACATTTATCACTTCTTAACCTATGCTTTCTATTTTCAGAGGACATCATAGACTGGAGTAGGGCGGGGACATAGACCTTGTTCGTAAGTAAGTCGGGATGGACTTTTGATGGAGCAGGAACCCGTAACAGGTCTACATAGCGAATCTTGTTCGCTCTCGGACGCAAGGGCTTAGCTGGGGTTTGAGAGCCGTCTACATCCCGAAAAGAACCTTGTCATTGTAAGCTACCCGTGCTTCAAAGGATGACCTTTCTAACCTTACATAGGTTGTGTTGGAATTTGACCTTGTTTCATAATTATGTTTTTTCCCCTTCACCGGACTAGTCCCACCTCGTTTAAAACCAACATTGAGCAACTTTTTCTTTTGCTTGGTTATGAACCCCATTTTGACCAGATTGCCACCTTAAAAAAAGTCAAAGTACTTATTTTGTGCCCAAAATATGCAATTTTGTATTCCCTTAAACCTCTAAATGTGAGCAGGCAATGCAAATTGACCACCTGCTGCAGTTTAAAGGCACTCATGACATTATATACTAGAATATATAATTGGTGGCCTGTAATTAAAGAGGCTGCGACAAACAAGGTGCTTTAAAGATTTTACACTTTATTGGTTTGAAACAAGCAATTACTGGAAGCTGATTGATTTCTACACTTCAAAGTATCTTTGATCTCCCATTTTGACTAATTTGTTAATTGTCTTGGATGAAATTGGAATTTTTTTTCTATTAAATTTACATTTTTGGGGTGATTTTTTAAAAAAAATACACAAAAAATACATTATCAAAATGGCTTAGAGTAAAACTATCTAACAAAGTCATTCTCTCCTCACCCCACATAAGCCCCCCATACATGTTTGTTTGGTTTGTTTGGGTATTTTGTCACAAATATTGCAAATATCAGCTTTAATTGTTAGAGGGGACATTTAAGCTTCAAGACGCTTGAAATCACCGGCTTCCGACCAAAATCACCTGTGTTTGAAAATATGAAATAAAATGGCCAAATGGACAGATATACAAGCCAAACTTAATATATTGGTGCAATATGCATGGGAAGATAATTATATGCAAGAAAAACTAATTTTAATGGGAACAAATTTCTCTTATAGGTTACAGTATACTAAATATTTCAGGTGTGCAATGCTATACTCTCTAAATAAATCAACACCATTTATTTGAAGACACAATTTTCTGTATAGTCACTTGCCATGACTTTATTTTTGAATATTTCTTTGTACGTGTGGTAGGAAAAACATTGTTGTGTACTAAAAATTCACTGTTTCGCTTGAAGGTTGGAGACTACATGACGAGACTTTGACAGTTGGCAGTATACCTTCAACTGGAGAGTAGCCGGTAAAAAGATGGCCGTAAAACAGTGAACTTTGATTCGCGTCGAGTTCTTTCTTACATATCACATGACCTATCTTTTTTATTGTCTAAATCAATTCGGCTCGGAATGCTCTTTAAGAAAAGGTATGGTTATGAGGGTCTCTACGCGCAAAATGTTGAGTTTATTTTTTGTTGAATTTATTGCTTTTACATTGAATTTGTTAAGGAAATCTTTTAGTATATTGTGACCTAAACTGACTTTGGGTTAAAATAAAATATCGTCTGCAAGTGCAAAATATGGATGAGAAAGCAGATTTTTGGTCATTTCTGAGCAAAAGAGTAGAAAATAAGTGCATTAAATGCATCAATTCAGATTGTTTGATCTGGAATGGTTGTATTTCAAATAGTTCCTTACCCTATTATGGCCGAATGAGGGCTAAATTGCCTTCGGACATAAAATCAGAGACATACTTGGTTCACCGTGTAGCGTTAATGCGCTACATGAAGTCAGAATTGAACGCCAGGGACTCTGTGAGCCACTTATGCAACAATAGCTTGTGTGTTAAGCCTGAACATTTAAACATAGAGCCCCATTCCACCAACATGGAACGGCGGACATGTTTACAGTTCGGACAGTGCAGCGGGCATGGAACTGAGCCAGCCTGCATATTTGGTAAAAACATGAATACAACAAGCTTTATCACTTCCTTTTATTCATAGAAATACACTTAAAATACATAAATGCATGTTTTTTTTCATTTTATATCTATTTCTATTGGGTATTTTTGCCTTTTTCAGGTAGAGGAACGCCTGATGCTGACGCGAGGGCCACTTGTTAGAGGTCTCTTATGCCAAAACAGGTAATAATAACAATTTATTATCAGGTACACAATCAACTAAGCATATTTATGATGCTTAAGGTGTGGAAGACTGTCATAATCAGGTTTGGGGTCACTCATGCCCTTGCCGTAGTGTAATTCCTCATGCAGTTTGTATCGATAATTCCGCGTCCTGGCACGTAAAGCTCGTGCTTTGTTGGTAGCGGATGTTTGCTTTCGGTTAAGGTCGTTGCGGTCCTCATATGCTATCTGCTTAATAATCTTTGACCCCTGGGTAAGGTTAGCATTTAGTTCAGTGGTTTTTGCAATTACAGAGTCAGCATAGCCATTGTTTAATTTGTGAACCTGCCCGTGAATTCGACCTACACAGTTGCGTGAGAAAGTCACAGTTTTAGGATTGACAGCTTGGTACGACCTGTTTACTGCTTCACTTTTTTGGGTTGTGGTTAAAAGTTTGGTAGCGTCAAGAGCAGCTGGACCTAAAACCATTTCAATGCATTTTTTAAGGACTTGTTGGTCACTGTCAACCATTTTAACCTTGACATTGTCTGGCATGAAATTCTTAGCTTGCCTATTTGTACCAGCACAGACATAACTGTACTTTGCACAATGAGTACCGCAGTAACCACTGAAGCATAGAACAATGGTTGCGATTACATCAACCATGACCTTCTTTAGAACCTTGATGTCACCCTGGTGTTTATTGTGGGCAGCTTTAAGCTCAGCCATACACCTAGCTTTGACCGAGAGAGCGAACCGACTCCTGATATTAGACTTGGAATGACCCTTGAGCATGCCCTTTGAGAAAGGCGCTTTGTTGAGCTCGCGCTTCAGCGAGTTGCCTAGGTGCCTCAGATCCTTAAGATGACCCACATTGTGACCATGAGAGTTACGAACACCTTGGAATGCCCTACTGTCCCCATCACAAGTGAAATTTGCTATTTTGATGTCCTTAGAGATCTGGTCACCTAACAACCTATTCCATTTGCCTTCATCACCTATTGGTTCCCTCTCTGAAACATTTGCAGAACAATGCCCCCTATGATTGGGGCACTGAACAGGTTTACCCTTATTCCTAAGCATTGATGCAGTCCTGCATAGTTTATTTGCTACTTGTACCCCTACAATTTGCTTGTTTCTGGTATTGTTTTCACACATAGTGCTTATGGCAATAGTTCCGGCTTGAAAGGGTGTCGCGTCAGAGTTAAAAATTGGATTGTTGTAGCAAGTGTCCCCTTCAACATTTACCTTAGAGGGATCTTTTTGACCAATTTTGGCATTTTCAGCAACTAAGTTTTCTCTAATCTGGTACATGCTTCTCTCATTTAGGGATTTAAGGGCAGTATTGACCTTATTTGCTTGTTTTTGCATAGCAAGTGGAGAGGGAGCAATGATATTGGTTGTGTTGAGAATTCTGCGGGAACCTGTGTTCCCAATAGAAGTACTTGCAACACCTATTTGGAAGCCTACATTGATCTGAGCTGCCTTTCTGCCCTGGTACTTGATGGAACCTCATTGTAAAGCTTATAATGCTTGCCTACATATCTGCATCTTGTACATTTTAACCTTTCCTCCCAGCCTAAGCCCCACTTTATGGAAGCACTGCCGTCAATTACCAAGTCGCCCCTACATTTATCACTTCTTAACCTATGCTTTCTATTTTCAGAGGACATCATAGACTGGAGTAGGGCGGGGACATAGACCTTGTTCGTAAGTAAGTCGGGATGGACTTTTGATGGAGCAGGAACCCGTAACAGGTCTACATAGCGAATCTTGTTCGCTCTCGGACGCAAGGGCTTAGCTGGGGTTTGAGAGCCGTCTACATCCCGAAAAGAACCTTGTCATTGTAAGCTACCCGTGCTTCAAAGGATGACCTTTCTAACCTTACATAGGTTGTGTTGGAATTTGACCTTGTTTCATAATTATGTTTTTTCCCCTTCACCGGACTAGTCCCACCTCGTTTAAAACCAACATTGAGCAACTTTTTCTTTTGCTTGGTTATGAACCCCATTTTGACCAGATTGCCACCTTAAAAAAGTCAAAGTACTTATTTTGTGCCCAAAATATGCAATTTTGTATTCCCTTAAACCTCTAAATGTGAGCAGGCAATGCAAATTGACCACCTGCTGCAGTTTAAAGGCACTCATGACATTATATACTAGAATATATAATTGGTGGCCTGTAATTAAAGAGGCTGCGACAAACAAGGTGCTTTAAAGATTTTACACTTTATTGGTTTGAAACAAGCAATTACTGGAAGCTGATTGATTTCTACACTTCAAAGTATCTTTGATCTCCCATTTTGACTAATTTGTTAATTGTCTTGGATGAAATTGGAATTTTTTTTCTATTAAATTTACATTTTTGGGGTGATTTTTTAAAAAAAATACACAAAAAATACATTATCAAAATGGCTTAGAGTAAAACTATCTAACAAAGTCATTCTCTCCTCACCCCACATAAGCCCCCCATACATGTTTGTTTGGTTTGTTTGGGTATTTTGTCACAAATATTGCAAATATCAGCTTTAATTGTTAGAGGGACATTTAAGCTTCAAGACGCTTGAAATCACCGGCTTCCGACCAAAATCACCTGTGTTTGAAAATATGAAATAAAATGGCCAAATGGACAGATATACAAGCCAAACTTAATATATTGGTGCAATATGCATGGGAAGATAATTATATGCAAGAAAAACTAATTTTAATGGGAACAAATTTCTCTTATAGGTTACAGTATACTAAATATTTCAGGTGTGCAATGCTATACTCTCTAAATAAATCAACACCATTTATTTGAAGACACAATTTTCTGTATAGTCACTTGCCATGACTTTATTTTTGAATATTTCTTTGTACGTGTGGTAGGAAAAACATTGTTGTGTACTAAAAATTCACTGTTTCGCTTGAAGGTTGGAGACTACATGACGAGACTTTGACAGTTGGCAGTATACCTTCAACTGGAGAGTAGCCGGTAAAAAGATGGCCGTAAAACAGTGAACTTTGATTCGCGTCGAGTTCTTTCTTACATATCACATGACCTATCTTTTTTATTGTCTAAATCAATTCGGCTCGGAATGCTCTTTAAGAAAAGGTATGGTTATGAGGGTCTCTACGCGCAAAATGTTGAGTTTATTTTTTGTTGAATTTATTGCTTTTACATTGAATTTGTTAAGGAAATCTTTTAGTATATTGTGACCTAAACTGACTTTGGGTTAAAATAAAATATCGTCTGCAAGTGCAAAATATGGATGAGAAAGCAGATTTTTGGTCATTTCTGAGCAAAAGAGTAGAAAATAAGTGCATTAAATGCATCAATTCAGATTGTTTGATCTGGAATGGTTGTATTTCAAATAGTTCCTTACCCTATTATGGCCGAATGAGGGCTAAATTGCCTTCGGACATAAAATCAGAGACATACTTGGTTCACCGTGTAGCGTTAATGCGCTACATGAAGTCAGAATTGAACGCCAGGGACTCTGTGAGCCACTTATGCAACAATAGCTTGTGTGTTAAGCCTGAACATTTAAACATAGAGCCCCATTCCACCAACATGGAACGGCGGACATGTTTACAGTTCGGACAGTGCAGCGGGCATGGAACTGAGCCAGCCTGCATATTTGGTAAAAACATGAATACAACAAGCTTTATCACTTCCTTTTATTCATAGAAATACACTTAAAATACATAAATGCATGTTTTTTTTCATTTTATATCTATTTCTATTGGGTATTTTTGCCTTTTTCAGGTAGAGGAACGCCTGATGCTGACGCGAGGGCCACTTGTTAGAGGTCTCTTATGCCAAAACAGGTAATAATAACAATTTATTATCAGGTACACAATCAACTAAGCATATTTATGATGCTTAAGGTGTGGAAGACTGTCATAATCAGGTTTGGGGTCACTCATGCCCTTGCCGTAGTGTAATTCCTCATGCAGTTTGTATCGATAATTCCGCGTCCTGGCACGTAAAGCTCGTGCTTTGTTGGTAGCGGATGTTTGCTTTCGGTTAAGGTCGTTGCGGTCCTCATATGCTATCTGCTTAATAATCTTTGACCCCTGGGTAAGGTTAGCATTTAGTTCAGTGGTTTTTGCAATTACAGAGTCAGCATAGCCATTGTTTAATTTGTGAACCTGCCCGTGAATTCGACCTACACAGTTGCGTGAGAAAGTCACAGTTTTAGGATTGACAGCTTGGTACGACCTGTTTACTGCTTCACTTTTTTGGGTTGTGGTTAAAAGTTTGGTAGCGTCAAGAGCAGCTGGACCTAAAACCATTTCAATGCATTTTTTAAGGACTTGTTGGTCACTGTCAACCATTTTAACCTTGACATTGTCTGGCATGAAATTCTTAGCTTGCCTATTTGTACCAGCACAGACATAACTGTACTTTGCACAATGAGTACCGCAGTAACCACTGAAGCATAGAACAATGGTTGCGATTACATCAACCATGACCTTCTTTAGAACCTTGATGTCACCCTGGTGTTTATTGTGGGCAGCTTTAAGCTCAGCCATACACCTAGCTTTGACCGAGAGAGCGAACCGACTCCTGATATTAGACTTGGAATGACCCTTGAGCATGCCCTTTGAGAAAGGCGCTTTGTTGAGCTCGCGCTTCAGCGAGTTGCCTAGGTGCCTCAGATCCTTAAGATGACCCACATTGTGACCATGAGAGTTACGAACACCTTGGAATGCCCTACTGTCCCCATCACAAGTGAAATTTGCTATTTTGATGTCCTTAGAGATCTGGTCACCTAACAACCTATTCCATTTGCCTTCATCACCTATTGGTTCCCTCTCTGAAACATTTGCAGAACAATGCCCCCTATGATTGGGGCACTGAACAGGTTTACCCTTATTCCTAAGCATTGATGCAGTCCTGCATAGTTTATTTGCTACTTGTACCCCTACAATTTGCTTGTTTCTGGTATTGTTTTCACACATAGTGCTTATGGCAATAGTTCCGGCTTGAAAGGGTGTCGCGTCAGAGTTAAAAATTGGATTGTTGTAGCAAGTGTCCCCTTCAACATTTACCTTAGAGGGATCTTTTTGACCAATTTTGGCATTTTCAGCAACTAAGTTTTCTCTAATCTGGTACATGCTTCTCTCATTTAGGGATTTAAGGGCAGTATTGACCTTATTTGCTTGTTTTTGCATAGCAAGTGGAGAGGGAGCAATGATATTGGTTGTGTTGAGAATTCTGCGGGAACCTGTGTTCCCAATAGAAGTACTTGCAACACCTATTTGGAAGCCTACATTGATCTGAGCTGCCTTTCTGCCCCTGGTACTTGATGGAACCTCATTGTAAAGCTTATAATGCTTGCCTACATATCTGCATCTTGTACATTTTAACCTTTCCTCCCAGCCTAAGCCCCACTTTATGGAAGCACTGCCGTCAATTACCAAGTCGCCCCTACATTTATCACTTCTTAACCTATGCTTTCTATTTTCAGAGGACATCATAGACTGGAGTAGGGCGGGGACATAGACCTTGTTCGTAAGTAAGTCGGGATGGACTTTTGATGGAGCAGGAACCCGTAACAGGTCTACATAGCGAATCTTGTTCGCTCTCGGACGCAAGGGCTTAGCTGGGGTTTGAGAGCCGTCTACATCCCGAAAAGAACCTTGTCATTGTAAGCTACCCGTGCTTCAAAGGATGACCTTTCTAACCTTACATAGGTTGTGTTGGAATTTGACCTTGTTTCATAATTATGTTTTTTCCCCTTCACCGGACTAGTCCCACCTCGTTTAAAACCAACATTGAGCAACTTTTTCTTTTGCTTGGTTATGAACCCCATTTTGACCAGATTGCCACCTTAAAAAAAGTCAAAGTACTTATTTTGTGCCCAAAATATGCAATTTTGTATTCCCTTAAACCTCTAAATGTGAGCAGGCAATGCAAATTGACCACCTGCTGCAGTTTAAAGGCACTCATGACATTATATACTAGAATATATAATTGGTGGCCTGTAATTAAAGAGGCTGCGACAAACAAGGTGCTTTAAAGATTTTACACTTTATTGGTTTGAAACAAGCAATTACTGGAAGCTGATTGATTTCTACACTTCAAAGTATCTTTGATCTCCCATTTTGACTAATTTGTTAATTGTCTTGGATGAAATTGGAATTTTTTTTCTATTAAATTTACATTTTTGGGGTGATTTTTTAAAAAAAATACACAAAAAATACATTATCAAAATGGCTTAGAGTAAAACTATCTAACAAAGTCATTCTCTCCTCACCCCACATAAGCCCCCCATACATGTTTGTTTGGTTTGTTTGGGTATTTTGTCACAAATATTGCAAATATCAGCTTTAATTGTTAGAGGGACATTTAAGCTTCAAGACGCTTGAAATCACCGGCTTCCGACCAAAATCACCTGTGTTTGAAAATATGAAATAAAATGGCCAAATGGACAGATATACAAGCCAAACTTAATATATTGGTGCAATATGCATGGGAAGATAATTATATGCAAGAAAAACTAATTTTAATGGGAACAAATTTCTCTTATAGGTTACAGTATACTAAATATTTCAGGTGTGCAATGCTATACTCTCTAAATAAATCAACACCATTTATTTGAAGACACAATTTTCTGTATAGTCACTTGCCATGACTTTATTTTTGAATATTTCTTTGTACGTGTGGTAGGAAAAACATTGTTGTGTACTAAAAATTCACTGTTTCGCTTGAAGGTTGGAGACTACATGACGAGACTTTGACAGTTGGCAGTATACCTTCAACTGGAGAGTAGCCGGTAAAAAGATGGCCGTAAAACAGTGAACTTTGATTCGCGTCGAGTTCTTTCTTACATATCACATGACCTATCTTTTTTATTGTCTAAATCAATTCGGCTCGGAATGCTCTTTAAGAAAAGGTATGGTTATGAGGGTCTCTACGCGCAAAATGTTGAGTTTATTTTTTGTTGAATTTATTGCTTTTACATTGAATTTGTTAAGGAAATCTTTTAGTATATTGTGACCTAAACTGACTTTGGGTTAAAATAAAATATCGTCTGCAAGTGCAAAATATGGATGAGAAAGCAGATTTTTGGTCATTTCTGAGCAAAAGAGTAGAAAATAAGTGCATTAAATGCATCAATTCAGATTGTTTGATCTGGAATGGTTGTATTTCAAATAGTTCCTTACCCTATTATGGCCGAATGAGGGCTAAATTGCCTTCGGACATAAAATCAGAGACATACTTGGTTCACCGTGTAGCGTTAATGCGCTACATGAAGTCAGAATTGAACGCCAGGGACTCTGTGAGCCACTTATGCAACAATAGCTTGTGTGTTAAGCCTGAACATTTAAACATAGAGCCCCATTCCACCAACATGGAACGGCGGACATGTTTACAGTTCGGACAGTGCAGCGGGCATGGAACTGAGCCAGCCTGCATATTTGGTAAAAACATGAATACAACAAGCTTTATCACTTCCTTTTATTCATAGAAATACACTTAAAATACATAAATGCATGTTTTTTTTCATTTTATATCTATTTCTATTGGGTATTTTTGCCTTTTTCAGGTAGAGGAACGCCTGATGCTGACGCGAGGGCCACTTGTTAGAGGTCTCTTATGCCAAAACAGGTAATAATAACAATTTATTATCAGGTACACAATCAACTAAGCATATTTATGATGCTTAAGGTGTGGAAGACTGTCATAATCAGGTTTGGGGTCACTCATGCCCTTGCCGTAGTGTAATTCCTCATGCAGTTTGTATCGATAATTCCGCGTCCTGGCACGTAAAGCTCGTGCTTTGTTGGTAGCGGATGTTTGCTTTCGGTTAAGGTCGTTGCGGTCCTCATATGCTATCTGCTTAATAATCTTTGACCCCTGGGTAAGGTTAGCATTTAGTTCAGTGGTTTTTGCAATTACAGAGTCAGCATAGCCATTGTTTAATTTGTGAACCTGCCCGTGAATTCGACCTACACAGTTGCGTGAGAAAGTCACAGTTTTAGGATTGACAGCTTGGTACGACCTGTTTACTGCTTCACTTTTTTGGGTTGTGGTTAAAAGTTTGGTAGCGTCAAGAGCAGCTGGACCTAAAACCATTTCAATGCATTTTTTAAGGACTTGTTGGTCACTGTCAACCATTTTAACCTTGACATTGTCTGGCATGAAATTCTTAGCTTGCCTATTTGTACCAGCACAGACATAACTGTACTTTGCACAATGAGTACCGCAGTAACCACTGAAGCATAGAACAATGGTTGCGATTACATCAACCATGACCTTCTTTAGAACCTTGATGTCACCCTGGTGTTTATTGTGGGCAGCTTTAAGCTCAGCCATACACCTAGCTTTGACCGAGAGAGCGAACCGACTCCTGATATTAGACTTGGAATGACCCTTGAGCATGCCCTTTGAGAAAGGCGCTTTGTTGAGCTCGCGCTTCAGCGAGTTGCCTAGGTGCCTCAGATCCTTAAGATGACCCACATTGTGACCATGAGAGTTACGAACACCTTGGAATGCCCTACTGTCCCCATCACAAGTGAAATTTGCTATTTTGATGTCCTTAGAGATCTGGTCACCTAACAACCTATTCCATTTGCCTTCATCACCTATTGGTTCCCTCTCTGAAACATTTGCAGAACAATGCCCCCTATGATTGGGGCACTGAACAGGTTTACCCTTATTCCTAAGCATTGATGCAGTCCTGCATAGTTTATTTGCTACTTGTACCCCTACAATTTGCTTGTTTCTGGTATTGTTTTCACACATAGTGCTTATGGCAATAGTTCCGGCTTGAAAGGGTGTCGCGTCAGAGTTAAAAATTGGATTGTTGTAGCAAGTGTCCCCTTCAACATTTACCTTAGAGGGATCTTTTTGACCAATTTTGGCATTTTCAGCAACTAAGTTTTCTCTAATCTGGTACATGCTTCTCTCATTTAGGGATTTAAGGGCAGTATTGACCTTATTTGCTTGTTTTTGCATAGCAAGTGGAGAGGGAGCAATGATATTGGTTGTGTTGAGAATTCTGCGGGAACCTGTGTTCCCAATAGAAGTACTTGCAACACCTATTTGGAAGCCTACATTGATCTGAGCTGCCTTTCTGCCCCTGGTACTTGATGGAACCTCATTGTAAAGCTTATAATGCTTGCCTACATATCTGCATCTTGTACATTTTAACCTTTCCTCCCAGCCTAAGCCCCACTTTATGGAAGCACTGCCGTCAATTACCAAGTCGCCCCTACATTTATCACTTCTTAACCTATGCTTTCTATTTTCAGAGGACATCATAGACTGGAGTAGGGCGGGGACATAGACCTTGTTCGTAAGTAAGTCGGGATGGACTTTTGATGGAGCAGGAACCCGTAACAGGTCTACATAGCGAATCTTGTTCGCTCTCGGACGCAAGGGCTTAGCTGGGGTTTGAGAGCCGTCTACATCCCGAAAAGAACCTTGTCATTGTAAGCTACCCGTGCTTCAAAGGATGACCTTTCTAACCTTACATAGGTTGTGTTGGAATTTGACCTTGTTTCATAATTATGTTTTTTCCCCTTCACCGGACTAGTCCCACCTCGTTTAAAACCAACATTGAGCAACTTTTTCTTTTGCTTGGTTATGAACCCCATTTTGACCAGATTGCCACCTTAAAAAAAGTCAAAGTACTTATTTTGTGCCCAAAATATGCAATTTTGTATTCCCTTAAACCTCTAAATGTGAGCAGGCAATGCAAATTGACCACCTGCTGCAGTTTAAAGGCACTCATGACATTATATACTAGAATATATAATTGGTGGCCTGTAATTAAAGAGGCTGCGACAAACAAGGTGCTTTAAAGATTTTACACTTTATTGGTTTGAAACAAGCAATTACTGGAAGCTGATTGATTTCTACACTTCAAAGTATCTTTGATCTCCCATTTTGACTAATTTGTTAATTGTCTTGGATGAAATTGGAATTTTTTTTCTATTAAATTTACATTTTTGGGGTGATTTTTTAAAAAAAATACACAAAAAATACATTATCAAAATGGCTTAGAGTAAAACTATCTAACAAAGTCATTCTCTCCTCACCCCACATAAGCCCCCCATACATGTTTGTTTGGTTTGTTTGGGTATTTTGTCACAAATATTGCAAATATCAGCTTTAATTGTTAGAGGGACATTTAAGCTTCAAGACGCTTGAAATCACCGGCTTCCGACCAAAATCACCTGTGTTTGAAAATATGAAATAAAATGGCCAAATGGACAGATATACAAGCCAAACTTAATATATTGGTGCAATATGCATGGGAAGATAATTATATGCAAGAAAAACTAATTTTAATGGGAACAAATTTCTCTTATAGGTTACAGTATACTAAATATTTCAGGTGTGCAATGCTATACTCTCTAAATAAATCAACACCATTTATTTGAAGACACAATTTTCTGTATAGTCACTTGCCATGACTTTATTTTTGAATATTTCTTTGTACGTGTGGTAGGAAAAACATTGTTGTGTACTAAAAATTCACTGTTTCGCTTGAAGGTTGGAGACTACATGACGAGACTTTGACAGTTGGCAGTATACCTTCAACTGGAGAGTAGCCGGTAAAAAGATGGCCGTAAAACAGTGAACTTTGATTCGCGTCGAGTTCTTTCTTACATATCACATGACCTATCTTTTTTATTGTCTAAATCAATTCGGCTCGGAATGCTCTTTAAGAAAAGGTATGGTTATGAGGGTCTCTACGCGCAAAATGTTGAGTTTATTTTTTGTTGAATTTATTGCTTTTACATTGAATTTGTTAAGGAAATCTTTTAGTATATTGTGACCTAAACTGACTTTGGGTTAAAATAAAATATCGTCTGCAAGTGCAAAATATGGATGAGAAAGCAGATTTTTGGTCATTTCTGAGCAAAAGAGTAGAAAATAAGTGCATTAAATGCATCAATTCAGATTGTTTGATCTGGAATGGTTGTATTTCAAATAGTTCCTTACCCTATTATGGCCGAATGAGGGCTAAATTGCCTTCGGACATAAAATCAGAGACATACTTGGTTCACCGTGTAGCGTTAATGCGCTACATGAAGTCAGAATTGAACGCCAGGGACTCTGTGAGCCACTTATGCAACAATAGCTTGTGTGTTAAGCCTGAACATTTAAACATAGAGCCCCATTCCACCAACATGGAACGGCGGACATGTTTACAGTTCGGACAGTGCAGCGGGCATGGAACTGAGCCAGCCTGCATATTTGGTAAAAACATGAATACAACAAGCTTTATCACTTCCTTTTATTCATAGAAATACACTTAAAATACATAAATGCATGTTTTTTTTCATTTTATATCTATTTCTATTGGGTATTTTTGCCTTTTTCAGGTAGAGGAACGCCTGATGCTGACGCGAGGGCCACTTGTTAGAGGTCTCTTATGCCAAAACAGGTAATAATAACAATTTATTATCAGGTACACAATCAACTAAGCATATTTATGATGCTTAAGGTGTGGAAGACTGTCATAATCAGGTTTGGGGTCACTCATGCCCTTGCCGTAGTGTAATTCCTCATGCAGTTTGTATCGATAATTCCGCGTCCTGGCACGTAAAGCTCGTGCTTTGTTGGTAGCGGATGTTTGCTTTCGGTTAAGGTCGTTGCGGTCCTCATATGCTATCTGCTTAATAATCTTTGACCCCTGGGTAAGGTTAGCATTTAGTTCAGTGGTTTTTGCAATTACAGAGTCAGCATAGCCATTGTTTAATTTGTGAACCTGCCCGTGAATTCGACCTACACAGTTGCGTGAGAAAGTCACAGTTTTAGGATTGACAGCTTGGTACGACCTGTTTACTGCTTCACTTTTTTGGGTTGTGGTTAAAAGTTTGGTAGCGTCAAGAGCAGCTGGACCTAAAACCATTTCAATGCATTTTTTAAGGACTTGTTGGTCACTGTCAACCATTTTAACCTTGACATTGTCTGGCATGAAATTCTTAGCTTGCCTATTTGTACCAGCACAGACATAACTGTACTTTGCACAATGAGTACCGCAGTAACCACTGAAGCATAGAACAATGGTTGCGATTACATCAACCATGACCTTCTTTAGAACCTTGATGTCACCCTGGTGTTTATTGTGGGCAGCTTTAAGCTCAGCCATACACCTAGCTTTGACCGAGAGAGCGAACCGACTCCTGATATTAGACTTGGAATGACCCTTGAGCATGCCCTTTGAGAAAGGCGCTTTGTTGAGCTCGCGCTTCAGCGAGTTGCCTAGGTGCCTCAGATCCTTAAGATGACCCACATTGTGACCATGAGAGTTACGAACACCTTGGAATGCCCTACTGTCCCCATCACAAGTGAAATTTGCTATTTTGATGTCCTTAGAGATCTGGTCACCTAACAACCTATTCCATTTGCCTTCATCACCTATTGGTTCCCTCTCTGAAACATTTGCAGAACAATGCCCCCTATGATTGGGGCACTGAACAGGTTTACCCTTATTCCTAAGCATTGATGCAGTCCTGCATAGTTTATTTGCTACTTGTACCCCTACAATTTGCTTGTTTCTGGTATTGTTTTCACACATAGTGCTTATGGCAATAGTTCCGGCTTGAAAGGGTGTCGCGTCAGAGTTAAAAATTGGATTGTTGTAGCAAGTGTCCCCTTCAACATTTACCTTAGAGGGATCTTTTTGACCAATTTTGGCATTTTCAGCAACTAAGTTTTCTCTAATCTGGTACATGCTTCTCTCATTTAGGGATTTAAGGGCAGTATTGACCTTATTTGCTTGTTTTTGCATAGCAAGTGGAGAGGGAGCAATGATATTGGTTGTGTTGAGAATTCTGCGGGAACCTGTGTTCCCAATAGAAGTACTTGCAACACCTATTTGGAAGCCTACATTGATCTGAGCTGCCTTTCTGCCCCTGGTACTTGATGGAACCTCATTGTAAAGCTTATAATGCTTGCCTACATATCTGCATCTTGTACATTTTAACCTTTCCTCCCAGCCTAAGCCCCACTTTATGGAAGCACTGCCGTCAATTACCAAGTCGCCCCTACATTTATCACTTCTTAACCTATGCTTTCTATTTTCAGAGGACATCATAGACTGGAGTAGGGCGGGGACATAGACCTTGTTCGTAAGTAAGTCGGGATGGACTTTTGATGGAGCAGGAACCCGTAACAGGTCTACATAGCGAATCTTGTTCGCTCTCGGACGCAAGGGCTTAGCTGGGGTTTGAGAGCCGTCTACATCCCGAAAAGAACCTTGTCATTGTAAGCTACCCGTGCTTCAAAGGATGACCTTTCTAACCTTACATAGGTTGTGTTGGAATTTGACCTTGTTTCATAATTATGTTTTTTCCCCTTCACCGGACTAGTCCCACCTCGTTTAAAACCAACATTGAGCAACTTTTTCTTTTGCTTGGTTATGAACCCCATTTTGACCAGATTGCCACCTTAAAAAAAGTCAAAGTACTTATTTTGTGCCCAAAATATGCAATTTTGTATTCCCTTAAACCTCTAAATGTGAGCAGGCAATGCAAATTGACCACCTGCTGCAGTTTAAAGGCACTCATGACATTATATACTAGAATATATAATTGGTGGCCTGTAATTAAAGAGGCTGCGACAAACAAGGTGCTTTAAAGATTTTACACTTTATTGGTTTGAAACAAGCAATTACTGGAAGCTGATTGATTTCTACACTTCAAAGTATCTTTGATCTCCCATTTTGACTAATTTGTTAATTGTCTTGGATGAAATTGGAATTTTTTTTCTATTAAATTTACATTTTTGGGGTGATTTTTTAAAAAAAATACACAAAAAATACATTATCAAAATGGCTTAGAGTAAAACTATCTAACAAAGTCATTCTCTCCTCACCCCACATAAGCCCCCCATACATGTTTGTTTGGTTTGTTTGGGTATTTTGTCACAAATATTGCAAATATCAGCTTTAATTGTTAGAGGGACATTTAAGCTTCAAGACGCTTGAAATCACCGGCTTCCGACCAAAATCACCTGTGTTTGAAAATATGAAATAAAATGGCCAAATGGACAGATATACAAGCCAAACTTAATATATTGGTGCAATATGCATGGGAAGATAATTATATGCAAGAAAAACTAATTTTAATGGGAACAAATTTCTCTTATAGGTTACAGTATACTAAATATTTCAGGTGTGCAATGCTATACTCTCTAAATAAATCAACACCATTTATTTGAAGACACAATTTTCTGTATAGTCACTTGCCATGACTTTATTTTTGAATATTTCTTTGTACGTGTGGTAGGAAAAACATTGTTGTGTACTAAAAATTCACTGTTTCGCTTGAAGGTTGGAGACTACATGACGAGACTTTGACAGTTGGCAGTATACCTTCAACTGGAGAGTAGCCGGTAAAAAGATGGCCGTAAAACAGTGAACTTTGATTCGCGTCGAGTTCTTTCTTACATATCACATGACCTATCTTTTTTATTGTCTAAATCAATTCGGCTCGGAATGCTCTTTAAGAAAAGGTATGGTTATGAGGGTCTCTACGCGCAAAATGTTGAGTTTATTTTTTGTTGAATTTATTGCTTTTACATTGAATTTGTTAAGGAAATATTTTAGTATATTGTGACCACAATGTAGCATGCCAGAAAAAGTGGTTGCGGAAAAACTTCTTTATAAAGAGCTTAAATTAACAACAACTCAATAAGGTTACAAATCACTAATACTAAACGATTTAGCGGTGACATTCTCTCACAGTATCAGTCAACAATACATACCTCTGGCTTTGTGCATGTTGCGTTCACCAATCGAGTAATGGCGACAAGAAACACTGCCGGAGCCTCTCTGTGCATAGTGAATGGGGAACCCTGTACCTTCCATGGTGAAATACAACTGCTGAAACCAAGATATAGCATAAATACACATTAAATTACATGCAAGAAGTTTTGTGAAATACATAAATTCTGTATGTTTTGATATGGAGAAAAACCCATGCCAGTAATTGAAAACGAGTATTCACCAGATATAAAACATGGTTAGTGAATGGCATTTAAGTCAGTTCCAACAATCTTGCTGTTGGGATAGCTCTTTCGCTCTTTAAAGTGTCTGCCTCTCACGCTGGGTTCAACCCCCCAACATAATGCAATACATTTTAAATTGACATTAATTCTAATAAACTGTAATGACGGTTATTCGACTGAATACTGTTTCTTATTTACGAAAGGCATTTTATAATGTCTATGTTCGAAAACGCTTGGTGCGAACGGAGTATACACTGATTATCGATGTACATGATCATTTACTCCAAAGGCATCAACAGCTATTGTATGGAGATAAAAAGTTACCAAAACGTTATTATTTTACCGATTTCAATGCGTTTATTTTGATCAATAAGATGTCCACAAAGACGATTTCTGCAAAGTTGTATTTTCTTAACATATTTCTGGACTAATGCTTTAATATGTAATACCTTATTACACAAGTATTATATCCTAGTATGTAAATTTAATGATGTTGGTTTGTTGACAAGATTATAAAAGCAGCATAACCGCAAACAGGTTGATATCAGAGTATTTGTATCTGTTAAATAAAAGCTTAATGAAGCTCATTTAAAATACAAACACCCAATTTATCCACGTATATCTTCTTCTTTTTTTCAGAATGTTTAATAACTATATACACTACAATTATTTTTTAGACATACAACAGATGAGCTACATTTAATATCAGATCAGGCCCACGTTTTGGGGGGGCCGCCATTTAATACACATTTCCTTTCGATATTCCTATGGAGCTCACGGAGCAACAAAATATCAAAACTGTAATCTATTTCGTTTGAATTGTTGTATAATGCAAAATCAATAAAATTAATTTGTCTATGACATATGGGTAGTTAAAATTGACTAGATTCGTGTTCATACAAGCAAATTCAGTTAATTTTTTATTGCCTTAATTTAGCCATAATATCTATTTGCAACCACATTTAAATAAATCGTGGGATTCGTT
Organism: Congeria kusceri; assembly: GCA_027627225.1. NCBI lineage: Eukaryota > Metazoa > Mollusca > Bivalvia > Myida > Dreissenidae > Congeria > Congeria kusceri. Next base: position 27,147 of record JAPFQT010000066.1, read on the forward strand.
TAATGCGATATTGAAAGGACACATGACACTGTACCTCGTCATTATATATGGGTCAATTTAATGCATTTAACATTCACGTTAAACATCTATGTGATTTAAAGTAATGCAGTGTTCAATTTGATTGTTTATTCAGCGTAAAACTGACCCAATACAGATGAACATGCCAAGATTTCTACTACCTATCTACTTCGACTGCTACTAGTGCAGCCTAAATTCCATGTAAAAGTGCTCGTTGGCGCAAAATTGTGGTTAAAAATCCCCTTTAACATTCGTCCGTACAGTTAGGCAAAAAAAAATTAAATGGTTGGTTTCCGCTTACATCTCCGAAAAAAATCTAGCAGGGGAGGTAAAATGTATTTTTTTTCTTTAACTTTTTTTTATTGCCGCTTATTCACCACACAGTTTAAGTATATTGGGGTGCATGCAAAATGTTTCAACGCATCAAAACAAAGAACTGTACCTTAACTATAAAACAAGCTCATAGAAAAAAAATATTTCTACAAAGAAACTTATAATATAAGCGAAAACTGCTCTTTTTCCCCGAAAATCCGAAAAAGTTACTGATTGATAGGCAAAAAATAGTGTAGGGTCGGCGGAAAATAAATTATGTGGGAAAGCGGAAACAAACAATTTGTTTACGCCTAATTGCATCAATATAATTATTGGCCATACATTCAATGCTGGAATAACCTTGGAATGTGGATGGTAGAGAACATTAATAGCAGTAAGAATGAGAATATTGAAATGCAAAGACATAAAGTAAATAGCGAAGTTGTCCTGGGCCCGAATTAATAAATCTTCTTAGTAACGACTTGTTAGCACTTCTACAAACCGTTATTTTAGAATTCAAAAGCCTTTTTTATTGTTTTTTTTTCGTTGATAATTAAGTATACATGCGGATGATGACATTGTCAGTTTATAAAGTAATTCAGTCGATATATAGGAATGTTATCTCTTTGTCTATTGCGTGTATTCATCATATTATTTATAATTCATTTATGTAGTACATTTGTATTTGACATAAGTAGTTAATATGCGGCTAAACGTGTTTTGTTACGAGTATATATGCTTAGGAGAATTGTTTGTGTTGCCGTTGTTTGTGAGGAGGCTGTTTCTGTCGTCTGTCGGCAACTTACCTAACAAAAATTCTGAAGGTTGGGAATGGGCAAAGTAAATTGTTAAGTAAGCTAGGTAAGTTACCTTTCGTGACAGGGCTGTAACCTCGAGCTCTCCGAATACTTTTTAGTTTATTGATCTGTTTGTTACCAACTATACGTATACAGACCCGAAAATTGACTCAAAATCAACGATGAACGAATATTCATCGTGTATTCAAATTAATAATAATGATCAGAATTTACCGGTATGTCGAACATTGCGGCTCTAAGCAAATTACTTTCACGTGAGTGTATTGGTTGTGATGGCGCTGGTGGTTGTTGTGTTATTAGCAGTACGGTAGAACTATTCGATTGGTAGTTCTAGGTGTATTGCGATTACACGATATCCTCGCGCACAAGTGTACATGTGACAGTTGACGTAACTGGAAACAGGTCCGACGCGTCTAACGTACAGCAACACCAACATTAAGAGATATTTTAGTACCTTTAGTACACATAGTACAGTACGGAATGTGTGTGTGGTGCATTTGTATTGAGTGCTCTGGGATTCCCTCCGATACAAGACACCTCATCCAGAGGCAACACTGGGTCTTTCAAGTGCTCGGTTTAAAACACATCGTACGCTGCACCTCGGTTTAGAACGTATCATGCAAAAGATGATTTAGTAGGTTAGGGTGTAGCAGGGGCTCGAATGTGCGACTCCTGGATTGTGAAGCCAGCATCTTACTTCGTGTGTGTGTCGTTAATACCTTATAATTGTGTCATTTACATAATTTTGTAACAATTTATCTACCCCGGAAAACCCTTCTGTTAATTAAGCCCACTGTGCATTACTATATATTCTTAAACAAGTTCTGTAATCTTGAATGAGCTAAACAAATACTACATTATATACAAATGTATTCATCAATGAATAAAAAACATAGTGTACATGTCTGAATATGTAACATGGCAAAATGTATAACGTGTTTCTGAATGACATCAATAATAACACAGAAGAGCTATCATAACAAGGGAGCTCAATCATAACCATGAGATCAATCATATCAAGTGAAATTAATCACAAACAGTGTATCAACCATACAAGGCGACACATAAATAAAAAACGGGATATCGATTACAACAGCGGAGATCAGTCATTACATGCGATATCAACCATACACGTCATCATACATTATAGGGGAGATCTATCACCGTATAGAACATCACTCATACAGGTGTAGATAAATCGTTACAGCGTTAAGTACAGTAATGGTGAAAATCAGGGCATGTATAAGTCAAAACGCCGTCTATACGTTAGGGACCTGGGGATATCTTCATAAGAGGGGTAAAAATCGTAGCAGAAGAGATGAATAAATTACAGGAATGGTGGTGAATTGTGAAAGAGAAGATAAATCATAACAGGGGAGATATATTAAAAGAGTGGAGATAAATCGTACTAGGGGAGAAAATAATGACAAAGAGATGAATCACGGGTGAGATAACTCATAGCAATGATAGCATGACAGATAAATCATAACAGGGGATAAAGGTAGTAACGATGATCACTCATATAATTGGAGATCAATATTGGCAGATATATCATAAGAGAGGAGATAAATAATAATACATATATATAGTAACAGATGGGAGGGGTATAAAAAAAGTCACCGGAGAAATTATATCATTACAAGGAAAATGAATCATAGCAGAGGAGATAAATCACAACAGGAGAAATCAAACGTAACAGGGGAGATCTTCCATAACTTGGGAGATAAAAAATCATAGGGGTGATCAATCGTAACAGGGGAGATCAATACATATTTGTTGTCCTAGCAAATGTGAATTTGTAATCGTAATCATGAAGATATGCTATTTAAAGATGTTCTTCATTGTTAAAGTTTCAGTAGTATGTTTAGAAATCGGCAATAAGCACTCTGATTTTGTATAGCTAACAGGGGCGTAGCTTGGGTTAAAAAATGTATATGCACAATAGGTGGAATCTACAAATTGACGCTGTAAGCGATAATTTGGGTCATGAGTGTTTATACTCGTATTTGGCTACAAACAACTAACTTTAGCTAAACCCGGAATGTACAAAATAGTTCTAAAATAAAGCGTAAGTTTCATGACATTTATTTCATATTGACGTAATCGACTCGTTAAACAATGAAGTATCAATACAGCCAAGAAAGATCCCCTCACCCCCATCCCCCTTTCTTGTTTTTATAGCATTTTTGACATATTTAAATTTTTCATCTCTGGAAAAAATGTATGGGTATAGGCACGTGCCTATAGTGCCTAAAGGAAGCTACGCCCCTAGCAAATACTAGCATTTTGTTCTAGGGATTGCCAGAATAGTTGCGCGCGCATACGGATGCTTTGACGGGGTTTACATTAACGGGTCCAGGAAGGTGGTACGAGCTCATGGATCCAGTAATTTGCATTTAAATTCGTCTAATAACTAGAATGTGACTGATTCACATAAGCATTATACATCTGCAACGTTAGACGTGGTGCAGATTCTGCAAAGTACGAGCTGTGATGACTCGATAGTAAAGAAACGTTCTGCAATGCTGGAATCAACAAAAGGGACGTAACTCGCCTGTCACAGACATGTATGTATAGTATAAGCAACTGACTGGATTGTCTCCCTTTGTGTAGTGAGATTCGTGCATTGACCACATCGTACATTTTACAAAGAGTGATTAATCGTAATCAGGTTGATTATGATTAAATGTATGAGGTCATACTTTGTTGCTGCACACAACTCCCGAACTTTTCCACAATAGTAAGTTTTCTTTTCAGTTGTAGTAATAGTATTTGACATAAAATGAATGAATTCATCACTTAAATTGTACATAAATAATCATTACTCCTATATATAATACACCGACCTCATATTGGTAAGTGCTATTTTCCTGTGGCAACATTCCGACATTAATTCATGTCGGAAGCTTTTCTACTTAGAATAATACATAAAAATTAAATTGCAATATTTCTCAAGATTTATGCCAATTTGGAACAACGTAAAATATGACAACACATTAATAAACATACACAATTCAATAGCAAACCATGATACATCTAACCTTATTCTAAAAGATTTCATAAATATGAATTTTTGTGTAATGTTATCAACTTCAACACCAAAGTTGGTAAAAACATAACATCATTGGCGAAAATAATAAACTGTTTAGTTTAAATTCAATTTTACAAAACAAAATATAAAAATCTGTGTTTTTAACCAAATTTTTCTAAGAAAAATTTTGGTTATTAGATTGGGATATGTCGGGCGTGCGGGCTGGGTGGTGGCGTCAACTTTTTGTTTCTGCTCTCTAACTCGAGAATAGATTGAGATATTTTAATGAAACTTCATACATAGGTACCTTATATCTAGACCACGCTTGGGATTGCATATGGGGTGGGTGGGGTGAAGGTCAGGGTCAATGTTGCTAAAAATACAAAAACAGTTTCTGCACAATAATTTGAACAAGCATTGCAATATTCTAATGAAACTTCATACATAGATACCTTATAAAGAGACCTCGCTTAGGAATGCATATGGCACCCTGAACTTTCTTTCATTATTGTGCTGACTTTTATGCATTTGTTCGAAAAATTTGGGTTTCGTGGAATTTCCACACTTCTTGTTTATTAAATCTATTATACCAAATTCTGCATCCATGGTAAATTCAAATTCAACTAGATGCCTGTTAGCAACATGTCAAGCCTGTTGTCAAGAAAGTAACAAATATTGTACCGTGATTATTTTAAAATCACATTGGAAACAAGCTATATTATGCCAATATTTGACCTTTGCCCATATTTGACCTCTAAGGGTGATATTGAACACATGTCTTGTGCGCAACATGGTGTCGCCATTTGGTGAACATTTCTGAAAACTATTCAACACTACAAACCACAAATAAAGAACGTCTGGTCCAAACAAGCTGTATCATTCCCATATTTAAACTTTGACCTCTAAGTGTAACCATGACCTTTTAAATAGGGACATGCCCGCATTTGTGCAAAACTAGGTCAAACTCCATTCACAAATATAGAACATCTGGTTCTGACAAGCTGTATTATTCACATATTTGACCTTTGACCTCTAGTGTGACCTTGACATTTGAGCGAGGAACACGGGTCTTGTGTGCAACATGCCATCTCCACATGGTGAACATTTGTGGCAAGTTATTTTAAAATTCCCTAATGAATGATGAATTAAAAGTCAACACAAGCTGTTTTATGCCCATATTTGACCTTTGACTCTTATGCCCATATTTGACCTTTGACTCTTATGCCCATATTTGACCTTTGACTCTAAGTGTGACAACAAATTCAAGACAACCGCTAGCAGGCGTGACAAAAAATGACTGGATCTAGAATATTTCTGACAAGAAAACTTTGGTCAGCTTTTTAGAACATTACACTTTTAAATGGATTTACTTTTTAGATCATAATCATACTTGCAATACAGATAATTTTTGGAAAAAAAACGCAACTGGCAAATTAAAAATAAAATCAAACAAGATAATAGCTATATAAAGATCAGCACAAATATGTACAATACATTCAACAATAAATAATTTCTTTACAAACAAATTGCAGATGCAGTTATGACAATGTTGCATTTTTACATGAAATATTAGTTTTCATACAAGTAAAACTGCAAAGATAATATAAGAAAATTCAAATGTCATACAGAAGACAATTGCAAATCAGGATAAATTCAACAACAAGCACCATGAATTTTATCTACATAAACATTCAGAGCTGTTTGTAAACCAGTAATGCCCTCTCTAGGTTAAGAGCAATCTTGAAATAAAATATCAATTTTGGTGAAGATCGGATGAAAACTGTTGGACGTAGGAAGTGGAACTGCTAAAAAGGCCAATTTAAGATAAATCAAGGGCCATAACTCTGCAGTTCCTTGGGCAAGTTGGTTGATCATCGAATTTGGCTAAGATATTAAAACCTCAAGATCTAATGAAAACTGTTGGACTTTGACAGCGGAAACAGCAACAAAGGTTAGTTTTAGATAATTTAAGGGCCTTAACTCCACAGTTACTGGGACGATTTGGTTGATTATCGAACTTAACAGAGAAATTAAGCCCACAAAGAATTTCACCAAGTTTAGTGACAATCGGATAAAAACTGTTGGCCTAATGGGGGCAGAAACTGCTAAAAATGACAACTTTAGATAATTCAAGGGTCATAACTCAACAATTCCTGATGTGCTTTGGATGATAATCAAACTTGATTGAGATATGGCCACAAACATTTCTATAAAGTTTGGTGAGGATCGGATGAAAACTGTTGGGCGTATAGAGCGGAAACAAAATTTATCTACCGACCGACAGACTGACATTAGCTAACCAATATACCTCGCCATCTTCGATGGGGGGCATAAAAAGTGTACAGAAAAAGGGCATAAAAAAGAAAGGTCAACCTTCTTATAAAGCAAACAATCTCACAAAAATCTTACAAAACTTAATGTGCAAATACGATTTATATATTCATGGAAATGCTATTGTTATCCATTCACTGGAATGTTAGTTAGAAATATCAAAGGACAAATTAAGCATTTCAATCACAAAATGGTCAACAAATTTCCATTGTTAAAGAGTACCGGTAAGCTGTTTAACTTTACCATATCCATACTTTCATTGTAGGAGTACATACTGTATTTGTAAGTTTAAATAAATTCTCCACGCTGCCATATTTGTAATGACTAATGACGAAACAAACTAATGCTGCCTAAGCTTTAGATTGAAGAATTCACCAGTTCTAACATTTTTGTCCCAGATTCAAAAACTACAATTTGTCACAGAAATATATTTAGAATATTGTGTAATTAATGAATAATCATCATTTGGAGTTAATATTATAAAATTATAAAGATTTGCAATGTGAAAAAAAATGAGTAAGAGAAATACTTCTGTACTTTTCATATATTAATATTTAAAAAAATATAATCACTTACATAACATTCCATTTTTTTACCCCAAATGCTTCAGTATTTTTTATGTTTAATGATATTTAAAAAATATGATCATGAATATGGACAGGCAATATTTTGTCAATGTAAGATAAAATGTATGGTACTACATTGTATCATATAATACAAAGAACTTAAATAACATACAATGGCATCTTTTATTAAATGAAAAAATGCATGCAACACAATCAAACAATTTTACAATTACCAACAAGTTTCAAGTAATCAGTCAGATAAAAAAACACTTCTATACAGTTTTGATAAATGTTCCCAAAGAAATGTTCACATGAAACAAAATATGATTGCTTTAAAGAAGTAAGTGGATATAAGTGTCTATTAATTTAAAGTTAAATGTGAATCGCAATTAATAATGTACGATTTGTACCAGAACACATTAAAGTTAGTAGGTAATATGAATGAACTGAGCTCTTTGGCCTTCTCAAAGACGTTGCAGTAATTCATGACCCACTGTGACCAGCTTGCCTCGACTGGATCAACGCTGCACGTTATAGGGCCTGTAAAACAGAAACATAAACACACTGAAGATGGAAGAACAATTTGTGTTTTTAGACAGGAGTCACATTTCAAAACTTTGTATCAAGGGTAAACAGGGGTTCACGTGTAAACAAAACAACAACATGATTTATCATGAACAAAATACTGCACTTTTGTTTTTGCTTTCAGCTGAAAGTAACATTAAAAATGGCCAAAAAGAACCTATATTCACACAAAATGGCAAAAAACAACAAATACTTTGTATTGCAATTTAGCAGAAACAGTTGTGTCTTGGAATTTTTATTCCGATTTCATATGCAAGTTTCCATATGATTGGACAATAGAAAACCAATGCTTTAACACATTTGAAGTTTTATCTTTAATGAATTAATACTTGAGAGACAAAACAGGACACAGTAGGCAGTAAAAGGCTCCTTGACATGCTGATAGGGGCACAGTCAAGGACCTGTTTCAGTTAATAAACAATTAATTGACTTGTTTTACATATTTTTGTGTACTGAAACAGAGATTGAAACTACATGAGTTAAATAAATTACAGAACTTAACACGAAAAAAAAAAATCAATATGAACATATATCAATAGCTCACTGAGCATTTTAAACTCAGGTGAGCTAAAAGAGAATAAGAGCTGTCAGAGGATAGCATGCTCAACTATTCGAAGTATTTCAGTTGGCCTTATTTGGTGGATTGGGCATAAATCTGTCACAATACAAAGCTGAGTTATGGTAACTATTGCAAGGCAAGTTTCAAGGGAAAACCTTGTTTGTTTGTTTTGAACTTAAAAGACTTCTGAACCTCAAATTTATTCTGAAAATCCAAGTTAAAAGAGGGCATAACTCTGTCAAAATAACAAACCAAGTTGTGGGAATTGTCGCACCTGATGTTGAAAATGATGAAAATGTTAAATTCCATGTTTCAAATAAATACCTGGTGTAGTTTTGAAGTTCTAATGATTTTAATGATTTGTGAACTGACACTAATGTGAACATGTAAGTTAAAGGGGACATAAATACGTCAACACACAAAACTGAGTAATGGGAATTGTTGCATTTGATGCTGGCATTGATGATAATGATATATACTAAGTTTCAAGTGAATGTCTTATGAAGTATTGAAGTCATTGGGACTTTTTAATCAAAACTAACCAAAGTTCAGACGCGGACACCAACACCGGGGCAAGTGGAAAGCTCATCTATTCTTTCAACAGTTGAGCTAGAAACAGTCTAAATTAAAGGAAGTAGCAGTAAACATTGTCATGATATATCAGTATATGATTCTTAGGGTTTGGTTCACCTTTCAATCCATTACTATATGATATGGCACAGTGTAGCCATAGGTAACAAGAGCTGTCTCAGGACACCGCGCTTGACAATAAATATATTCTTTGTCAGAGTTAAGCGACCTAACATAACGACACTGAAGACATGTGTGAAGTTTCAATTGAATATCTGCAGTAGTTTACCGAGATATGTACTTGTTGCATGCAAATATTAACCTGAATTTTGTTATTACAAAAAGGGGCATACTTTTACGAAAATGCTGGTGACAGCTATGGGCCTAGCGAATGACCTTACATAATGACCATGAAAACATGTGTGAAGTTTTAATTTAATATCTATAGAGATATGTACTTGTTGCATGCACATTTTAACCTGCATTTTTGAAGTACAAAAAGGGGCATAATTCTGCTTAATTGCAGGTCAGAGTTATGGGCCTTGGTCAGTGACCTTACATAATGACCTCGAAGACATGTGTGAATATCTGTAGTATTTACAGAGATATGTACTTGTTGGTTGCAAACCATAACCAGAGCATGACGGCAATGCTGACATCGATGGAGCAGATTAGAAGAATAGCTCAGACTATTCAATGAATAGTCAAGCTAAAAATAAATAAGTCAGTAAATACAAGTATAAATGTCTGCTTTCTGTACACATTTTATTTTTTGCATTGCATTCTACACATTGTAATCGACCAAACTGGTAATTGTAGATTCTTGTCAATAGTACATTAGATTATTGGTGCATTATTATTTTTGGTATGATATATTTAGTTACTGATTACATGAAAAACCATGTATACATGATACATACCGGTATACCATATCACTAGGTGTGCATATTGTTACACACTTTGTGGAAATCATTGTCTGTTTCTATTTGTTTCTATACTAATACAAATTTACATTGGCCAAATATTAATGACCGACTGAAAATGACACTTCATACCCCTAATGTTGATTTCTGTGTCAGCCAGGGAATGTCTAAGAAGGAGTTGGTCAGATACCGATACTGCCCATGATTATCATCAGCTGCTTCGAGGTCAGTAAAAACTCAACCTAGAGATGCAGAATAACAATTTGTTGACAAAATATATATGATAAAAGTTGTATTCTAATGATTGTCTTTTAATCTTTTAAATAACATTTGGTTTAAATGGTAACTGTACAAATAAGGAATGTAAACTGTATAGTGTACAAATACTGACAAGATTATCGGTAAAACAGATAGATGCTCTATGATGCTGCTTTGACACTGCTTGACAAGTTAAAAGCACCACACCGTCGCACTGAGGCAAACATTTGTGCCAAGTCATTGAAAAATCCAAATTTTCAAACTTTCGCTGTGACCTTGACCTTTGACCTACTGAGCTTCCGTTCATGTGTGTGTAAAACCGTCTCATTGAGGTTAACATTTGTGCAAAGGTACTTTTCAAATCCCTCCATCCATGGCAAAAGCCAATATTGACCATCGACCTCTGAGTGTGACATTGACCTTGGACTTACTGACCTGATTCATTCGTGTGAGATGCAGTCTAATTGAGGCACTATTTTTTCCATTTAATTTTTAAATCCCTCAATCTTTGGCAAAGATATAGCCCTGGCAGGTAGAGTGCCAATTTTGACATTTGACCTCTAAAAGTGACCTTGAACTTTGACTTACAGACCCGCTTTATGCGCGTGACATGCCTTCTAATTGAGGCAAACGCATGTATTAGGTAATTTGAAAATCTCTTAATCTTTGGCAAAGTTAACGCCTGGAGAAGCGATGTGCTAATTTTGACCTTGACCACTAAGAGTGACATTGACCTTTAACCAACGGACCTGATTCATGCGCAACACACCAACTCTCTGAGGCCAACATTTGTGAAAAGTAATTTAAAATCTCTCCACACATGGCCAAGCTATAGCACAGGCAAACAGTGTGACTATGAACCTTTAACTTCTAAGAGTGACCTTGACCTTTGACCTACAGACCTGATTCATGCGCAACACACCATCTCTCTGAAGCAAACATTTGTGAAAAGTAATTTAAAATCTCTCCACGCATGGCCAAGCTATAGCCCAGGCAAACAGTGTGACTATGAACCTTTAACTTCTAAGAGTGACCTTGACCTTTGACCTACGGACCTGATTCATGGGCAACACACCAACTCTCTGAGGCCAACATTTGTGAAAAGTAATTTAAAATCTCTCCACGCATGGCCAAGCTATAGACCATGCGAACAGTGTGACTATGAACCTTTAACTTCTAAGAGTGACCTTGACCTTTGACATACGGACCTGATTCATGTGCAACACACCAACTCTCTGAGGCCAACATTTGTGAAAAGTAATTTAAAATCTCTCCACGCATGGCCAAGCTATAGCCCAGGCAAACAGTGTGACTATGAACCTTTAACTTCTAAGAGTGACTTTGACCTGGTTTATGTGCGCGACATGATGTCTCACTGAGGCAAACATGTGTCCAAGTTCTTTTAAACCCCTTAGTCCATGGCAAATTTACAGACCAGAAGGACTAAGCGAGAACTTTTTGCTCGGCCGAACCTTTCTGGGGAGCATAATAATGGGCGAAAGTTAAGTCAGTTTGACAAATTGTGATGTTGTAAGGTTATGTTAGAATCAAAATAATTTTTGCATTTTTGTTGTTTATCGGCTAATAAACACAGATTTGTCATTCTGATGTGGTATATTAAACAACTTAGTCATAAAACGGCGGCCAGTTAACCTACTCACATTGTCCTGGGCAAGCTTAGCCGATCTAAGCGGCTAACCAGTACTAAGTGCACATACTTATGCCAGTAACTGACAACTGCCGTACTTGAATCAGAGGTAGGGGGAGGTAGGGGGAGAATGGCCGTATAAATTATTTCATGACCAATCACCACCCAAGTTATGTGACCGGACCGGAAAGTAACCTCACAAACCCCAGATTGGCAGTTCTGCACTCTACCAAATGAGCTAGCCAGTCCTGCGCACGCAATAATAAATCCTTTTATAAAATAACATGCAGTTTAGAGAACTTTAATATAATTATAATGAAGTCTTATTTTAAAGCAAATCGGTTTCAGTTTGTATACAATTTAAACAATATAATAAGCAAATTTTAATTTATTTACTTAAGTAGAAAAGTATAAAATCTACAAATAGAGAAAACAAAGGCGCTAATATAAACTAGATCGTAATCTCAAAACTAAACAATTCAATACACTAACAGTTTATAACAAAGATTGTACTTATTTTACAATGGAAAATAAAGGGCCTTTAATGAACTATTTTTTGTACAGTTATGGGAGTCCAATGTAAATTTTATTTAAGTGAAAACAGCAGAATTTTTTTTATTATACTATTGTAAAATTCATAGCTTGCTACTTAAAAACACAGACCATGTCCCCGTCATGACATCCTGAACAGAGGGCTGGGCATAATTCTGATATGCAGATGTCCCTGGTGACCATTGAGAGTTCTGGTAGCAATAACTTTGCGTTTATCTTGTAGTGATCCCAGTGTAACTGCCCTGGTAATATGAGAGGTGCACTATTGTTTCAGCAGAAACAGAACTTTTACTGCAAAGATTTGGTCCTTAAAGGAACCTATTCATGGATTGGCAAATTGACAATTTTCAAATTTGTTGACACAGAATTCTAAAAAGAAAAGTACATTGTATATTATGAAGCGAAATAACACATCTGACACAGAAATATATAGAAAATATAGGGTCATTTATGAACAATCATCAAATGAAATGGCTAAAATTATTCAGTGTTTGCAACGCTTTTTTGGCTATTTTGGAAAACATGTGAATCACTTACATGGCATTAAAATATAAATGGTTATATTTGAAAGTCCCAACTGGCCAAGTGAACTGGCCAAGTGAACCTGAAGGGCGTAGGTTCAAGTCCCGGAAGAGGCAAATCGTTTTACTTTGTTTTCTTTATAATTATAATACCGGTATATGTTTTTAGTTATTCCAGATGGTTTATTTTTTTAAGTTTAGACATGTAGTGACATTTTTTAAGAATACGAAACAATCTGAGAATAAGTCTCCGAGGGTTTTCCCTTAAATTCTGAAAATGGGGGTCACAATGACCCCCATGTTTAGGATTTTGGGGGACATTTGAACATTTTGGCGGTCATTCATGAAACTACATTTAATACACATTGCCAACAAGTATTGATATTTTACTGTCCTTTCAGATTTTTAACTTTCAACTTAAAACAAAAACATATTATTTCTAGCATCATAAAACAAAGTGCAGAAAACCGCTGAGTTACCTGAATCAGTTATAATAATATATTAGAATCCACTCACGTTTACTCAGGACATTTCTCTCACACAAAAGTCACTGATGTTCTACTTTCACTTTCATTTTCACTACATGCATTTCTACTTTCACTTTCATTTTCACTACATGCATTTTCTGACGGAAATGACATTTAGTTCAGAAAACTTGTAGTCATAATTATGATGATTAACATTGTTTAAAGAATAAAAACATTGTTTTCATTTCAGTTTAACAATAAGTAAATAGCAAACAATGAAACCAACATTCACAGACGATCACGATGTCTGCCATTTTGTTTTCTGCTTTGCACCTGCATCACTATACTCTTTGTGTAATTAGTGGGCAGGTGTGACAAACTTTTCTGTGTTGCCTGAACCAGTAGTATATAATGTTGTGCAATTACCAAGTCAGTTAACAGAGCATTATCACGTAATTAGTCAGTAAAAAAATTGTTTTTATAATGCAGACGTAAACAAAACTACAGCTCCACCTTGTTTATTGGATAACGTGAGAAACAATCTAAATGGAGTTGTTAACTGCATTACGATTGGTTGATCTTACATCAAGTGTAAATATTAATAGGTTACTAACTTTGGCCGACGCTATGTACCATATTTTTGCGAGTCAAAGCAACGTTTGCAATGTAGAATTTGGGGAGTCAAATTCATGTCAAAACCCATAGATATGGGTCAATTCATTGCCTTGGAAATTAATGCATTTCTTCAGAAATTGCGTGGACGCAAAGGAATTTTTGTTGGGGGTCATTTGATGAAAAAATGCGAAAATATACAGTATTTGTGCGTCAGAGAAAACCCTGGTCTCTTTAGAGTAGTAATAATTTCAAGCATATCTGAGCTTTATGTAGTTTAAAAGTGGCACTATCACTACTGGGTAGTGAGTATTTTCTGGTACTTAAAGAATATTTTAAATGAATGAGCAAATGAAAGGAAACTAATTAATGTTAAATAAACACATTTGGGCCTTCCTTAATAAATTGTTGGTTTGGCGTAACCCTACCCAGAATTTTAGAAGTGTGAAGGTAGGTAGGTTTTTTTTCTTTCAATGCAGTAAATTGAATATATAGAACCACGCTTACTATGTGACCGTTGTACTTGTGCACTTGCAATACCGATGTGTTACTGATTTATACATGTGTTAAAAATGGAAAAACTCTGATATAGATTTCTCATATTTGTTCTTGAGTAAAGTTTTAACAAGAAAATTTCAACATATTCAATATAGGCAATATAAAACTTTAAAAGTTAAACACATCCTAAATATATGTATCCTTGAAGATGAATTAATAAGGCAATCATTGGTTGTAAACAACGTTTGTTACTAGCATTATTCTAAAGAACATCAGTTAAAGACATTTCATACACTTTACAAACCTTAACTAATGTAATTAACATCCGACACTCACTCAAAAATTGCTTTGAAAACATGTCATGAAATGATATTCTACACAACCCCCTATCAGCGTTAATCTCCAAAATGAAGAGCATCAGAGGGCTAAATTCCACTATATTAAAAAAAGGACTTGAAATGAGCAGAAGGGACACAAACATAACAAGAAAAATATTTTGTAACTCTCGATTACTGAAATTGTTTCGGGGACAGCAGACATTTTCATGAAAGGAAGGCTTACACCAAACAAACAATTTATTAAGGATGGCCTTGGGTACATTTTTTGTAAACAATACTACAGCTGACAATGTCAATCAAATCTTGCCAATCTGTAAATTACCTTTGCACTGTTACTGTTAAACCCTTCAAAGTGATCTCAGTGGTTTCATAGATTGCTGGCCTGCGACTCGTCAAACACTGAATACCCACAAACGTTGTGACTGTTGACCTTCACAAGCAGATTCTCACTGGTGTTGACATATTGGTTGGAGATGTCCATATTTCCACCCTGACAACACAAGGGATATAAGAAATGTTGTTTCAACTAGAACTGCCAGTGTCATGCCGCAAATACCCCACTGCATGCAGCTTTGTCACAAGGATACTGATACAAGCAGCATGTAGTGTTGAGGTGTTAAATGTTTTAGTTTAACTGAAGAAAGAAATTGGCTAAGGGGATTAACTCAGAAATTAATGCAGCTAGAGTTACAATTCTCCACTCCACCCAACAAACATTTATACATGTAAAAAGTCTGAGTACAATTTCCTCAGTAGTTTTTGAGAAAATGGCTGGACAAGGAAAAAATGACGAAGGGGAATAACTCCACAAATAATGCAGGTAGAGTTGTACATGTGCACTGCAATGCGCCTTACGAACATATATCCATGTATGAAGTTTGTGGTCAATCCCTTCAATAGTTTTTGAGAAAATGGCCCGACAAAGAACAAGAGCTGTCGGAGGACACCAAGCTAGACTTTTCTTGTGCTTGTCAATAGTTACTGGCTTTTTTTTCTAAAACAAGAAATATGGAAATTCCACAAAAACCAAATTTTTCTAACGAAATGCATTTAAGTCAGTACATTAATAAAATTTGTAGTAATAGTGATTTTGACCCTGACCCTACCAACCCCATATGCAGTCCCAAGCGAGGTCACAATATAAGGTATGTATTTATTAAGTTTCATAAAAAATCTCAATTTCTTCTCAAGCTATTGAGCGTAAACTGTTTGTCTGTTTTTAGTAATGGTGACCTTGATTGACTCCACCCATCCCAAATGTAATCCCAAGCGAGATCTATATATAAGATATCTATGTATGAAGTTTCATTAAAATATCTCAATTTGTTCCCAAGCTATTAAGCGAAACCCATTTTGTATTTTTAGTAACGGTGACCTCGACCTTGACCCCACAAACTCGATCTGCAATCCCAAGCGAGGTCTTGATATAAGGTATCTATTAAGTGTCATTTAAATATCTCAATGCATTCTCAAGTTATTGAGCGGAAATCGTTTTTCTTTTTTTAGTAACAGTGACCTTGACCTTGGCTCCACCCAGCCCATATGCAATCTAAAGCGATGTCTCGATATAAGGTATCTATGTATTAAGTTTCATTAAAATATCTCAATGCGTTCTCAAGTTATTGAGCTGAAACCATTTTTCTATTTTTAGTAGCAGTGACCTTGACTGAGACCCAATCCACCCCATATGCAATCCCAAGCAAGGTCTTGATATAAGGTATCTATGCATAAAGTTTCATTAAAATATCTCAATACATTCTCAAATTATTGAGTGGCAACTGTTTTTCTATTTAGTAACAGTGACCTTGACCCCACCCACCCCATACGCAATCCCAAGTGAGGTCTCACTATAAGGTATCTATGTTTGAGGTTTTATTAAAGTAGCTTAATCCGTTCTTGAGTTAGAGAGCAGAAACAAAAAGTGCAGAAACTAGCTTACCGAAAAATGTTAACCTGCCCATAGAGCTTATATGTAAAATTTCTAAGTGTAAAAAAGGCCCATAATTTTGACAAATTTCAAACTAGAGTTATCAAAATTGGCTTATGAGTTCATTTTAATATAGGGAATAAGTGCTCTTAGTTTGAATGAAATCTCTCAAGCTATTCCTGAGAAACCAGCTTACCAAAAAACTTTAACCTGTCCATATACATGTAGCTTATATGTATATATGAAAAATTTATATGTGTAAAAAGCCCCATAATTTCAACAAATTTCAAACTAGAATTTCCAAACTTGGCCTATAGGTTCATTTTAATGTGGGGAATAAATGTTTTAAGTTTGAATGAAATCCCTCAAGCCATTCTTGAGAAACTAGCGTACCGAAATAATTAAAACCTAGCTCGGAGGTCAATATCTTCAACAGTTTCTTAGGAAAATTGACAAAGGGTAATAACTCCACATATGATTATAAATCATGTGCACTGCACTCGAGCTAACAACCATGTATCCATGTGTGAAGTTGATATCTAAAAGGGTTTAAAAGTTTATAGAGGGTTTATAGAGACACCGTCGAGTCTGTTTCCTATCCACTACACCAATGTGACCTCATGCTGAAAGGAATGTTGTTATGTGCTAATACAAATTCATGCATCTGAGTCAGGAAATAACAAGGAATAAAATGTTTATGAGGATCATAGTTCTTAAAACTTATGACAGAAATAGTAGACTCTGACTTCATGAAAATAGTTGTTTAATACAGCTGTAAAAGGCATTGAAAAAACATGACATATGATGAATCATGTTTTGAATTTTGTAACTTTTCTCAAAGTCAGGGCAAAAATCATTAAATAAGATAAAAAAGCTATGTTTATATGCAAACATACCACTGAATCTGCTTCTACAATCATACACAGTGTACCTGACAATGAAATCATTTATATAAACTTAAAAATGTCTGCCCTTAGTTGTATACAATCATACAAGACCAACAGTGCAAGGGAGATAATCTAAATGTCAGAGAGATGACCAGTATACAATCCAATCAAGAAAATATACAAGAACAGCTACAGTACAGCGAGTATTAAGGCATTTCAGAAACATCTACAGTGAAATCTTACCCTTAACTTAATAATCATTATTTTTCTTAACATGTTTATACCACGCCTTCATGTCTTTCTGCTTATGGATCATGTATTCTCAACTATAGTATTCACGCTTGGTAACTTAACTGAAAGGGATTTACAAATATATATGACAGTTTAAAAAAATCACAAAGCAAATATCTAAACTTAAATGAAAATATTTTTGGATTAACTTAAGATGCTTCTGTAATATGGCCCTGATACTTATCAGATAGGATAACACCAACCCGTTCAAGGACAAAAACTTTATACATAAACTGTAATTAGCTTTGCTGTGGTCTGTTGTGAAAATTTGGACGTTAGCTGTTTATTATTATCTGTATAAATATTAAACACTGGTTGAACCATTATCTGTATAAATATTAAACACTGGTTGAACCAAATGTAAGACAAAGAAATAAAAAGTCAAAGGAAAGAAAATTGTTATGGTTTAAACCCGGACATGTTGGACTTAAGTAAACATCCCAGGACATACCAAGTCAATCAGCAACTGTAGTTGGACCTACTTAGACACAGACAGAGCAGCTACGTGCAAGAGAGACAGCAGACAGCAAACACGCCACAGGGGACTCAAGTGAAACTACTCTCCCGGACCAACTGTGACCAATACCTAAAAGAGAAGAGAGCATAGACATGGCAGATGTTGATGAAATCATTATTGATAACAAGAAATGTTTCAGCAACCTAATGCAAGAGGTTCACAGACAATCTTGCAACAAACCCAGTGTTGGCGCCACTATTGCACAAAGAATGGGCCTCTGCGTGTCAGTACAAGTCAAGTGTAGCAGTTGCCATTTTTAATAATAACTTCTGGATTGTGGGACCCAATTAAGAAGTCATGAGGCCCACCATCCGGTGTCCTCAATGACATGCTCGTGTAACCAGTCCTCAAATCAAAACTGGGAATGGAAACACTGTTTATATCTGTCATAATCTTTGTATCCAACTAGTGCAGAAAGTATGTGAGCCAATGCAGCAGAAAATGGAGGTGCTTGTCCGAAACTGTGGCTCACAGCACACCATAACGGGGCATAACCATGACAGTAAATGCATAAAATACAATACTAAGTGAATGTTTTCTATCATTTTTATAAGTGCATACGAAATTCTGTTAAAAAGAGTGGCTTGAATAAAATGCACTGGCCTTTAATATTGCTAAAACAGCATGAAGTGTTCAAATTATTTCATAAAACTTTTATAATAAAATATGCATACAGTTATTTTTTCCATAGTCTAACACATAGACCTCTAAAGCAGGTGTTCATTAAGAAAAGCATTCATACAAATGATATATATAATACAAACATAAGATATTTGTCACAAAGATGCATTTCTTGAAATAATATTTTCAGTTATAGTGCGAAATTATTAACCTGACACTCATTCATCTTCTTGACAAACCATAAGTCTGTTCGCTTGTTTGCGATGTTTTGACAAACCATAAGTCTGTTCGCTTGTTTGTGATGTTTTGACAAACCATAAGTCTGTTCGCTTGTTTGTGATGTTTTGACAAACCATAAGTCTGTTCGCTTGTTTGTGATGTTTTGACAAACCATAAGTCTGTTCGCTTGTTTGTGATGTTTTGACAAACCATAAGTCTGTTCGCTTGTTTGTGATGTTTTGACAAACCATCAGTCTGTTCGGTTGTTTGCGATGTTTTGACAAACCATAAGTCTGTTCGGTTGTTTGCGATGTTTTGACAAACCATAAGTCTGTTCGCTTGTTTGCGATGTTTTGACAAACCATAAGTCGGTTCGGTTGTTTGAGATGTGCTGGACGCGTTTTTGTTATTGGAATTTATGTTGATATAGATTTTTATATATAGGGTAGCGAGTGTGGTATCTAATGGCCACGTAGTTAAATTACTAGCGCCACATGCCATCGAACCGGTTCAATTCCTTCTGACAGCGACTGTTTGTAAAATGTTTTATGAGTTATTCTTAAAAGATGCAGATCACGAAATATAAATTAAAACATGTAAAATATTTTATTGTGTTACTAACATTTTTCTCTTTAAATTTTTTTATTTTCATTGTTCATTTATCACAGTTTCAATTACAAGCACACACTCAATGGATAAATTGTGAAAAATGTGGTTATGCTATGCTCAATAATTGTTGCGGTATCAATAATATCGCACTATACCTCCCTTTTATTGGAACCTTACTGTCCCCATTTTATGGTAAACATATTGAAATGGTGTCCCAGACGGTATAGAGAGAAGTAGAGCAGATTTTTCACAGCAATTGGATGTTTTCTGATAACTTGTCATTTAACCTTCAAGGAGCGCTGAAAGATTTCATGAGCCTGTGAATTCTTCCGATACGGGTCAGGGTTAAAACCTTCTTGGCATTTTGGATAACACAAACACCTGGAAAAAAAACATGCCACATGCTCATTGCTTCAGTTCATGATTCCTTTGTAAATGGAATGAATCTATTATAAACATGCCCAAACATTTTTTTTTCATACACGACTGCCAATAATGTGGCAGAAATCTATGCACTTTCCGACATAATTCCTGACCAAGTTAACGATAAATTACAACTTTGCTGCGAATATGAGTGGTGACTGTAATACATGCATAATTATCCAAATACTTAATTTTCTCAGAACAAACTGGGGATCAACAAAATTCAGTTTTTTTGGGGATCAACAATTCAGTTTTTTAGGTGTTTTTTTGCATTTGTAGGAATGCCCTTTTTAAATACACTGCCAAAACGATATCCAGAGCTAGGAATCATCATGTACTAATTTGAACAGTAAGGTACCTCAATATACTTTACAAGGGCAACATTTTCGAACATCACATACATACAAGTTAAAACTCCAGCACTCTCATCTAATACTTATGACTGATAAAAGAAATGCCGCTCAATTTCACAGTACATGTATACGTATTCTTTAGAAATGTCTCCCCTGCCAATTCACACATGCCAACTAGAGTTTTGCAGGGATCAGCACCTTTTGAAGGAATATGATGTGGTTTCAGAAAAGATTTTTAAAGGAACATGGTTACGACAGACAACACATGACAAATGATGGACAACAACTAACCAAAATAGCTCATCTTAGAGCATTTAGTGCTCAGGAGAGCTAAAAATAAAACTTTTTGAAAAACATTCCAATATTTACAGAGCTAGATATTCATTGAAAGAACTTGTCACTACAAGTGGGAAAGACAGTAAGGCGGACGGACATGGCAAAACACAATATACACTGGAAGTATTTTGGGTGGATGGGAAAAAAAACTGGCATTAGCCTGCTCAATCACTGATGGCAGGATTTAAACTTAAGTTATCTAACCATCATTTTCATAAGCCTCGGAGAAGCATCAATCAACACAAGTATTGTGCAGCGAGAGGTTGAATACTTTCTCTAAATGGGCACACTGTGAAGTAGCATGAATTGTACCCCTGGGCAGCAATGAAGCTAGTTGACATTGCGATATGAAACCTAAAACGCATTTTTGTTATATAATCTATAAACAGATGCTATAAGTCAGGTCATATGGCTTAAACTCATGTCTTACGGGCAAAAATCTATTTGTTGATTTCCCAAAATTTGTCCTAACGCCTTGGTCAATATGAGTTTCACCCAGTGAACATCAGACCATGTCCAACTGCCATCTAGTCCATAATTGTATACCGTAATTACCCTAAGTATTTGGACACCCTTAATATTGCGACATCCCTAATTTTTTTTTTAAATAATCATTTTTCGTGCCCCTTAATATTGGGACACATTTAAAAGTTGAATTATTTCCTGTCCCTTAATATTGGGACACCAAAATAACAAGTTTTTACTGTATAAACATTCCATACCCTGCCACTACGCTGGTGCATAGTGACTTGTGACACGGTATATTACGTTTGCTTATCTATACACCATAATGTATACCATCAGGGGTATGTTTGCATGGAGTTGACAATTGGTTAAAACTGTGTAATCTACTAGAGCATGGTCTTCTCAATTAATAACCATAAAGCCCCCAGCAGGAAATAATTGATCATATAAACATCAGTCAACTAAAACATTCCTTTTAATTATTTATAATTAAATATTTATTACATTTTAGTAAGCGATTATTATCCCAAAGAAATAAAAATAACTAATTGGTTCAATACATAGTTAAATGCAAAATAGATTGTATCATATATTGCAATAAATGTTGGGACACAATTTCAAGAATTATTTTTGTATGTCCCTTAATATTGAGACAATCATTTTTTTAATTATTTTTAAGTGTCCCAATACAAAGGGTAAATTTGGTAATGTTGCAAATTAAAAGAACATGAAGAATAAAACATTACACACATTTTATTTAACATCTGCAGGTTTGTTTTATCTACAAATGCTGGAAAATGGCAATGACAGACAACACTGACCACAACAGCTCACCTCAATTATTGCCAAAGTTAGCTAACATCACAGTATCATCAATTTTCTTCAACAAGGTCAATATGCAGCTAGCAGTCTGACTCAATAATTGGCTAGAAAGTTATGGGCGACGGGCATTATCCTGATTGGAACCCGATTCCTTATGACCGTTGGTCTTAACATAGATATTTAGTATTGAGTTATGCTAAAACCTTTTGGTTATGCTCTTCACTGCTTAGTACTTTTGTCATACATTTAACTGTACCTCACACCGCTGAACTTTCTGTCCAGACCCTGACAGCATTGCAGTGGCAGGGTGAGAGGGATGTCTGTTGAATTGGTTAGCTGGTAAGGACATTCACTGAAATCATATTTCCATGCAGAAAAAAGATTCACAAAAATCATTTGCTTGCAGTAATAGATAAACTTATCTGTTGTCGTATCCCAAACTATTTTGTCAGTTTGACAATAAGCCTCACATAGGGTCAGAGATATAAAACTGTCACACAAAAGGAAGTCATTGTGTTAAACAATAATCATGTTTCAATTACTTACATTAGAAATTTTTTCTTCATCAAAATCTTTTGCTTAAACCAAAGGACTCAAATACTTCCACTGAAAGACACTGCATGAATTGGATGAATGTCAGTCCAGTATTTACAGGTGTGCCAATAAAAGGATCTCTGATAAATATACATCATCATCAATATCATCGTCATCAATGTCATCGACATCATGGTCATCATCATCATCATCATCATTTTACCACTGTCCTGGTGTGTAATAAAAGAACAATGTTAAATGTTTACTTCATTCTTGTTTCCAGCATTTACAGCTTTCTCCAGCAATCACGTCCTAAAATTCCAGACCATGCGTAGGCTGACTGGATGGTCGCTGGTCTGTGGTCACTCCAGAGGTACTGGTTGTGTTCCTCCATATGGCCTGATCAGCACAGCATCCGAGGATGGCATCGCATCAGAGTAGCAGACGAGCCCCAGGAACAGGCTAGACATTTCATCACGATGGTAACTAAAGAAAAGACGTCATTGACAAAACATCTGGTACAGTCGACTCCCTTACCTCAAGTTGCCCAGACACAACAACTTTGAGCCATCAAAACTTTGAGCTAACCAGAAGCTGTTTTCAGACATCATCTGTTGTTTTGCGTCTGTTACCTTCCAAACCTCCTGACTAAATTTAGTGAATTAATTTCAGACAGAACAAAATATATGAATGTGTGAAATTTTTGAAGCCAAATATTATTTGTTCTCCACTGGACACTAGCCTGGTCATAGTATCCACTGGACACTAGCCTGGTCATAGTATCCACTGGACACTAGCCTGGTCATAGAATCCATTAGCGACTTGACTCGACTTTGCTACAAACACAATTTAAGGAAGGAAAAATGAGACCTGGACAATGCTAGAGCCATCAGAAAATTCCAGACATTAAAATTTGAGGCAAACAATAGAAATTTATATGAATATATATTCCAAAACAGTTGGTACTTTCAAAACAATTGGTACAAATGGTAAAATTCGAGCCAACGAGAATTTGCAATTAGCAAGTTTCGACTAAAAAGGATATGACTGAAATCACTGTCAATAGCAAATAAATTTATGTTTCTATGTTATTGTTTAAGTTCTTTTGATAGTTAATTCATTTAAGTCTCTGTGTTGCTCTTTTATCAGCGATGTATTGTTAAAGGTGTACAATGTAAAATGTCTACATGATTGTAGATTCGCAGTGGTGTAGGTGTCTGCTTTCTGATCATGTGATTGTGAGTTCAATGTAAAAAATGATGCAAATGTGACATCAACGCATATACCCATATCACACCAGAGCCCGTTCTTACCACGTTAACCACATCTTTCAAGGACGTATTGAGGATGACGTGTTGAGGACGAGGGATATACCTCTTTGTGGGCATGGAGGATGTGGGGCAGTTATGAGCATGCACAAAACTTGCGCAGTAAGAACGAAGATCAAGGACGTAGTGTGGACCGTTTAATGACGCACATGTATTAGTGACAGGTGAAGCGCGTTTTTGACATACTAATGACGTAGTATGGACTTCATGAATGTAATACCTACGTGGGGGTTTCTTGCAGAGTTTGTGCTACGCATCCCAACACGCTCATTTGGACATCTCTGCCTCACCATAAAGACATGCTCAGGATTACTACAGGTTAGTATCAGGTCTATGTACGCATTCACGACATTAATGAAGTAATTACTGTGCATTTCCTATGTATGTAGTAGTCAGCACTGCATCAGTGGCGGGTCAACACGAAGTCTGTTTGAAACGTAAAATGTACCTCTACATCAAAAATTGACTTAGAAAACAAGGCTTTACAATAGATTGGGCGACATTTTTATAGGACAAGGTTGACGTGGGTATGTTTAGTGTGACAATAGCGGCGTACAGTATTCTAAGACGTGCCGGACCCGCAGAAGCTGTGCTGTATGAACTGATTTGACGCGAAGCACGACGGATGATGTGCCTGGCAAGGTATTAGTGTTGACCGCCTGGTCATGTTGAGGACCTTGTGTAATTAGTACTGACAGGCTCTGGTGTGATAGCACCATTACTTACAGATCCGTATTCACCAACTGGCTACTTACAGTTATTCCTCCCAGCCATCACTGTCCTCACTGTCATCCTCCTCTTCTTCATCATCATCATCAATATCATCATCATCTGGTGCTGGAGTGCTTCATGCTGGTCCCTGCTTTTTGGCCTTTAAGTAAATGGATATCTGAATAGTGTTCACACCAGCAGCAGCAGTTTCAGTAGTTCACATAATATTGGATTGTATTTATCATCATCATCATCATCATCATCTGGTGCTGGAGTGCTTCATGATGGTCCCTCCTTCTTGGCCTGTAAGTAGATGGATATCTGAATAGTGTTCACACCAGCAGCAGCAGTTTCAGTAGTTCACATAATATTGAATTGTATTTATCATCATCATTATCATCATCATCATCACCACCAGTGCGCAATAGCAATTATAATTCATTACAGTTTCTAGAGAGCAGAAACCACTATTATGGCCACCAATGTCAGATAATTCAAGGGCCATAACTCCACAATTACTGGGTAATTTGGCTGGCTATCTAATTTTGCCAAGATATTACATATCATAACAAGATTTTCATGCAGTTTTTAAGGCCATTTTTTTCAGCAACATACCGGAGATATCGAGTGACAAGTTTGGCCCATTTTGCAAGCACAGGGTCTCTACATTCCTGACGTATTTGCTCCTTGCAAATCCCTTCAGGTTCTGAAATCCAAGAAATAATGGTATCTCTTCCATTGAATCAAGCTCTGAAGTATAGGAAACTCACAAACGTACATCTGTGCCATGTACAGTTATAAAGTAATACACATCTATGAAGGTGGTCAAAAATATTTTTGAGTCTACACACTTCAAACTACAAAGGTTTTAATTACAATTTGAATTATCTGAGTTTTTTTTAAATGTATGATTTCCAAGCAATGTCACTCCATGCAGAATCAAATGTCCTTGTCAAGTTCAATATAACCTTCTGGTTTATTTTTTGCCAGCTGCAACATTTTTGTTAATGTCATTTAGCTGATTTACCTTCTGATAACAAATTAGCATGTATATGTATTGAGCCCCCTCGATTTTGAATGAGAGGCAAGTGGACGTGAAGTAAAGCTGTGTATTGCGCAAACATATAAAATAGTTGTCTATCAGTTGTACACGTACTCGTAACTCTGCAGGATTTTGGGCGATTATCAGCTACCACTCAGCATTACTCCACTTAGATTCGCCAAGTAATTACTCGCATCTAACATTCCGACTCTGTGACAGCAAGTAAAATATCTATTTCACTAGAGCTGTACTGTACATCCTGAATTTCAGCCAAATTAACAGTTTCTCTACACATTTTCACAATTACATGGAATTTCCCAATGTTCTGTACTGTCTCAAACTGCCCATGAAATAATTAATAATTTATGAGAGCCTAGATAAAAGAATAGAACAATGGCATATAGTAACTAGAATTATAAATACATATTGGTCATATAATTACTAGCTCTGTAAGTTTCGACATGGAATAACTGCACATTAATTCCCTACCCTGGGATGGAACTGTATCTGTACCAGCACGCAGCAACTAGTTTCTTCATTGATTTATTATTGCGAAAAGCTGTAACAAAATGAACAGATATTATATAACTTGACAATTAATTTGACTAGACATGTAAATACGATAATCAGAATAGATAGCAAATGCGTTTAATCCCAGTTTCACATTAATAATAGACTTTTAACAGTCAATGTAATGTTACCAAGCAAAATATAGCCAAGTAATAAATAAGTAAACAAAGAAGCCTAAAGGTGAACATTTTACCTCAAATGAATGTTAAAGTAATCAAAACGGTCATGTTTCTTAGAAGATGCACGTGTAGAGCACATATTGACACATGATAAAACCTAACGTATATGAAAAAAAAATGAAAAAAAAAGACATTAAGTATGAATCTATAGGGTACAAACTGTAGTAAGTTTTCCATTATGAACAGTGGAAAAAGACAATCGTACATATATGACAATAATACCACTGAATTGTCTTGCATTAAGGACAAACACGGCTTCAAAAGGCTTTTCAATCAACAAATTTGTGCAGCAACAATGTAGCATGCCAGAAAAAGTGGTTGCGGAATAACTTCTTTATAAAGAGCTTAAATTAACAACAACTCAATGAGGTTACAAATCACTAATACTAAACGATTTAGCGGTGACATTCTCTCACAGTATCAGTCAACAATACATACCTCTGGCTTTGTGCTGTTGCGTTCACCAATCGAGTAATGGCGACAAGAAACACTGCCAGAGCCTCTCTGTGCATAGTGAATGAGGAACCCTGTACCTGCCATGGTGAAATACAACTGCTGAAACCAAGATATAGCATAAATACACATTAAATTACATACAAGAAGTGTTGGGAAATACATAAATTCTGTATGTTTGGATATGGAGAAAAACCCATGTCAGTAATTGAAAACGAGTATTCACCAGATATAAAACATGTTTTTAGTGAATGGCTTTTAAGGCAGTTCCAACAATCTTGCTGTTGGGACAGCTCTTTCGCTCTTTAAAGTGTCTGCCTCTCACGCTGGGTTCAAACCCCCAACATAATGCAATACATTTTAAATTGACATTAATTCTAATAAACTGTAATGACGGTTATTCGACTGAATACTGTTTCTTATATACGAAAGGCATTTTATAATGTCTATGTTCGAAAACGCTTGGTGCGAACGGAGTATACACTGATTATCGATGTACATGATCATTTACTCCAAACGCATCAACAGCTATTGTATGGAGATGTGGTGGACGAGACGATAAACTACAGCGACGCCTCGTTCGACGTCACGCGACCGGAACGCCATCTGCAACCGGAAGTCTTGGAGACGTCCATTCAGGATAACACGGTAATGGACATCACTCCTGTTGCTCCGGTGACCTTTAGTGTAGTAGAGAAAGGGACAGAGCGAGGAAAGCCGAAGCTAGTATCTTCTGATGGCTACGCATTTGTTTTTAAGAAACAGCTCACATCCGGTGATGTCGTTTGGCGCTGCAGTGTGCGTGGGAAGAATGTAGCATGCGCAGCGATGGTTAAGCAGTCCGGTGACAGCTTCAAGACAATGAATAGTGGCCACAATCATCCTTCGAAGCCGGGTGTATCGTTCGCTGTTCAACAAAAGTCAGCGGTAATATATAATTAAAGAAAATTGTATAATGTAATAAAGACATCATATAATAATATAATAATACATATTTTTTGATACTCGAAGACATTGTGTAAATATAATATATACATCGATTGCTGCCCAATATTAGAACGAAGTGTATAGACATTGTATCATAATTAAATGACATACATTGTTTTAATATATTTCCAGCTCAAGACGAAAGCAGTTTCAGACCTGTTTGAAACCGCAACCAATGTTATTAGAAGTGTAAGCGAGTCTCTGCAGGAAACGAACAGCCAGCCAGATGCTGCCCGGTGTTCGCAGGCTGCATTGACAATGCTGTGCAGCCGAGCAAGAAAGGGCTTAAGACCAATGACCCAAATTCCCTAGAGTTCGACGTAAGTTATTAATAATAATAATTGCTATAATACTACTATGAATAATAATAATAATAATAATAATAATAATAATAATAATAATAATAATAATGAGAAAATAAGTACAATAACATTATTTATTTTAAAGGTCGACGAAGAGTACCTACAACGAACCTTAGGTGAGGAGTTCTGTAGGGAGACGGTATCGGTGAAGGAGAGACGACACGTCGTTTTTGCTACTAACGACCAGCTCACCCTCCTTTCCCGTGCAAAAACGTGGTACTTGGACGGGACGTTCAAAGTAGTCCGGGCGCCGTTTACGCAGCTGCTATCTCTGCATGCTTTCATCCGCTCCGGAGACTGCATGAAGCAAGTGCCTCTGTGTTTCGTCCTGATGTCAGGGAAAAAGCGCCGAGATTACAAGAAAGTAACTTAAGCATGTTTACAAATACCTTTTATGAAATGACATTTATAAAGCTCTTTAATTACAAAAATATATATAAATAGTAAGTATTGCATTGAAATATAAATAGTAAGTATAAGTTACAGATGAATCGATGGGGGCATACTTTATTTACATTTAATGTATTGTGATTTATTATATTTTTTCAACTTTTGTTTTCTGTAGGTGTTCTCTGCTATTCTGCGCCACCTTCCATCGACGGAGGTCAAGACTTTCGTGGTAGACTACGAGGCCGGTCTGTGGCAGGCTTTGCGGGATGTTTTTCCCGAACCGGAGATAAAGGGTTGCGCGTTTCACTTCGGACAGGCGCTATATCGGTAGGTGCAAGAGTTGGGTTTACAGGTAATTAAAATTAAATCATTAAAAATTCATTTATAATAATCAAAAGGAAAGGCATTTATTACAAAATGATACGAAATTATCTACATGATAGAGGTATTTGAAAGGCATTCATAAAAAATATTGGTCTGATCTATAACAATAATTTTTCTGAATGTATTATTATACAGAGGTGGAATAAATGTATTAAAGCACATTCATAAACAACACTTATATTTTTATTTCCAGACTGCATACAATTCACGTGGTGATGTATACGCTCTCCTGCGCAAGACGTTTGCGCTGCCACTCCTTCCCGCAGAAGACATCCGACCAGCTTTTGACCAACTGAGGACGAAATCAAATACGGATGAGACTGACCGATACGTCGACTACTTGGCCCGTACTTGGATGCAGAACGATCTCTGGCCCATTGAAAGCTGGTCGGTGTACGGCCGGTCAATACGAACCAACAACGACTGTGAAGGCTGGCACAATAGACAAAACAGACGGGCCAATAAGGGAAACATACCGTTCTACCTGATGATTGTACTTCACGTAAAAATGTAAATAAAAAGAACAATAGACTGTATAAATCTGTAGCGTTATCTGTATGTATATGTTTTTACATTAATTACATATTTGAACACTAATAAAATTGAGGGGGCGAATCGTTATGAAATTAGGGGCGAGTCGTTATAAATAACGGGCGAGTCGTTATAAATAAGGGGCGAGTCGTTAAGGGGCGAACCGTTAAGGGGGCGAGTCGTTACAGTACCGATAAAAAGTTACCAAAACGTTATTATTTTACCGATTTCAATGCGTTTATTTTATTTTATCAATAAGATGTCCACAAAGACGATTTCTGCAAAGTTGTATTTTATTAACATATTTCTGGACTGCTGCTTTAATATGTAATACCTTATTACACAAGTATTATATCCTAGTATGTAAATTTAATGATGTTGGTTTGTTGACAAGATTATGAAACCAGCATAACCGCAAACGTTTTGATATCAGAGTATTTGTATCTGTAAAATATTTTTTAGACATACAACAGCTGAGCTTCATTTAATATCAGATCAGGACCAAGTTTTTGGGGGGCCGCCATTTAATACACATTTCCTATTGATATTCCTGTGGAGCTCACGGAGCAACAAAATATCAAAACTGTACGTGAAATCTATTTGGTGCGGGTTAGTGTATAATGCAAAATCAATAAAATTAATTTTTCTATGATCTATGGGTAGTTAAAATTGACTAGACTGATTCGTATTCATACAAACAAATTCAGTTAATTTTAATCGCCTTAATTTAGCCGAAATATTTATTTGCAACCACATTTTAATAAATCTTGGGATTCGTTTAATGCAATATCGAAAGGACACATGACACTGTATCTCGTCATTATATATGGGTCAATTTAATGCATTTAACATTCACGTTAAACGTCTATATGATTTTAAAGTAATGCAGTGTTCAATTCGATTGTTTATTCAACATAAAACTGCCCCAATACAGATGCACGTACCACGATTTCTACTACCAATCTACTTCGACTGCTACTAGTGCAGCCTAAATTACAAGTAAAAGTGCTCGGTGGCGCAAAATTGTGGTAAAAAATCCCCTTTAAACATTCGTCCGTACAGTTAGGCAAAAAAAATAAATGGTTGGTTTCCGCTTACATCTCCGAAAAAAACCTAGGAGGGGAGGTAAAAGGTTGTTTTTTTTCTATAACTTTTTTTTATTGCCGCTTATTCACCACACAGTTTAAGTGTATTGGGGTGCATGTAAAATGTTTCAACGCATCAAAACAAAGAACTGTACTTTAACTTAAAAAAAATGTCATAGGAAAAGATATTTCTTTAAAAAAAAACTTATAATATAAGCGAAAAATGCTCTTTTTCTGCGAAAATCAGAAAAAAAGATACTGATTGATAGGCAAAAAAAAGTGTAGGGTCGGCGGAAAAAAATTAGGGGGGAAAGCGGAAACAAACAATTTTTTTACGCCTAATTGCATTAATATAATTATTGGCCATACATTCAATGCTGGAATAACCTTGGAATGTGGATGGTAGAGAACATTAATAGCATTGAGAATGAGAATATTGAAATGCAAAGACATAAAGTAGTTAGCGAAGTTGTCCTGGGCCCGAATTAATAAATCTTCTTGGTAACGACTTGTTAGTACTTCTACAAACCGTTCTTTTATAATTCAAAAGCCTTTTTTTGTACGTTTATAATTATGTATACATGCGGATGATGACATTTTCAGTTAATAAAGTAATTCAGTCGATGTATAGGAATGTTATCTCTGTGTCTATTGCGCGTATTCATCATATTATTTATAATTCATTAATGTACTACATTTGTATTTGACATAAGTAGTTAATATGCGGCTAAACATGTTTTGTTACGAGTAGATCTGCTTAGGAGAATTGTTTGTGTTGCCGTTGTTTGTGAGAAGTTTGTCGCCGAGGAGGCTGTTTCTGTCGTCTGTCGGCAACTTACCTAACAAAAATTCTGAAGGTTGGGAATGGGCATAGTAAATTGTTAAATAAGCTAGGTACGTTACCTTTCGTGGCAGGGGTGTAACCTCGCGCTCTCCGAATACTTTCTAGTTTATTGATCTGTTTGTTACCAACTATACGTATACAGACCCGAAAATTTACTCAAAATCAAAATGTCGAAAATTGCGGCTGTTAGCAAATTACTTTCACGTGAGTGTATTGGTTGTGATGGCACTGGTGGTGGTTGTGTTATTAGCAGTACGGTAGAACTATTCGATTGGTAGTTCTAGGTGTATTGCGATTACACGATATCCTGTGTGTACACGTGTACATGTGACAGTTGACGTAACTGGAAACAGGTCCGACGCGTCTAACGTACAGCAACACCAACATTAAGAGATATTTTAGTACCTTAGTACACATAGTACAGTACGGAATGTGTGTGTGGTGCATTTGTATTGAGTGCTCTGGGTTTCCCTCCGATACGAGACACCTCATCCAGAGGCAACACTGGGTCTTTCAAGTGCTCGGTGTAAAACACATCGTACGCTGCACCTCGGTTTAGAACGTATCCTGCAAAAGATGATTTGGTAGGTTAGGGTCTAGCAGGGGCTCGAACGTGCGACTCCTGGATTGTGAAGCCAGTATCTTACTTCGTGTGTGTGTCGTTAATACCTTATAATTGTGTCATTTACATAATTTTGTAACAATTTATCTACCCCGGAAAACCCTTCTGTTAATTACGGCCACTGTGCATTACTATATATTCTTAAACAAGTGCTGCAATCTTGAATGAGCTAAACAAATACTACATTATATACAAATGGATTCATCAATAAATAAAAAACATAGTGTACATGTCTGAATATTTAACATGGCAAAATGTATAACGTGTTTTTGAATGACATTAATAATAACACCGAAGAGAAATCATAACAAGGGAGCTCAATCATAACCATGAGATCAATCAGATCAAGTGAAATTAATCACAAACAGTGTATCAACCATAAAAGGGGACACATTAATAAAAAGGGGGAGATCGATTACAACAGCGGAGATCAGTCATTACATGCGATATCAACCATACACGTCATCATATATTATTGGGGAGATCTATCACCGTATAGAACGTCACTCATACAGGTGTAGATAAATCGTTACAGCGTTAAGTACAATAATGGTGAAAATCAGGGCATGTATAAGTCAAAACGCCGTCTATACGTTCAGGACCTGGGGATATCTTCATAAGAGGGGTAAAAATCGTAGCAGAAGAGATGAATAAATTACAGGAAGGGGGGTGAATAGTGACAGAGAAGATAAATCATAACAGGGGAGATACATTAAAAGAGTGGAGATAAATCCTACCAGGGGAGAAAATAATGACAAAGAGATGAATCAAATCTTATCACGGGTGAGATAACTCATAGCAATGATAGCATGATAGATAAATCATAACAGGGGATAAAGGTAGTAACGATGATCACTCATATCATTGGAGATCAATATTGGCAGATATATCATAAGAGAGGAGATACATAATAACATATAGTAACAGAGGGGAGGGGTATAAAAAAGTGACCGGAGAAATTATATCATTGCAAGGAAAATGAATCATAGCAGAGGAGATAAATCACAACAGGAGAAATCAAACGTAACAGGGGAGATCTACCATAACTTGGGAGATAAAAAATCATACGGGTGATCAATCGTAACAGGGGAGATCAATACATATTTGTTGTTCCTAGCAAATGTGAATTTGTAATCGTAATCAGGAAGATATGCTATTTAAAGATGTTCTTCATTGTTAAAGTTTCAGTAGTATGTTTAGGAATCGGCAATAAGCACTCTGATTTTGTATAGGTAACAGGGGCGTAGCTTGGGTTAAAAAATGTATAGGCACAATAGGCGGAATCTACAAATTGACGCTGTAAGCGATAATTAGGGTCAGGAGTGTTTATACTCGTATGTGGCTACAAACAACTAACTTTAGCTAAACCCGGAATGTACAAAATAGTTCTAAAATAAAGCGTAAGTTTCATGACATTTATTTCATATTGACGTAATCGACTCGCTAAACAATGAAGTATCAACACAGCCAAGAAAGATCCCCTCACCCCCATCCCCCTTTCTTGTTTTTATTGCATTTTTGGCATATTTAAAATTTTCATCTCTGGAAAAAATGTATGGGTATAGGCACGTGCCTATAGTGCCTAAAGGAAGCTACGCCCCTGGCTAATACTAGCATTTGTTCTAGGGATTGCCAGAATAGTTGCGCGCGCATACGGATGCTTTGACGGGGTTTACATTAACGGGTCCAGGAAGGTGGTACGATCACATGGATCCAGTAATTTGCATTTAAATTCGTCTAATAACTAGAATGTGTCTGATTCACATAAGCATTATACATCTGCAACGTTAGACGTGGTGCATATTCTTCAAAGTACGAGCTGTGATGACTCGATAGTAAAGAAACGTTCTGCAATGCTGGAATCAACACAAGGGACGTAACTCGCCTGTCACAGACATGTATGTATAGTATAAACAAGTGACTGGATTGTCTCCCTTTGTGTAGTGAGATTCGTGCATTGACCACATCGTACATTTTGCAAAGAGTGATTAATCTTAATCAGGTTGATTATGATTAAATGTATGAGGTTATACTTTATTGCAGCACACAACTCCCGAACTTTTCCACAATAGTAAGTTTTCTTTTCAGTTGTAGTAATAGTATTTGACATAAAATGAATGAATTCATCACTTAAATTGTACATAAATAATCATTACTCCTATATATATCTGAGGTCGGTATACACCGACCTCATATAGGTAAGTGCTATTTTCCTGTGGCAACATTCCGACTTGAATTCATGTCGGAAGCTTTTCTAGCTGCAATTTCTTTTTTTATTTTCAACATTAAGTATAAACATTAATTTACCAATTGCATGCCAAAAAGTCAACATAAAAAACAAATTTAGTGCTACTTTTTAAAAGGGGCTAAATTGGCGTGAATAAATGAGACTTTTAACGCGAATTTAGTGCTACTTTTTAAAAGGGTCTAAATTCGCTGGAACGTCTCGTCACCGAATGACCATTTATGTGGTGGAAAATCAAAATGTCAAATTTTCAAAAATATCGCTCAGATATCAAAATAAAATCACCTGGTCGTAGATGCAACATATACTGTGTAGAATTCACGTTATTTCATAAAAAATATAGCTTGAAAATGATCTTAAATTGGAGTTCAAGATATGTTTACATCAACGGTGTTTTCTCGACAGCCATGATAAAAATAGCTCAGGTGTATTTAACTATCCAATCAGAACGCAGATGCTTCTCAGCATTATGAAGGATGTATGCGTAATTTTATAAGACGTTATATTAGCGGGACTTAGAAATAACGTGACGGACTGGTGCTATTAATTAAAAAAAAGAATGAATAATACACATAACAAATGTTTATTGAAAATTAAAACGAAACATTGTTTTTAAATATGTATTATATGATAAAAACTTGATAACATGCAATAAAAATGACGGGAATATTGGCGAGAACATCCAACAGAATGTGTTTCATAAAGTAGGTCCACAGCTACATATAGGGAGAAATTTCCACCACAGTTTTGGTCCTTCGGCGGTTGGGCCCTCCAGCCCAATGTTGCCCATATAAAAAGTAACTCAATATTGGCTGGCACAGGGCCTAACTTGTTGTGCTAGGATAACCAAATATTTTTTAGTAAAGGATTTCATTGAAAAGTGTAATCCATCAAACAGAACATTCATTTACAAGTTCAAAATAGTTTATTTTTTTAGAATACGTCAAAAGGTGTAATTTTCATGATATTTTCTTTTAAATGACCCTGAAGAAGACAAAATTGGCATTGAACAAAACATGTCCAAAAACTTGTTCCAAGTGTTCAACTATCAATACTTGCAAGAACTGGTGGTCTTTAATGAATTTTGTAAGTTTCTGCAATACAGTCTTCGCCGTTAAGCGGTGGACCGTTGACTGAGTCCACCAAATTTTCGCTCGGTCCATCAAAAGTTTCAAGTAAACTAAGAAATTTCCCTTGATAATTTTGATACCAGAAATCCCTGAAAATGTTCAGCCAATGATTTTTGGTAAAGCTAAAATCAACTTATTTGGATCCATTCTTTTACGAAAAGACGCCATAAAAGTTAGCGTCAAATTCGCAACCATTTGTTTTTCTAAAACAAAGAACGCCTACTCTGCAATAAACACGCTCTCCTTCTGCATCAGCGTGTCAATTATATATAAAATCTGTAAGCAGGAGGAGCTAGATTTACTACAGTCACCTAGTCAGCCAATGAGAATGCATTAAATTTTCAGTATGTCGATGAGTGTAGGTTATAGAAGAATGTTTATCACCCCGTCATTGTTGGTAAATCTGAAGAAATTTGTAGCACATTTTCGTGCATGTTGTTACCTGCGTGTTTGTAACACCCACATTATAAATAAAATACTACATACTAAAATAAGTCAGTATATTATTGTTTGCAAAATGGTTACTTAAAATACGAAATGGGATGTTGACAAATTGTGTTTGCCGATCGCATTGAATTTTAGTGTGTAATGTCAAAAGTATGTCTTCATTTGTTTTAAAAGAAAATATTGCTATGACTACGTGTGTTTTCTAATGAACGAGCTATACAAAAGTATAACTATACACTGATTACACCCAAAAACTTATGCTCCCACATTTTCACGAAAGTTATCGAATGTTAAGTCAGTGAAAGTAAACATGTTTTATTACTCAACAATGGATTAAAAAATAATAATTTTTGACTCAAAGCATTTATAGTTAAAGGAGTGGGTGGGGAGGAGGGGCTTTGGTAACAATTACTGTGACCCCAACTCTTTAGGACGACACTTTATGCACGTGTATTAAGCCTGGTTTTCCCAGGACACGCCACAATTATATTATAAATGAAAAACAACTCAATTGGAATATTTATCTAGTTGAATGTGATTATTTGGATGGTGTTTATCGTAGATTTGTTTGTTGAATTGTCGGCAACCTTACTTTTAAGTTAGTTTTCTTTAGTTGAGTTTTCTTTTTTTGTCCTTCGTAAAGATCTTTGTATAGATGTTGTATCTCTGCAACATCTTAAATTCAATATTTAAGTAAACTAAAGTCAGTATTTAATACTACATAGTTGCTATATAAAAAAAATATTGGCAGTACCATATTGTAGAACCTTTAAGTTATTTAAATAATCTATATACAAAATAAGTATCATCCTCTAGATGTGTTTGCTTTTATGGCAGTAATAAAAGAAAAACCTTAAGTTATAAATGACCTATTTGAAAAAATACATAATTTGTTAAATATTTGTAACTTTATGCAACAAAAAATCTATTATAAATTTGATGATCACCTTCATTGAGAGTCAGTATGTTATTGAAACATTTATAGTCATTTTCATCAAGCAGGCACATATTGTTAAGAAAGAAAGAATATTTTTAATACCTGTATTATTTATTATTTGTAATAAACTATTTATGAATAATGATATAGAAGTAATATGGAAAGCCATTAATTTGTAAGCTTAATTTACGCATGTACATGCATTATATTGTCTTCTTATTGTAATCTAAGAAGGTGTTTTATATTATACACATATTATATTGAGTAATTATTGTATGTTTTAAAAATGCAAGCCTTATTCTTGGGTATTAATACTATTTTCATAGTCGTGCATGTAGATTTTGCATTTTAGTCGGCCCATGACAATAAACAACAATTTTAGATGCTTTTTTTTATCAACATGGAACATGTTGTTTTCATTTAATCTCCAATAGACATTATCAAATTGTCAAGCAGTCCATCAATTAAACAAAATTTCTTATGTTTATCTCAGGGAATACACATAAATAATAAGTTATTACAGTAATGAACAATACCAACATGGGTGCCGCCATCTTGGATATACATGTACAATTATTTCCTCATTTAGTTATCTATGAATTATTGATAGATTACAGCTTTTTATTGTTTTGAAACGAATTGCATCATAAAGACAAATAGTTTGTCATTTAAAATAATACCACAATTGGAATGGAGCAAAACATTTTGATGGAAAAAAAAGTGAAATGAATTTTTATTCTGGAAATGTCTAGGTTTTGCATTCAAATTTTGTGGAAAAAAAACGCTGGTGCACCAAAGCTTTAATGTATTAACTTTAATTATTGATTAGCAAGAATTACTTCAATCAATGTAAAAGTCTATAGAATTGCTGTAAAAAACACCCTACAAAACGACCAGTAACTGTGACAACTTTTCTGCCAAGCAGTAAACAGCGTCATACGCAGTTACCTCCCTTGTGGTTATACCTTATTCAAGTTATCAATTCACCACCTAAATAGTACATGAATATTCATCATTTGAATAATGAATATCCCCGTTATACCCAAACTCCACAGAGTCATTAAAAAAGTCAGTGAAACTGTGGAAGATTGCTCCAGGATCCTCTGGGAAAGAGGCGGACACTAACCCCGTGGCTAAAGAGCTAGCCCCACCGTCTTTTTTTTAATCCAACAGCAAGGCTGTTGGAAGTGCCGTATAGGCCAATCACTACACTATCTTAACCTAAATTAATTTTGTTTCTTCCTTACAGTCATCCAATTGACAATTAGGTCACTTCCTGTATATTACTTGACAGCAAGAAAACTTGACAAGACTGCCTATATAACTGAGAATCAGAGCGAGCCCGGTTCAAATATTACCAGTGCACGGCTTATGGGCTGGTGCTTACTTCGACCACTGCTTTATCGTGATATGTAAAATTGAGAAACATTACCATCTAGAACATCAAAATGTAGAGTTAAAAATGATATTTTTTGTCAGCTAACAATTTATTGTTCCAATGGTAAAAAAACATAGAGTATGACACTCATTCAATAACAAATGATAGTTTATTGAACAATCTTCATGTGCTTATTAGCTCACCTGAGCACACATTGTTACAGGGACTTGACCTGCATTGTATTTTTTTGGCTACATAATGCCTTGCAGTGGCAATAGGGATTACAATTTGTATCCTGACTTAAAGCAGCAGTCCAGAAATATGTGATAGACATTAAATTTTGCAGAAATCCTTTCTTATGCACATCTTACCAATCAAAATACAAAAAACCGCATTGAAATTGATAAAGTAATAACATTTTTGTAAATTTTTATTGTGTAGTTTCTGTTTGCAATAGCTGGTGAATAAGAAACAGTTTTAAGTCAAGTAAACGTCATTAACGTTCGTTAGAAATAATGCCAATTGAAGATGTAGTGAACTATATGGACTGCGGCTTTAAAGGGACTTGTTCGCACAGTTTCGCATTTTTTGAAGTATGCCATTAAATGTCTTAACTTGACAAAATTAAGCATCGGAAATAAAAAGCTCAAGTATAATAACAACAAGAGGATTTAAAAAATAAAGAAAAGAAAAAATTTGTTCCCAACGGGGTTCGAACCTGGAACCTCCGGATTAAAAGGCTATAATCTTAACCACTCGGCCATTTTGATTTTTATATTTCATACGGCATTATTTATTTTATGTAAGTGATCCACGTGTTGTCAACCATTTCAACGAAAACAACAAAAACCCTCCAAATTATTCCATCGTTTAGCATTTAATACAAACGCTTTATAATTTTATCATTTTTCACTGATGATTATGCATAAATAAAATGGTATTTACAGTATATTTCTATGTCCGTAGTGTTATTTCGCTCCCTTGTATACACTGTTCTTTAAGTTTTGGAATCTGTGTCAAAAAGTTGAAAAAATGTGAATTCGTCTATCTGTGAACAGGTCCCTTTAACAAATTTGAACTGTTATGTATGACCAAAATATAAAAGTTTGGAAATCGGCTAGATTGAGTAACTGATCAAATGAAAAGGTACCCATCATTGTCAGTAGATTATTTCATTAAAACTCAATTTTAGATGTAGTGGACTATATTCTATGGACTGTGGCTTTAACAAACTTAAACAGTTATGTATGACCAAAATATAAAGGTTTGGAAATCGGCAAGATTGTGTAACTGCTATAATGAAAAGGTATCCATCATGGTCAGTACTCAGGTGAGCACTTTTGACCATTATGAAAATCTTACGTGAAACTGAATTTTAACATAGTAATGACACCGATTTGTTGGTTGCAATTCCTGCTTTGTATAGTGGCCATACAGGGACCAATAAATGTTGGGTTCTGTATGAATTCCCCCCCCCCTCCTCTGTCTCAATTATGCCACTTTGGTATTGAGTAGTCGTATCAGTCTGTTTGTTGTGCGCCTGTTAATTGAGCTGAGCATTTCTTCAAAACATGAATGGAATTATTCCCCTTTGTCAGTTTTTCTTGTCTGGCCATTTTCTCAAAAACTACTGAAGGGCTTGACCTCAAACTTCATGCATGGATAGATGGTTTTTAAAGTGAGTCCAGTGTTAAGAATTATAACTCTAGCTGCATTATTAGTCCCCTACTGGTGTTTCACCAGAGGGGACTATAGGTTTGCCTTCCGTCCGATCGTCCGTCTGTTAAAGATTGAACTATTGGTTTGCCATCCGTTTGTGTGTCTATCTGTTTGTCCATATGTTTGTCCTGTCTCTCTATCTGTTTGTCCATATGTTTGTCCGTCCGTCAGTCTGTCCGTCCCCAAAACCTGGTTCCTGCAATAACTCAAAAAGTACTGAACTTATTTTGATGAAACTGGGTATACATATAAACAGCAATGTGGCAATGATGGGATTTTTTTCACCAGAGGTCAAAGGTCACGTGACTGTTACTAAAAATAGAAATAAAAACTAAATACTGTAATAATTTGAAATGGACATAAGATATGACCATGAAACTTGGTACAGAGATTGAACTATATGTTTGCCATCTGTCTGTGTGTCGTTCTGTCTGTTTGTCCGTATGACTATCTGTCCATCCGTCCGTCAGTCCCCAACACCTGGATCCTGTGATAACTCGGAAAGTACTGAAGACACTTTGATGAAACTTTGTATATGTAGCAACAGCAATGTGAGAATTATGCACGACCTTTTCTTTTTCACCAGAGGTCAAAGGTCACGTGACTGTTACTAAAAAAATAGAAATAAACTTAATACTGTAATATTTTGAAAAGTGCATAAGATATGATCATGAAACTTCATGAAACTTGGCACACAGATTGGACTGTGGGTTTGCCCTCCGTCTGTGTGCGTCTGTCTGTCGGTTCATCCGTCGGTCTCACTCTGTCTGTCTGTCCTGTCCCCAAAACCTGGATCCTGCGATAACTCAAAAAGTACTGAAGATACTTTGATGAAACTTTGTATACATAGAAAGAGCAAGGTGAGGATTGTACACAACCCTTTATTTTTCGCCAGAGGTCAAAGGTCACGTGACTATTACTTAAAATAGAAATAAACTTAATACTAAAATAATTCGAAAAGAACATAGCATATGATCATGAAAATTGCTACACAGAATGGACTATATGATTGTCCTCTGTCAGTTTAGTATTGCAATAACTCAAAAATTCACTCGAATGCCTGGTCAATGTTACTAAAATAGAACAGACAACAACTTAATACTGCAGTGACAAATGGGAGTTGAATATGAAACTTTGTACATCTTCAGATAAAGGGCAATCTGACGGTATTGCACAATGTTTCATTATTAGGGGTTTACACCGGTAGGGGACTCCTGTATTGCTTGCAATACTTTCAAAGCCTTTTTTTTTATAGTTATTCCTGTTTGTCTATTTTCCTTTTGTGGCCTTTTATTGATTTGTCGGGAACATAACTTTCAAACCCTTATACATGGGTTGTTAGGCGGAGTGCAGTGCTCAAGATTTATAACTAGCTGCATTATTTGTGGAGTTATTCCCCTTTGTCAGTTTCCCTTGTCCGGC
Organism: Congeria kusceri; assembly: GCA_027627225.1. Classification (NCBI taxonomy): domain Eukaryota; kingdom Metazoa; phylum Mollusca; class Bivalvia; order Myida; family Dreissenidae; genus Congeria; species Congeria kusceri. Next base: position 68,524 of record JAPFQT010000066.1, read on the forward strand.
CATTTTCTCCAAATCTACTGAATGGATTACACTCAAACTTTATACAAAGATAGATTTTTTTTAGATGGAGTGCAGTGTTCAACATTTATGACTATAGCTGCATTATTTATGAAGTTATTCCCCTTTGTCAGTTTTTCTTGTCGGGCCATTTGCTCAAAAACTACTGAAGGGATTTACCGCACATTTACTGGAAGACGGAAGAAGATGTAAGGTTTGACTGGCCTGTCTACTTGGATGTGCATATGGTTCAGTAGTAAGGCTAGCAATCCAAGTCTTAAACTGTTCAGAAGTCTTAATTGTAACATTATTGTATTCAAATGGTGTTGCTATACATTATTTGGATTGTTAATATAATACTATTTTTTTCCACATAATCTTAAGTTTGTTGGATGTAAACTAACCTTAAGTTATCAGACTGTACATTTACCCCCGAAAATTCTGGAGAGAGTGTACATTTACTGCCAAATTTTCAGAAGTACGCGTAAATTTACCCCCAGCGTAAAAGCTTATCTAGAGCACTGTCAGCTAGTCGCCATAGAAAATTCAATATTTACCCTGCGACCAGTGAAATTTATAAGGATAAGCAAACATTAATTGCATAATATTTGGTATTAATATGCATCAAGTGTTGGTGAAAGCAGAAATACTTATTTTCTTAGAGCGTATAGTTCAATAAAATACTCAGTTCGACTCAGCAATGTCAAGTTGGTGTTTCTAAACATAGTATATATTAATTCTCCTTCCATATGTGTCCAGTAAGACTCATCACGCGTGCACGGCGCCAGTAGTGGTTGTTTTACTTAATTTGGGTGTTTCAATAATCAGCTAATGTAAATATATTGGGTACGGCAAATTCAAATGCTTAATTATATAAATCAGTCTTCAATTATTTGAAAAATGTTTGGGAAATACTTAAGTTTGACTGCAAGTCCCAGAGTATACATATTTGGTATGCAACATCCTTATGTTGTCCTTTACAAAGATTGTTTAAATTATGCCCCTGGGGTCAAAACGGGCCACGCCCTGGGCATCACATGGTTTATATAGAATATATAGCAAAATGACTTTAAAAATCTTCTCCTCTGAAACCACAAGGCCCAGAGATTTCATGTTTGGTACGTAACATCCTATAATGGTCCTCTATAAAGCTTGTTCAAATTATGCCCCTGGGGTCAAAACTTGCCACGCCCCTGGGTCACATGTTTTATATAAACTTGAAAAGCAAAATGTCTTTTAAAATCTTTTTCTTTGAAACCGCAAGGCCCAGAGGTTTAATATTTGCTATGTAATATCCTATCGTGGTCCACTACAAATATTGTTCAATTTATGCCAATGGGGTCAAAACTGGCCACGCCCCAGAGGTCACATGGTTTATATAAAGTTAAATAGCAAATGTCTTTAAAAATCTTCTCCTTTGAGCCTGCATGGCCTAGAGGTTTCATATTTGGTATGTAACATAGTATAGTGGTCGACTACAAATATTGTTCAAATTATACTCCTGGGGTCAAAAAAACTGGTCACGCCCTGGGGGTCACATGGTTTTTATATAAACTTAAATAGCAAAATGACTGTAAAAGTATTCTCCTCTGAAACGACAAGGCCCACAGCTTTCCTATATTTGGTATGTAACATTGCATAGTAGTCCTCTCCAAAGATTGTTCAAATTATGCACCAGGGGTCAAATCTGGCCACACCCCGAGGGGTTACATGGTTTATATAGACTTAAATAGCAAAATGACTTTTAAAATCTTTGCCTGAAACCGCAAGGCCCAGAGGTTTTTATGAGATTGTTCAAATTATGCCCCTGGGATTAAAATAAGCCACGCCTCGGAATGCAAATTCCAATTTGGATACAAGGTCTCAGGTGAGCGTCCTAGGGCGGTCAGGACCCTCTCGTTTAAAAAATAGTTCAATAAGGCTTTTGCAAACAATAACTAAAATACTGTATGTACAATCATCATACAATGTTTCAATAGTCTTTGTAATCATAAAACCAAGTTCAAGTTGGGTTTTCAGCATAATTGCTCATATCGTACTTGAGTTATGCCCCTTTAATAAAAAATTTGTTGAAATAAGGCTTGTGCAGACAACAACTTGAAAAAGTTTTTGTTCAATCTTTATGAAACTTTATGGATGTGTAGTAGGCCTAAAAGGATGGTTTAGTTGAATTGTCGGCATAATTGCTCTTATCGTACTTGAGTTATGTCCCCTTTTTAACTAAAGAAGTTCAAATAAGGCTCGTGCAGACGCTTACTTGAGACGTTTTTTGTGCTATCATTAGGAAACTTTAAAAAAGTGTTAGTAGGCATAACAGGAAGGTCAGGTTTGAATTTTGGCATAATTATATGACTTTACAGCATAGACATAGGCCTCTATTCTAAGACGGTTCACTAGCACCATTTTGCTTTTTCTACAGACATTAAAATTCGAGGGTTTAGCATGAAACTGTTGTATCTGCTTAACATTTCTTTATCAGATACAACAGTTTCGCGCCCGACCCTCAATACACGTATGGCAGTAGTGAATTGACTAGTAAGTTATAAAGTAGAAAAATAGAATGTCAAAAATAAATTAGACACTCCTAACATAACATGAATTCGGTTTTGTAATAAGATTTATTAATCCGTGTGTTAAGTTGTTGAATTGCAAGGCCATTGGCAACAATCCACTTCCCTTACAAGGTCAACTGGACTAGTGACTCGATAAATATTGTTGAAGGAGAGGATACGGCTACATGCTACTCACAACTACATAAATGTGTAGGATACAAATTCTGCTCTTCGCCGTGTAAGCTCGGCTCAGCTCAGGAATTTCAAAGATGCAGTAACCTGCTTTTTGATGCAAGCTAATTGGACATTTTTTTATGGTCCCTGAAGAGGGCCGGGGGGGGGGGGGGGGGCATATATAGTTGCTGCTTTGTCTGTCCGAATTTATATCCAACTGCCATTCAGTTTTTCAAGATGTCAGACGCATTTGCCTGACAATTTTATCCATCATGCTCTGTGTTCATCCGTCCTTCCGACCGTCCGGTACTTCTTTTCTGCGCGAGTTCTCATGAGTAACCAGTATAAAGAAACTAAATATCTGTCACTTCAGTAGTTTGACCCAAAGAATTTTCTTTTAGACCTTGGAAATTTCAAGTCAGGGGTCATTTGACTCCTGGTTTTCAAAATCTGCTCAAATATCTGGGCAGTAAATACATTGTTAGTACTGCCCAGTGCATTCCTTGTTGTAATAAAATCATGCCAAGTCTGCTTTTGTTAGAAGTTATACAGTTCTTTAATAGATTTACATGAGATGAAGGTATTTGTTTTCTTTTACTCAGTACAAAAGTCATAGAGACTGGGCATTTCATCTACAAAACATGTGCCAATTTGTGTACTTTTACTTTAAAAAAGAACTTGCTGTTTTGCTAAATTTCATTTGTCTGTAAACGCCTGATTCTGAGCAAGGGTCTTTTTCTGTTGGTATGCCAAACAAAGTGAGAGGCATTGTGCATTGCACTTATCCGTGCTTCCGGCTGTACGTCCCAAATTTTGTGGCTTAAAGTCATCTTTAAAGCCGCAGTCCATAGAATATAATTCAATACATCGTAAATTGGCAATAGTTCTAATGAACGTTAATGGTATTTAGTCGACTAAAAACTGTTTCTTATTTACGAAAGGCATTTTATAATGTCTATGTTCGAAAACGCTTGCTACAAACGGAATATACAATAATGTACATGCTGATTTACTCCGGAGACATCACCAGCTATCGCATACTGATAACTTTACGATAAAAAGTTACTGAAACATTATTTTACCGATTTCAATGCGGATTTTTGTATTTTGATCGGTAAGATGTCAATTAGTTTTATTTTATTCACATATTTCTTGACTGTGGCTTTATATTTTGCGAATTTTGCTCAGTTTCACAGCTGAAGAATCTTAAAGAAGGACTGTATGATTTTGTACAAAACCATCCATTGATTTTAATGATGTCAGTATAGTTTTGAAATTAATATAATAAATGTTGAGAATAACCTATGTTCAAAAATGCGTATTTTAAGAGGAATTAAACAATAAAATAATACTTAGCTGCAAAGTGAACTATTATATACATATAGACACAGCATCTAGACCAGTCAGATCGGTTGATGACGCATGCGCAGTCCATATTTTCTCTTTCAAAACCGAATGTAGCTGTTGCTGTTGCTGTAGGATAAATGGGTCTGAATCAACAAGAAATATATATATATTTGCATTTGTTTTCTCGTTAGTGGGTAACAAAAGAGACCTGAAACAAATGTGTAAAAATCAGACAGTCCCTCATCAATGTATGGGTGATCGTAAGCAATTCTGGCTGTGTCCAATTTTAGCCCTATTATGGCCCTTAGTCATTTTTTCCACTATAGAACATGTATAAAAATAAATTTGTGGAAGCGAAAAATAATATTGCAAGTTTTAACTATTAAATGTCATTTTGGATCTGTGTAATACTGCGTTTTCCTTTTCCAATATTATTGATGCCAGTATTCATTTCCGTTTATTTGAGATTTCTCAGAATCAAGTTTTGCTTTTGACTATGTTTTATTCTTGTCACAATTCTGAAATTTCATTGGCAGCCAGCTTCTTGGTTGGCTGATTAAAACGTGCAATTTAATTCTTATTGTTTGCGAGACTTGCGTTGTTGAATTGGAAACACATATGTCTGTGTATTGTTAGTAAGATGTTGAGAGAAGACGGTGTCAGCAAGGTTTGAAAATAGCATTGGTACCTAATTATCTATATGACTGGTATACAAATATCGGTGTAACTGTCAATATATTTGGTGTTTACCCTCGAATCGTTGAATGAATAAGAAACAGCTAGAGAGCTCAAAAATAGAAGGTTCATCAACTGTTATCTTGTTAACCATTTTGAGAAAAAAAAATCATTGTATGTTTATCATAGATTGTGAATATTAGATTACCCATCAATGTGTATTGATGTTTGGATATGTTGAGACTAAAATTTTATGGCCATAAAAGAATATCTAAGACAACAGCAAGACCAATATTCATTTTGGGTTATAGTTTTGCATTAACACTTCATTTAATGTTTCAGAGTGTTTAGAAAGCAGGATGCAGATGGTGTAATTAGTTCCACAGCATGTGTCAGTAAATTTATAGTCCAGATAACTTGCTGCACAGAGAACTATTATATACATATAGACACAGCATCTAGACCAGACATTCTGACTGGGAGTCACTGACAGGCAGGCAGGCAGATCAGTTTAAGCCTGCAAACTGTAATTCTGATGTGTGTTTTTTCGCAGAAACATTTTGCTGGTGTTTACAAGTTATAGCTGTCTAAAATATATGTATCAATGCAAAAATCACCAGTTTAGTGCGGGGGGGGGGGGGGGCGGGCATATATGGGACTTTAGACTGGCAGGAATTTGATGCGCGAATGATTCTGGGTCCCGGATAAATAGACTGTCAGATTGTAGATGCCGGTAATATACACCCCCAGGTCATTTGATAGACATTTTGGCTCTAGGGTTGGGAATTAGACCCCAAAAATAGCATTTGTCAAATTCCTCTGGATTGCCCCGCCGCTCCACCCCTAGGTGCATATCATTGTTCATTGTTCAGAATTTTGTTTCATTCACTGTTCTGTTTACCCATGTTTAGCCTCTGGCTCAGATTCTTTCGTGAACCCTTTTGGGTGAGTTTTCACGTTTGTTTGTGGCATGTGTGCATATGTCAGATTCTTTCCAGAGTGTATTATGGGCTTACGTGATTCGGTTATTCGTGTGATTAGCAAATATGTTTACTATGATTGAACAAAGAGTCACATGCACGATCCGTTATCCTGACCCCTAGGTCAATGTCAGACTTGGTAATTTTGAATAACTGTGTAAAATAAAGTTGGTCAATGTTATAGCTTGGGTTTTGGACTTTCCCAGTAAATGAGTCCTATTCCTCGGTCATCACAGGTTACCGTCACACTGGATATTGACTGGGTTGGATCTTGGACATGAACTTTACAGACTTCACAACCTACGACTGCTGGGATAAAAAATCTGTCGTGCTAATCATTCGGCCATTCTGACTTGTGATCATAGTAGTTAATTTTTAACGCTATGTAAGTGATAGATGTGTTTTCCAAAATACTGATGAAAAGTGTTACAAACGCTTTATAATTGTATCCATTTTAATTAATGATCTCATAAATGACACTATACGTATTTTTCATTTATGATACAATGTTTGATTTATTATTGTTTGTCAGTAAACAATGATTTGGAGTTCTGATGCGTAGGAATTAAACCACGAAGGCGTTAGCATTAGAATGACAAAGAGTTGTTTAATGGCCAATAAACAACGATAATGCAAAAATTATTTTGATTCTAACATGAGTTGACATATTTTTGCAATTATAATTGGAACTACTTTTTACTATGCTCCGCTCAGAAGCGGGACTACTTTTTGCATTGTTTATTAGGTAGTTTAACAATGATAATTTTGTTCTTTGTCTTTATAAAAATTAGCGAGTATCATGTTAGAATTTGGGATCTATGACAAACATTTTAAAATTTGTCAATTGCCAATCTGTGAACAGGTCCCTTTAAGTAGTCAGTGTGAAAATGGTGACACTACAAGTATTATGGTATCACGTTGTCGAGATGTTGATATTGTAATGATTTGGCAATCATGATAATAGTTGAATTCCAAACATATGATCCTAGGTTGGTTAAGAACACAAAGGTCAAACATCATTAAATGTATGCGCCATGTTTGGAGTGGCTGGAACGTTTTAAAACTGAGCTGATAGTCTGAGAGTATTTAGTACATGCCCATTGAAATCAAGTATCGCTACTGACACGACTGGCTGGAACCTCCAATTAAAACAGTTAAACCTTATCAGTGGATAAATAGCATTTTTACTTCTACTAAATACTATCGTTAAAGCTATAAATCAGAGTAAAACTCTAACAAACAAATAATCTTTTTTGCACATCTGCAAGTTATTACATAATACGCTAATTCTTAAAGATGTGTTTGTATTTCTGTTCACTAGTAAGTTGCATATTTTATTGCATTCAAATTAAGATGGTGCATTGACAGTACATTTACAGCAGAGGTCACGCTTTTGTGTAGTGTGTACATTGTGAGGTAAAACAACAATTAAGAAATAAGTTTCATTCCTCCACAAAGCGGGAGACATTAAGCATTGCACTTGTCTGTCTGTGCGGCTGTCCCGAATTTTTGTGAACTCAACTCCTCTTTAACGGCTGGGCGGACTGTGCTCAAACTTTTACAGCTAAACAACCTTTATGTGTAGATGATCGTAAAGGAAGGAATTTTGGCTGCGACCAATTTTGGCAGAATTATTAGCCTTTTACATTTTTTCCACTATGTATACATTTACTTCATGAAATTTTGTTGACTGAACTCCTCTGTAAGGGCTGGTTGAATTTCGCTCAAACTTACACAGCTGAACAACCTAAATGTGTAGGTAATAGCAAAGTAAGGAATTTGGCTGCAACCAATTTTGGCAGAATTATGGCCCTTTGACATTTTTTTCACTATATATAGGTCATGATATATTGTAGACTCAACTCCTCTTTTACGGCTGGGCAGATTTTGCTCAAGCTTTCACAGCTAAACAACCCTAATGTGTAGATGATCTTAAAGGAAGGAATTTTGGCTGCGACCAAAATTGGTAGAATTATGTCCCTTTGACAATTTTTCCACTACAATAAAAAATACATTTTAATTACTGCCTTTTAGTGGTTTATAATGTATATTTAGCCACGCCCCTTTTACGCTTACAAAGGAAAACTGGTGGTAGTTTAAAATAGATTTAGAAGCCCCGCCCTTTTACCGCGCTTTATTAGTTAACTCCGCCTTTGAGCGACTCCGCATCCGTAGCAATTAATCGCTGAAGATAGCTTTTGCGCTGAAAAGCGGTGAATTACGTAAGTCAGCGGTTGAAAACGGATGAACAATGCTGAAAACCGTTTATAAACGGTTGAAAACGATTTAAAACGTATTTTATTTGCAATTCTTTACTGATTAATTGCGGAACATGATCGCTGACTCTACTGTATATATACTTAATGAAACTCCTCATTAACGACTGGGAGGATTTTGCTCAAACTCTCACAGCTGAACAACCTTAATGTGTAGGTAATCATAATGAAAAAGGAATTTTGCCTGTGACCAGTTGTGGCAGAATTATGGTCCTTTGTCTTTTTTTCCACTATAGAATGTGTATGACAATAAATTTGTGAAGGCAAATATAAGTGTTGGTGACTTGCCCTTTTATCTGTGTCCAAACATGCGTCAAGGGGGCATCCGTGTCTGTGACACATCTAGTTGATTTAGAGTTGTTTATCGGCTAATAAACAACGAGTCTGAGTTCTGATGCGGATGATTTAAATCACTAGGATGTTAGCTTGAGTGGTTTAATATACCGCATCAGAATGACAAATTGGTGTTTATTGGCCAATAAACAATTGTAATGCAATAACTATTTAGATTCTCACATGACCTGACAACATTTTCTGCAGTTACAATGTGAGCTATTTTTTAGTTTTGGAACTATTTTTTAGGGTTATTTGTTGGTAGTTTAACAATGGCGAATTTTGTTCTTTGTCTATAGAAAACTCTGCGCATGTTATGTTAGCATATATCTTTGAACTTTGATTCACAGAGCGGTTACCATATGTTAATGCGATCCGGAAAATAATGGCGGCTATTTTGATATATGTATAGGAATTGTGAAAAAGAATGTTCATGCTTCTTCCATTCCAGATAGTGAATAAACCTCTGTCATAAAAACGATACGTATAAGACAATATAAAATAAAATGACCTGCAAAGGGACGTAACTAAAGAACTATTTGAGATAAATGGAAAGACATCTCAATTTTATTCACGCTGTGAATATACTGTCAGTCTGTCGTTTTTTTTGTTGTTAAACATTGTTTTACTTTAGATAGCGATGTGAAATAGGATATAAAATATTTATTCAAAAAAAAAATGCATTAAAGGTACAACACGTACATTCGATTCATATCGATTTTACTACTACTACTAATTTTCCCGCACCCACGATAGTGTCACCGATGACCACTGACTTGTATATATTTGTCAAATGTTTATAGAAACAAGGCTGTTGTATTTAATAATGCTTCAATATTAATTCTCTGTAAATGAACTTTTATTTTGCAAATGTTATTGTTGATCTAAATGTACCGTCGATAGGCCCCTTTAAATCGCAAACACCATCTTAAGTCATAGCGACTTGCATTCTCCTACTGCTACTCAAAATCACAGACCCAGTCACCTATAGTCGTGTGGTAATTTCACTGAACATATCTTTTTTTTTTAATCTTCAAACCTGATCCACATCCTCAATTTCCAACTAAAGAGATTGTACGTCAAAATATCTAACTTGTGTCTGTCTGAAGCAAATGGAGAATTATGCACAGTATAACACACACTAAAACAGTCATATTGGTTCCGACTGACTTTAAGTGAAATCAATCATTACAGGGGAGATATACCAGCACGATGAGATCAATCACTACATGTAATGTGAACGATCAATCGTAACAGGGCATTCATCAAAACAGGGCAGATCGATCGTTACAGGGGAGTTCAATTAAAAAAAGGGGCCTCAATGATTAAACGGGTGATAACACATAACAGGGATGATCAATTGCATCAAAAAACTATGCAGGCCAAAAATATATTGGCATGAGTTGTTTGTGTTGTATAGTATTGTGTAACCTATACCCAAACTTACAAGGTTAGCTGCCTTGTTAACAAGTTTGCCACTGTCAATGTATTGTGCAAATTTTCATCTGAAAGTATGTTGATTGATTTTAACAATACAAACTGCTGGACATCAACACAGAGTAAGCTTATCATGCAATAGTAATGATATTTCTCCAACTATGATTGATTTGGATGTTTAGCTTTGTATTTAAAACACTGTTTAGTTGTCTTCAGGTACATGGCCATGGGACTTCATTCTATTGTACAACTGCAAGTTTTGCTTACCAACAATCTGAGACTTAACTTATGTAGCAGATTAAATATTGAGAAAGATTAAAATGCCAAAGTGACATAAAACAAATGCTTTCATGCATTCACTCTGACTCACACACATATGTGCGCCCCAATTAATTAAGCATTTTTTTTTCTAAATGGATCTGTGAATTGTGAATATAATTGCTTACAAAACTATAAAACATTGCATGAGAACTTGAAAAAGCTAATAAATAGTTTTAAACAGGATCATCTTCCAAGTAACGTTTGTATGACCCATTTAATTGATGTTATTGTTTCATAAATAATCAATAATGATCTGTTCCTTTCCATCAAGTTCACAAAACCTTTCTGTTTTATTCCTGATTTAAACAAAACACATTAAGAACATGAAGTGAAAATAACATCAATCACTACAAGGGACACCCATGATAACATTGACTGCTATGACACTATCTGGTGTAATTAGAAGCTTAATTGCGATCTGCTTCATAGTAAGAAACTCCGGGTTTTGCTACCCAACATAAGTGCTTGCCTTTGAAAAATCTGTTACATGCTAAACATGTCAATGCTTGCATAAAATGTCACAACAAGCATTGTGAACCTGAACCATACAGCATTTGTGCATCAATAAACTCTGGTCATGGTCCTGTGTGTGTGTTTGTAACCTGTTGACAAGCAAAGATAATGCTGTATGTATTCGCCTTGAAGTACAATTAAGACAATGTTCCAGATTAGGAATGTTGCATGACCGATTTCTAGAAAGTTTTGTGGTCTGTAGGTAGCAAATTGTAATTTCTAGTACCAAAAGGCTGTTGATTTGATGAAAATTGTAACTTCCAGTTTAACGTCATTAAGATAGCTGTTTAGTGATCAGATGTTAGCCTTTATAATAAGTATGGTAACTACATTAGTTGATTTGCTACATCTAGATGCTGTTAGAGGCTTTCACAACTGGTAAAATATGGTGGTTCAATAATATTTTATGACAAAACGATGTAATCCAAGTTAATATAATGTATTATTTAATGCTAAGTAGTGAAATATAGAAAAATATCAGTGAGATATATCCCTATATCACTCACAGTGAGGGACAACTTTTTTGGGTCCCGATTTAATACAGTAAATGAAATGGACCGTCATTGATGCCGGGCTCAAAACCGTGAAATGACGTCATTATTTTGACGTCATGACGATATGATTCCCGCAATATTTTCCAATATAATGTAAAACAAAGATTAATAAAGCATAAAATAAAAAGAAAAATGTGTTTGTTTTTAGTGTGATAGCGCGTTATATCATCACCCGAAACGGAGAAAATTTACATATTTTCACTTGCGCAATCGCTTGTGAATTTATTAATTGTCTCCCTTTCCGTTGATGATATCACGCGTTATCACAACGAAAACAAACAAATATCCTCTATTTATTGAAGGAGCATATCTACAGTATTTCGCTGAAATACTTACAATATTAACAAGAAATATCTTAAAAAAAATAATCGGCGTCTATGTTAATTTGAAAATAAGGAATGCTGATGCTAATGGACGTGTGTCACTTAGTTTTGTGTTTTTTTTTTGTTACTTATAGTTCACTTATCCATCGCATGACTGACTAGATTCGAACGGTACACTATGCTTATATACTAATTTATACTATACTCCTTCTAACATATCATTATATTTTTATTATGCCCCCCATCGGAATTTGCGTAAATACGCAATTCTGAAACCCCATTTATGCAAGTTATTATATATTTGATGAGTAACAAAACTTTATTAAAATACCCAATACGCAAAAAACTGCAAACTCGGTGCGTAAAGTGATTGACTTAAGGGGTAAGAGTTGGATTTCTCGTTAAATGTATATATCATTTCTTGATTATTTGTCGATATAATGATATGTTCACAAATTATCATCATAGCCACGCACTAAGCACCTGTGGAAATATTCAGTAATATTTTTTTTCGCATTGGCATTAGATCTCCTAAGTAATATCAAACAATCGTCAAATTGAGGTTACATTAAATTTGGGACACCCCAGTGTAATCGCGTAATGGATCGTTTCCAACATCACTTAGGCCACAAATTTGCCAAGAATAATACAATTTATCAGTGTAGATGTGTTGTGGCAATGTTTTATATGTGGCAATGTTTTATATTGTGTATATAGTAATTTGACTTCGCCTTGAAAACTGTTAGCATTATTTACAAAAATTAACAAAATTAAATATTTTTATAATTTATCCAAAGTTTAGTTACTTATGTGTTGAGAACAGTAATCACATTTAGTGTTGTGAAAAGAGAAATTGTTATGTTCATGTGTATTAGTAAAGAAAAACTCAAACCCTTTGCGTACATTGTGGTTGTTTTACTAAATTGGAGATAAACTTCGTCTAATACTCAATTATTTTCATTCTAATGGGGTAACATAATTTAGAGTACTCAAATATTTTAATTTGCCCCCCATCAAAGATGGCGGGGTAAAATGGTTTGCTTTGTCAGTAGACCACTTTTGTTTCCGGTCCCAAAGTTCAACAGTTTTCTTCTGATCTTCACCAAACTTCATGAAAATGTTTGTTATAATAATAGGTCAAGTTTGATAATCAGCCAAATCACCTTAGGTAGTGTGGAGTTATTGCCCTTGAATTATCTAAAATTAGCCTGTTTAGCTGTTTCCGCTCTCTAAGTCCAATAGTTTTTTATCCAATCTTCACCAAACTTCACGAAAATTTTTGTTATAATTATATCTATGTCAAGTTTGATAATCAGCCAAATCGCTCCAGGTATTGTGGAGTTATTGCCCTTGAATTATCTTAAATTGGTCTTTTTTAGCGGTTTCCGCTCTCTTTAGTCCAACAGATTTCATCGGTTCTTTATCAAACTTCATGAACATGTTTGTGGGCATAATATTTTTGCCAATGATAATAATCAGCCAAATGGACCCAGTAATTGTGGAGTTATGGCCCTTGAATTATCTAAAATGGGCCGTTTTAGCAGTTTCTGTTCTCTAAGTTCAACAGTTCTTAGCCGATCTTTAACGAATTCGGTGAAAATCTTTGTGGGCATATTATCTCCGTTAAGTTTTATAATCAACCAAATCGTCCCAGTAACTGTGGAGTTACGGCCCTTGGTTATCCAAAATTAGCCTGTTAAGCTATTTTAACCTAGAGGGGGCATAACTGTTTTATAAACAGCTCTTGTTTATTTATGGCTGGCAAGATATCTCATTGTGTTGTTAAGAATATTCCAACATTACAACGATAATTGTGTCGAGTCCTGGCCCGTTCTATTGCATCGTCCCTTGAAAGCCAGGGGGTGCCACAACATATGTGCAAAGAAGGCTGATAACCACTTCTGGCTTTCTATTTATTGTGTACGAATATTGCAAACAAGACATGTTGATTCACTTCTATTTTGACCAGAGTAGTGTGAATATTTTCAAATTAGCCGATGCAATATTAGGATTTATTTATTCGGGACTACTGGCGGGAAATTTTTACAACAATTTACTGGATATTGAGAAAGGTCAAAAGTTGGGTTAGACAGCTACTCCTGAAAAATGTACACGATTTAAAGTAATGCAGTGTTTGATTGCTAATTCATTACAAAACGGACCCAATAAAGATGCACATGCCACGATTTCTACTACTAAATCTACTTCAACTGCTACTTCTTCAGCCTATATTCAAAGTATGTGCTTGTTGGCGCAAAATTGTGCTGAAAGAATCCCTTCACATATTTGTCTGTAATTTAATCAAAATAATTATTTGCAATACATTAATTGCTGACATAACATTGGAATGGTGATGGTAGAGAAAACAAGAGCTGTTTGTAAAACAGGTATGCTCCCTCTAAGTTAAAACATTTTTATAAATATCAGGTTTCAATGAAAACTGTTGGACACGGAGAGCGGAAACTGTTCAAAAAGGCCAATATTACATAAATCAAGGGCCATAGATCTGAGCTTCCGGGGGACAAATTGGTTGATCAACAACCTTGGCTAAGATATGGTCTCAAACATTTCCATCAAGTTTAGCGATGAAAACTGTTGGACTTCAAGAGCGGAAACAACAGCGGTCTACCAACTGACCGACCGACGGACCGACATTAGCAAACCCAATAGTGGTCTACCAACTGACCGACCGACGGACCGACATTAGCAAACCCAATATACCCCGATGTGGGGCAACAATAGTATTTGATAATGAGAATATTTTAATACATGTAGGTCTACTTAAGAAAGAACGTACATCGCAAATTTGTCCTGGGCCCCTATTCATAAATTTTTTGACCAAGTAACTTTATCTAAAAACTGTGGAATGTTAAGTATTATTTCTTATTAATTAATATTTTACGTATACAGACTTATAAAGATGACACTGTCAGTAATATGACAGTAATATAGTAGAATGTTGGAATGTTATCTCTATATCTTTTGCATGTATTAATTATAATTTCTAGTTTCTGTATTTGTCATAGACCGCTCAACATGGTTTGTTACCTCCATCAAGGAGGAAATGTGTTTGTAACCTATGCTTAAAGGGTTTTCTTTTTGTTGCTTGTTTTATGTTGCATCCGCCAAATAGGTTATGTTTTTGTTACCGTTTTTTATTATCCATCGTCTGTAAGTGACTATTTTAAAAGTTATGAAAGGAATTTCATGAACTTTTCTGGGAAGGCTGGAAATTGGCCAATTAGCGAACGGTTGTATTTTGGTTGTAATCTGGATCACTGTCGTATTCCAGGAATTGTTGAAAGGTTCTTCATTCATGGCAGATATGCTTGCAAGGGGAGTAACATGCTACATCTCTGGAAAATGTAAATTGTTTTGTAGCTTAACTGGTGGAGGTCTGAGCTCTCAGAGTGCTTACAGTTTGTTTATCTGTTCGTCTGTTTACAACTTGACGCATTATTATTACTATTATTATTATTATTATTATTACTATTTTTGGCAGTTTCTTCATGCATAATCGTACTTCTTGACAGTTGACAGTTGACAAATGTTTAAATGGAGATAGTTTCCACGCATATTGGCGAAGCACGAGAAAATCGAGGTTTACTTTAAGTTGCATCTAAAGGAAATAACTTGGTAGTTATGGTCATCCTATGAACATTAACAAACTTAGTTGACAGAAAGTATTAGGGTGATGAACACTTGCAGACCAACTGCATGGTCTGTAAACACTGGCTCCACCTCTTTTTGGAAGTGAATGGAAAATGAGCCGATGCAAAGTCCATTTTCCATTCACCTCCAAACAGAGGTGGAGCCAATGTTTATAGTCAGTGAACTAAGCCAACAACTTACTAAGTTTTTGTATGTAGAATAGACACCAACATTTGAAATGTGAGTTTATTCTGAATAAACTGTTATTTGGAACTAACTGTAAGCTTTTTCATAAACAAGTTTGAGTTATTTGTACATCTAAAATAACGTGTAGTTGGTTGTGTTTTAATATTTGTACAACAAAACACAGGACAATTTTTGGGGTTCAGTCTCTGCTTTGATGAAATAATATAATAATTCC
The DNA here is from genome assembly GCA_027627225.1 of Congeria kusceri. NCBI lineage: Eukaryota > Metazoa > Mollusca > Bivalvia > Myida > Dreissenidae > Congeria > Congeria kusceri. Next base: position 84,078 of record JAPFQT010000066.1, read on the forward strand.
TCTTCTTGTACGTCAGCAGTAACAGCGGGCGTCACACTATTGTCCTTTTCCGTTGCCTGACTAACTTCGAAGGAAAATCGTATTTTAGTAACTCTACGGAATGTCTGTCTTTCAAGCCTTTTTAATATGTCATTCACAGCATTTTGCAAAGAATAACAGAGAATCTAAACTGGATAATCATTTCGTTCATTAGTTGTGTACTTTAATGAAGGTGATTACAGTTACATGAAACACTTACATTGCAAACGAACCTGAAAGAGGTTAACAAATACATAACACATTATATATTGCAACAATGCATTATAACAAATGAGATAGATAAAAGGGGGAGATCAATGGATTTACATAATATACTGTACATGTCTGAATATTCAAACTGTATCACATGTTTGTATGTTTCTGCAATGATTATATAAGATCAAGCGTTAAGCTTCACGAGTAGAAAAACACGACCGATCATATAAAGGAGATATACGACCATACTGCTGTACCAGGGGCGGGATCGCTGGAATAGGAGTTATCAATATTAACAAAGAATATCAATCATAACAATAGAAATCAGAGGTAACAAGGGAGATCAATTATAACAAGGGAGATCAATCATAATATGGTTGATCAAAATTATAGCAGGGAAGATAAATTATAACAAGGGATACCAGTCAATATAGGGGAGGTCAGTCACAACAGATGAAATCAATCATAACAGAGGAGATCAGTCATAAAATCTGAGATCAATCATAACAGCTGATATCATTCATAAAAAGGAAGTCAGTCATAACCGGGGAAATCAATCATAACAGGTACAATCAGTCATAACAGGTGAAGGCAATAATTACAGGGGAAATGAATCATACCAGTTGTGAAGAATTAGAACAAGGCATACGTCAAAGGAGAGATCAATTGTTTTGGGGGGAGTTCATCCATAGCCAGTGAGCACAATGAATAAACAGGCAGTAACTCATACAAGGGACGTTAAATTACTTCAGAAAACCATGCAGACAAGATATCGGCATGAGTAATGTTTGTGTTGTATAGTTTTTGTAACCTATTTGAAGACTTGCAAGGTTAGCTCCCTTGTAAAAATATTTAGCATTTTCAACATATTGTGCCCGTTTTATTCTCAATATAATGTCAATTGATTTTAACAATAAAATACTGCTGAACATCATTACGATCCACTCATAGTAAGCTTAGCATATATAATAGTACGTTAAAGAAAACCAAAAATATGTTAGATGTTCACAATTAAAATCCACATGAAAATCCGAAGATAAACAATTACCGCGGAATAGAGAGACCACGAGAATAACGAGTTATGGTCAAAACGTACCGCGACCAAAATGTACAGTGTTTTTATGGTCAAAATGTTCAAAAAAATGGTCAAAACGTACACACATAGAAGTCAAAACGTACAATGTGGTGAAACAGAATAAAATGTAATCTATTTAAGGGCAAATAATTATTTTTTTGTTAATCTGAATGGTTAGTATGTTGACTTCGTAAGTTAAATGTCTGTACGCTGTATTTAATTTGTAAACATTGATTACTGTATAGGAACGCATTTTGCAGATCTTTTTATATATCTGTAGACGAATAAAACAAAAAATAATGAAGATTTTCTTACTGTTCTTGTTAATTATGCCCCCCTTCGAAGAAGTGGGGGTATCTTGCTTTGCACCTGTCCGTCCGTCAGTCAGGAGGTCGGTCGGTAGGTCCGTATACCATTTCGTTTCTGCACGATATCTTGAGAACGCTTTGACCTACAATCATGAAAGTTGGTACGCTGGTTACTTGGGAGAAAAGGAAGAACCGTATACATTTTGAGGTCAACAGGTCAAAGGTCAAGGTCACCATTGCTAAACATAGGAAAAGGTTTCCCCTCAATAACTTTGGAACGCATTGAGATATTTTAATGTAACTTTATACATAGATATCTTACATCAAGACCTCGCTTGGGATTGAATATGGTTTGGGTGGGGTCACGGTCAAGTTCACCGTTACTAAAAATAGAAAAACAGTAGACCATTTCTTTTCCGCATGATATCTTAAGAACGCTTTGACCTACGATCATGAAAGTTGGTACACTGGTTACTTGAGAGAAAAGGAAGAACCCTGTAAATTTTGATGTCAACAGGTCAAAGGTCAAGGTCACGGTTGCTAAAAATAGAGAAACGGTTTCCCCTCAATAACTTGAGAACGCATTGAGATATTTTAATGAAACTTTATACATAGATACCTTACATCGAGAATTCGCTTGGGATTGCATATGGGGTGCGTGGGTTCAAGGTCAAGGTCACCATTACTAAAAATAGAAAAACGGTTTCCGCTCAATAAGTTGAGAATGCAGCGAGATATTTCAATGAAACTTCACACATAGATACCTTATATTGAGACCTCACTTGGCATTACATATGGGGTGGGTGGGGTCAAGGTCACCATTACTAAAAATAAAAAAACGTTTCAACTCAATAACTTTATACATAGATACCTTACATCGAGACCTCGCTTGGGATTGCGTATGGGGTGAGTGGGGTCAAGGTCAAGGTCAAAAATAGAAAAACGGTTTTACGCTCAATAACTTGAGAACGCAGCGAGGTATTTCAATGAAACTTCACACATAGATACCTTATATGGAGACCTCACTTGGCATTGCATATGGGGTGGGTGGGGTCAAGGTCACCATTACTAACAATAAAAAAAACGTTTCAACTCAATAACATGAGAACGCATTGAGATATTTTAATGAAACTTTATACATAGATACCTTACATCGAGACCTCGCTTGGGATTGCGAATGGGGTGAGTGGGGCCAAGGTGAAGGTCAAAAATAGAAAAAACGGTTTTATGCTCAATAACTTGAGAACGCATCGAGATATTTTAATGAAACTTCATACATAGATACCTTATATTGAGACCTCGCTTATGATTGCATATGGGGTGGGTGGGGTCATGGTCAAGGTCAACATTATTAAAAATAGAAAAACACGATTTCAGCACAATAACTTGAGAACGCATCGAGATATTTTAATGAAACTTCATACTTATATACTTTATATCAAGACCTCGCTTGGGATTGCATATGGAGTGGGTGGAGTCAAGGTCACCGTTGCTAAAAATAGAAAAACAGTTTCAGCTCAATAACTTGAGAACCCATCGTGATATTTCAATGAAACTTCATACATAGTTACCTTATATTGAGACCTCTTTTGGGATTTCATACGGGCTGGGTGGGTTTAAGGTCACCATTACTTAAAATCGAAAAACGGTTTCCGCTCAATAACTTGAGAACACATCGAGATATTTTAATGAAACTTCATACATGGATACCATATATTATCGAGACCTCATTTGGGATTGCATATTAAAAAAATTTCTCAACAATTGCACATATTCACAACTTGTCTGCAAGGGGGTGGGGGGGGGCATACGTGTTTTACAAACATCTCTTGTTTTGTTTCATTTTTTATTAAAAAAAAATGGTTCTGCCAATGCATGGTTTGAGGAAGTAGTTACAAATAATATACCTTTTTTAGAAATGTCATTTATTTCCATCACACATGTATATTGTAGGGGTAACAGCTAAATCACAATGTACTTCTATACATACAGGTCACTATTATATTTCATCATTTTACATTCATTTTAATTATTTTTCATTGTTTATACTTTTTGTACATTTGTCAGTATCATGGATTCATTTCTTCCTTTATAACTTACTCTCTAGAATCCATAGATTAAATCTAATTACCACGGTATTTGGACCAAAACACACCTACCAGTATCTTGTATATTGTCAACACAAAGTGTCAAAATACATACATGTACCAATTAACGCAGTAATCAATTGAAGATATGGTCTCTAATTGAGAAAATGTCCCTGAGTTTACTTCTCAGTCATACATGATGGGTCCATGCATGTTTATGCAAGTCTTTTGATGTATCATAAATATATGCATTTTTTGCATAATGAAGCAGCATTTTTTAACACACAGCTTTTTATAATAAATATACACATTTGCTTTTTATAAGCCAATATTTAAATGCATGAATGAAGTTTAAATGGTGTTAAATAATGTATATAGTCTCTGGTAATTCTTGTATGAATGACCATGTAACAATTTTATTTTGATATTTTAATATTGGCTATATAAACATGGATGAGATTAATGAAGTATATATCAATATATATAGTGTAATGCATAATAGAATTGATTGTGTTGTTTTTTCGCTTACAAATGTCGATGAAATTGATGATATTTGGATTTTGGACAACTATGACATGTTACCTTTTAACTTCACTCTTGAAGCAATACAAACATTCCTGGGCAACTATGATATGTTACCTTTTAACTTCACTCTTGAAGCAATACAAACATTCCTGGACAACTATGATACGTTACCTTTTAACTTCACTCTTGAAGCAATACAAACATTCCTGGGCAACTATGACATGTTACCTTTTAACTTCACTCTTGAAGCAATACAAAAATTCCTGACAACATTTCATCATATAATTGTTTGTTATTTCATTATTATTTTTTATTAATCATAAGAGTTCTCCCCTGTGATATGATACGATTTGAAAGTAGCCAAAATAAAGTTACTGCTCAAAGCATTTATCAATTTTAAAAATAATGAAAGATATGATTAGCTCTTACATCTTCTTTAATCTTATTTAAATGTTGTTGTTTTTTCTCTGAAGTCTTGCTTTTGACCAAACTGCTGATGTTTTCAATATGCATTTTTGAGATCTAAAATAATGAAAAAAGATGTGATAAACAAATTTTAAAGCCCGTCAAAGGTACGTTTTGACTTATTGTAGGTACGTTTTGACCATAATTTGGTACGTTTTGACCATGTATGTTTTGGTCATGGTACGTTTTGACCAGATCCCAGAATAACGATGCCGAGTATACTTCAGACTTCAGCAATGCTACAAGTACGAGGCACAGGTTCCGGTAACAATCATGTTTATTTATGTTGGGAACTATCTCTTATTGTAGTGTTTATATGTATGGAACATACCGGTAAATAAACATTGTTACAGGCATGGGTGAGTAATGCCTAGCTCACAATTAATCAGACACCCATCCAATTCTCCTGAGTTTAAGGCATGAGCAGGGAGAAAATAATCGGAGACAAATCCCCCCCCCCCCCCCCCGATATATTATTGGCCAGCCAGCAATCTGCCAATTGTTCATGACATTTGCCTAACTTTTAGCCCATTTTGCCAAACATACAACTACACTAGCCTGAAGTTATGACTTCACGATCCCCCTGCTACACTATTGCAGTTTACATGCTGATGTCTGCTTGATTATATGACATTATTTGTTCCAATGTTTTTGATTGTCAACTTGTGAAATTGAATAAGGAATTCATTAGGGGCAATAAAATTAAAGGGTAAATGTAAAATGAAATATTTTAAAAGGCATGTTTGCATTTCCTAGCAAGCGCTAATATTTGTTGTCAAACACATTTTAGTTGTTGTAGCGTATAAAGTCATCCCTTAAAATCGCCGCATTTGATTGGTTAATGAGATCGTTGTGGGCGGAACTACACTGTTCAGTCATTTGTCAATTACACTGATGAAAGTGAGATCTTATTGATCAATACAGCGTTAGTTTATGACCCTTCGGTTAAAGATCTGTGCAATTTGATAAAGGGATTAAGGGTTGTTACTTTGAAAATTAATGCATGTCGGCGTTATTTAAGCATGTCGGCAAATGGCTAACTGCGTTGAAGGCATGTTAGGCCAGTCAAGTGAAACAGGCCTGCTGGAAACCTTGTACACTGTGAAATAATTGATTATTATATAATTATTTGGCATAACAAAATGCATACAGCTAATAAGTGTTGCCGTTATTATTCCTTATTTTTAAAAGAAGTCTAAATAGCATTAAATGTGTATAATGTGTGGTCAGACACGTCTGACTGTCGGACAGGTTTCTTTTTGTCTTCAGATTTGTACCCAAAATTTGGATGCCAATAAAATGATTTTTTTTAACTTAGTTCAAATAAATACTTTGGGTAGGAATGATTTTTAACGGTAGGTAGCGGGAAAGGAAACAAACCATATTTTATTTTAGGCCTATTGGTACACAGAACTAACACTCATACACATTCAATGTGAGTCACACACACGCCTGCACCCCAATTTCAGCAAACAAACAATTCGTCACTTTAGTTCAAGAGCTCTATAAGTGCTTTTATTTGGCATTGCAGATATTGAGTTATTGAACTAAGGTGTTGGCACCTAGGGCATTTCCTCAAGAAAGTTCTAATAAGGTCGGATGGCTCATAATATCAAGTATCGTTAAATGTGTTGAATCACTTATCAATAAGACTGTCAAAATGGTGTCAGGTATCAGGACGGGTAACCCTTCTATCTGGGTTGCAAATAATTACTGGGTTCCCTTGATAATAGGTTATCAACCTTCAATACAGCTTAAAATAACATTAGTTGAAGACTTCAATGTAGTTTTGTTTTTAATTTCAACTTAGCACATTATTACATAAATATATTTGTACTATACAATTATATCTTAGTACAAAACAATATATTCCTAGCAAATAATTACTGGGTACCCTTGATAATAGGTTATCATCCTTCAATACAGCTTAAAATAACATTAGTTGAAGACTTCAATGTATTTTTGCTTTTAATTTCAACTTAGCACATTATTACATAAATATATTTGTACTATACAATTATATCTTAGTACAAAACAATATATTCCTTGTTACTATATGTATACTTAACTCAGCGTTAAGATCGTAACATTTTCAAACGCCTCTATAAATATGCTATTTGATAAAAGGAATGTTGCCTAGTTTAAGTTCTGTTCAAGGGAAATAACCATCGTCGGTACCCTGGTAATTCAGCGGCAGGTACTCAGGTATTTATTACTACTTATCCCAGCCCGTAACAGGCAGCTGTCAACTGACCAGTTCTGCGTTGTAGCATGTATTGCAGTTAAATGAACTATACGTTTCTATGTTGTAGCATTGATTGCAGTTAAATAAACTATACGTTTTTATGTTGTAGCATTTATTGCAGTTAAATGAACTATACGTTTCTATGTTGTAGCGTTTATTGCAGTTAAATGAACTATACGTTTCTATGTTGTAGCATTTATTGCAGTTAAATGAAGTATACGTTGCTATGTTGAAGCATTTATTGCAGTTAAATGAACTATACGTTTCTATGTTGCTCATGATTTTGAAAGTGAAGTCAACAGTGTTTCTGTGTAATTACAGGGTGCTGCAGGCTACACCTCTGATGGCACCTGTACATGTGACCGGAACTTTGGAGGACCGCCCTTTGACGTACTTTCATGACAGCCACCTGCAACCAAACTGCACACAAGGTTTGTTGTGTTGAATACAAAAAAAAACTACAAAACTACCAGCAGACTTAGCATACTTTCACAGGGTTGGCGAAATCCTGTATTGCTTTATTTTTCAGTGTTTATGTCCCCGGCATCTTGATGCAGGAGGTATATAGTGATTGTCCTTCCCTCCGTGACAAGGTTAAGTAGATTTTACCGTTTTGTCTAGCACCAACTACGCGTATTACAACACTTAGATACTTACACAGTTGTTACTTACGACCATTCCCAATCCACCCACATCACCCAACCTCAACTTGACCTTGACCTTGAACTAATTATGCTCCCCTTTGAAGAAATGGAGGTATATGGCTTTGCACCTGTCGGTCAGCTGGTTGGTCTGTCTGTAGACCATTTTGTTTCTGCATGATATCTAGAGAACGCTTTGACCTACGATCTTATAATTTGGTATGCTGGTTACTTGCGAGAACGCTTTAACCTACAATCATTTTAGTTGGTATGCTGGTTACTTGGGAGGAAAGGAAGACGCCTATTAATTTTGAGGTCAACAGTTAAAGGTCAATGTGACAGAGGCTTTTAACATGAATACTGTTTTCTCTATTAACCATTTTGTTTCCGCAGGATATCTAGAGAACGCTTCGACCTACGATCATCTAAGTTAAAGGTCGCGGTGGCATAGTGGATATGGTGTCTGCCTATCGATCGGGAGGTCCCGGATTCGATCCCCAATCCGGGAGCGTTCTCAAGATCTCCCACAAAGACACCAAGTACTGGTTCTACCCAGGACACGGACTCGAGTGTCTCTATAAGCCTAAGGCTTTCGATGCAATCGAGCTTAAATAAATAGGTTTACACTTAAGTTACTATGATGGTTACACAGGAGGAAAGGAAGAAGCCTATGGATTTTGAGGTCAACCAGTCAGAGGTCAAGGTCATCGGGGCTTGTAACATGAAAACTGTTTCCTCTCTAGACCATTTCGTTTCTGCATGATATGTCGAATATGCTTTGTTTTAAGATCATCCAAGTTGGCATGCTGGTTACTCGGGAGGAAAGTAAAACGCCTATTAATTTTGAGGTCAACAAGTCAAAGGTCAAGGTCACAGGGGATTGTAACATGAAAATAGTTTTCTCCATAGACCATTTTGTTTCCGTAGGATATCTAGATAACGCTTTGACCTATGATCATCCAAGTTACTATGCTGGTTACTCGGGAGGAAATGAAGAAGCCTATGGATAACTAGATCTTTCACTCGTCCCTACATGCTTTGGGATAAGCTGGGCAATACACTACAGACAATTGATTTCGACAACCCTGTTCCTATAGCTGTGAACGTTCTAAAAATGCAGAGTGGGCTGATACTATTTCAATCAACATACAGTAAGATATAAATTAGGTTATCATGTACTCTATCATGGCATCACATGATCTCATGTATAAAAATCACGTGGCAGTGAGTGCCAAGGTTCAATGTAAGAAGTACAGGACGTCGAGAATCATCGTCCACAATGACCTTGAAAATGTTAGAGGTCAGATTAATGACGTAAAAGATTTATCTCAAAGTTAGATAGTGGTGATACAGGTTTTCAACTAGTCCACTGTGTCACGTACTAAATAGACCAGATTCTGGACTGTGATTTTCGATCTCTCTGCTTGAAATGACCCAGGTATGGTAATGATAAAGGGCCATAAAACTTTTTTTTCCTATGTATCAATTCATTCATACTGGTACATATCAAATGAAAGGTTAATTTGTGTTATGTTGGTCCAGCTTAAAGGGACCTGTTCACAGATGCGCAACTAGACAATTTTCAAAACTTTTGTCATAGGTCTCAAAAAGAAAAATACATTATATATAAACAAGCGAAATAACACTACTGACAAAGAAATATATTGGAAATATAGAGTCGTTTATGGATAAACATCAGTTGAAATGGAAACAATTATAAAGCGCTCCGTAATGCTTTTTATCAGTATTGTGGAAAACACATGTACTTACATAGCGTTAAAAATTCACTACCATGACTATTAGTCAGAATAGCCGAGTGATTGGTCTGATTTTTTATCTCAGCAGTCGTAGGTTCGAGTCCTGGCGAAGGCAAATCTTTTTATTATTCTTTTTTCTTTATATAGTTTTTGTTTATGGTTAGTCCATCTGCTTTAGGTTTTGCAGTTCTGACATTAAATATGTTTTTTAATACAAAAATATATGAATAAGTCCCTTTAAAATGCAAAGCACATCCAGGCCACCTCATTAATAATTCCACAAAAACCTCAGCACTAAAAATGTTTGCAATAATATTTAAGGCAGAATATGACGACACTGTTTTTGTATCCACATTGTTCGTTAATAGATATTAGTAAGCAATTATAAGTGAAATGCATATCGTGACATTTAAAGTTTTATGTATCATAACAATAATTGAGAATTAAAAAGGCAGGTATGAAAATGGTCCCTTTAAATGACAGTCACATGTTACTATATATATGTGCCGCCTTATTAGGACAATTATCTTTCTATATCTCAATAACTAAGTGATTTAAATCATTATCTGAGTGTTTATCATAGAAATGGTGATGCAGACAGATACAGTTCAAAGTTGTTTGATTAGTTGACGTGTTCTAAATTCATATCAATAGCAGGCTGTCAACCGATTCCTATATTCCTATAAATCTCCTATATTTTGGATCAAAATCCTATATTTTCAAACACCTCCTATATTTCCTATATTTTCCTATATTTTGAAAAATATTCCTATATTTTTTTAGTAAATTTGTCGCTAATAAATGAAGAAAGAGTAAATATTGCTTTGATACTGCTTTTGGCTTCTTTTTTTCAGGTAAAATAATTCTTCCACAGCATCACCATCCTTCAGATAATGCTGTTGTGCACTTCTTTGTCATCTGTATGGTCACCTTGCAAGGCAGTGCAATAGTAGGACAAAGGTAATTATTTTAGGTAATTCAAAGTCTTATTCATATTTTTTTCATATACTTCCCAATGATGAAATACATGCAAGGCAAGTCTCTGAGATGACATCAACTTGATTTCAAAAAGGAGTAGTAAAGCTGATAGAGTGGTACATTAGCAACTTGGTTGACTAAAATGAACAGTTCAGTTTTAGCAAAATTTAAAATCTTCATTGACTAGATTGTCAACAGGAATTTTTTCTCAGAGACTAACCTATGTACTGAGGGAACCATGCCTGCTCTTCCAAACTGGAATTGAAGCACACTGGCAGACTGTGTGTGCTATTAAAAGCAGTTATTTGTTTTTCAAAGCACATATAGTCTTATAACAAGGTAAGATATCATATATATAGTTTAAACATTTGAGCTTTGCAGGTGCGCCATTGAAAAACCATGGTGAAAGGATGAAAAACATTATATAAACCAAGCCTGTGACTACCTCATAATAGTGAGACAATGCCTGGAGGAAAGACGCACTGGAATGACAAATGGCTTGATCAAGAGGATGATAATAGTGTTAAAGTGTTGCACTGGTGTAAGCCTGTCAAGGGAAATACTGAAGTAGCTTATTGTACTTTATGCTGTAAGCAATTTTCTGTCAGCAACAGTGGCTTCAATCAGGTGAAACAGCATAGTAAATCTACAAAACACAAGCGGATTTCAGACACTCGTTTCGGCAAAAACACTGCCCAAAAACTGCTGAGCAAGAAAGATGGTAAACCAGTGGCTCTTGCAGCTGGAGCCTCTGGAGAAATTTCATCTGATAAACCAGCTCAAGTAATCTCAGGAGAAAGTGAACAGAGACAAATGCAAAATGTATTCACAAGTCCACCTTTGAAACATCAAGTCACAGAATCTGAGCTGTTGTGGTGTTTTAAAGTAGCATCTTCTGATTTTTCATTCAGATCATGTGATGGCATTGATAAATTGTTTCAGAAGATGTTCAAGTGTGAAATTGCTGATCGGTTTTCTTTGTCAAGGACAAAAGCATCATACATAATTTCAGAGGCCATAAGACCATTCTTGACAGAAGCAATTGTCAAGGAAGTTATTGATGGAAATTTGGGCTATGTCATAATGTTTGATGAAACGACTACGGCACAGCAATCTAGGCAGATGGATATTTTAATCAGATATTGGAGCGATATTGATGGAGAGGTGTCGGTAAATTTTTTGAAAGCTATTCAATTTGGGCATGCTACAGCTGACATCGTAAGTGAAGCTCTCCTTGAAATGGGGGAAGATCCTGAAGTCAACCTACCCATGAAGAATTTGATAAGTCTCTCATCTGATGGCCCTAATGTCAACAAAGCCATTCACAGAAAAGTCAATGAAAGTTTGAAGGCAGATGGAAATCCGGGTTTACTTGACTTTGAACCCTGTAATCTCCATACAGTGCACAATGCTTTTAGAAAAGGTCTCAACTGTTATGGAAGCGATGCAGAAGAGTTGACTTTTGACATGTATCAGTTCTTCAAGCAGCAGCCTGTCAGAAGAGAAGATTTTAAAGACCTTCAACTGGAGTATGACATGGATGAGAGCCTATTCTTAAGACATGTTCCAAGCAGATGGTTGACATTGCTGCCAGCCATAACCAGAGTGTTGACAAACTGGAGGGTTAGTATGGATTACGTCACTGTCCAACTCCCAAAATCAGTGAAATCCAACTCTGCTCGGAAACAGCTAGAGAGCAATGAAAGGTACAGAAGAATTTGTCATGGCCTGAAGGACAAAAAGCTTCTTTTCCAGTTTGCCTTCCTGACGACAGTAGCTCCTCTGTTTGAGCGATTTTTGACACTCTTCCAGACCAGGGGTCCAATTATCCATATTCTGCTCGACGAATGTTCAACTTTGCTGCGAACTTTGATGTCCAGGTTCCTCAAGAAAGATGTAGTGGGTGAGAAGACTGGCAAAAGACTACTTGATATTGATGTAAATGGTACAGGGAACCATCTGCCTGACAAGGAGCTTGAGATTGGAGAGGAAGGAAAACGGCAGCTGTCCAAGATGCCAAAGGAGCAGCACCAATCCATCATGAAGAATGCCAGGAGATTCTACATTGTGGTTGCTGAATATCTAGTAGGTCACCTGCCACTTGGAAGTGAGCTTTTGAATAATCTACAGTTCTTGCACCCTCTGTTGAAGACAAGTGATAAGGGGTCCAAGGCCATCACGTATGTTGCCAAAAAGTTGCCTCATGTAATATCTGACGACAAAAAGTTGCCTCATGTAATATCTGACAAGGAAATACCATCATTAAAGAATGAGTGGCTTGATTACAGCACATCAGAGGTCCCTAAAGAGTGGTCAGAAGATGAACAGGGGAAGTACGTTAGAGTAGACCACTATTGGCAAAATGTGACTAGCCAGAAGTCATCTAGTGGACTGGTCAAATACCCAACTCTCTCAAGAGTTGTAAAGTCTGCTCTAACACTAGCCCATGGCAACGCAGATGTGGAGAGGTCATTATCTGACAATAAAAACACAGTAACACCAGAGAGAACCCGTCTTAACATTGAAACCATTAATGGTTTAAGGCTGGTCAAAGATAAGGTTGCACGGGTGAAAGGTGTTCAGAATATACAATTGCCAAACAAGCTAGATTGTTTAGCTGCAAGAGCAAAATCCAGGTATGAAGAAAGACTTCAGAAAGAGAGAGAGGAAGAAATTAAGAAGAAAAAAGAAAATCAGGAAAAGAAGAAAGCAGAAGAACTGCGAAAAAAGGAGCTTGATGTAATCAAACGAATAAATTTGAGCTATGATGAACACGAAAACCAGTTGAAAAAGGAAGAAGACGAATATAATAATATATTGGAAAGTGCAGAGGTGCTACTCAAAGAGGCTACAGAAAAGTTATCTGCAGCTTTGAAAGCAAAGAATGATCTAGAAATACAGGTAGCCCAGGGAATGCTTGAAAGTTCAGAGAATCGTATGGAAAAGGGTAGGAAAGGATTGCAGATTTGTCTGCAGAAAAGAAATGAATTATATAAGAAGAGAAGTGCTGCAGTTGTGAAAGGTAAACAGATATATTGTACATTACCATACAGTGGCACTTCAGATGACAATGAGGAACCAGCCTCTAAGAAAATGAGGTCGGAAGAAACGACTACACCTTCACCTAGTACCAAGGATTAACCACAACTAAAACGAGTGTGGTGCATCAACATAAAATGGATATTGTGACTGAATTATGCTAACACTAACAATGTTTCTTTCTGTGACAGCATGTTTCTGGACAAATTTGCTAAATATTATATGTTTAAAAGCCATAGTGTTCGTGATCTCTTATTTTCTGTCGTAAGCCATACAGAAAGTGTGACTTATACTATGTAGACATATTTTACAATTTAAATGATTTTTGATTTTCTGTTTTCGTCATACATCTAGTCAATTTCTGTATGTATGAGTTACTTTGTTACCTTTTCAACTTTTGAAAAAATTTGATTTTCTTCACCAAAGAACCATTGCAGTCTGAGTTATTCCTGTTGCTGAGTTTCTTTGTACTAAGTTTCATACACAATGTATGGGTGAAAAGTTTTCAGTATTAATACTGATTTCAGTATATTTGAATGTTTATATCCTTCAGAAAAGTATAGTAAACACTATAAGTAAATTTGGTATATTGAAAACCTGATTTCCAAAATTCTGTACTTTCATCCATGATAATGTGTTTTCAATGGATTCATGCTTTATGTTATTTCACTGAGTCATCTTATTTCTTTTTAATGCTCTTGGACGATACTAATCTGAAAAGAAGTAGTATCTTAATATAAAGACAGATATTTTAGACTGGTAAATTTGGTGCTCTAAACTTTAATGTACATTTTAGCTACAGTTCAGATACCATACCTCACTCATTTCATATTGTGTTTTTGGAAACCCATTGTTGTTATGTGTGAATCCATTGTTATTATGCGTTGATTCATTGTTGTTATGTGCTCCGTATTTAAAATAATAAAAAAACATTTCAGGTGCCCATTCAGGTGATGATGATGTGCTATGCAGCAGCCTTCTGCTTGGATTGTGATGCTGTTGAAGTGAATGGTTTCTTTATGGTAGACATTTTTAGACATTGATTAAAGTGCAAAGAGTAAGTGTACAGGTAAGAATTGTTAGTATAAGTGCATGTAAATGAAACGATTTTCAGCTGGAAAACTCCTATATTTTGCCTCAAAACTATCCAAAAACTCCTATATTTGTTGTGAAAATATTCCTATATTCCTCCTATATTTTGGAGAAGACTTGGTTGACAGCCTGCAATAGATACATTTACTTGTGCACGAACAATATAGGCCTCTCCTGAAACTAGGTAATCTTGCTCTGAATGGTTTTCTTATGCGCATGTGTACCGGAAGAATTTTACTCTCTCGGAGCCTATATTCTGGCTGATTGATTGACATTGTATTTTCACATACCAGACAATTTAGCAATTTAATCACAAAATACCAGCTGAAAGCATTTCCATATTATATTGCTGACCTGTATATTAAATGGACTGAACTGCAGATGGTCCAAACGTAAAAACAAAAGAAAATTGTCAACAATACATGATTTCCTTAAATAATTGTATCGACCCCTTTACAAAATTTGACAAGTATGTTTTTATTTACTTGAAAAACAATTATTATACCCCCACAAACGAAGTTAAGGGGGGGGTATATAGGAGTGAGCTTGTCAGTCTTTTGGTTTCCGGATTATAACTCGAGAAAGGCTTGACATATTCAAATGGTACAAATGTGTAACATCATAGAATACAGGTTAAGTTCAATGTAGGTTACAAACCACTAAATTTTGACAGAGTTATGGCCGCTTTTCGACTTATAATTCCCTAAAAACATGGTTTCCGGATGATAACTCAAGAACGGCTTGACACATTCAAATAATTTTTGGTAAACATGTGTAACATCATAGAATTCAGCTGAAGTTTGATGTTGGTTACAAACCACTAAAGTTTAACAGAGTTATGGCCCCTTTTCCACTTATAATTCCCTAAAGACAAGATTTGTTATATTGTTGGGGTATATCGGTCACTCATGTGAGAATTCCAGTTAGTCCCCAACCGGTGTTTCACCAGTGGGGACTATAGGTTTGCCCTCCGTCCGTCCGTCCGTCAGTCAGTCTGTCCGTCTGCAAAATATTGTTCATGCGAAAACTCAAAAAGTACTGAAGATACTTAGATGCAACTTTGTTTACATATGAACCGCAATGTGAGTATTATGAATGACCTTTTATTTTACCAGAGGTCAAACGTCACATGACTTACTTAAAATAGAAGTATACAAAACGAACTGAATCCTGCTATAACTAAAAAAGTACTGAAGATATTTTGATGAAACTTGGTATACATATAAACGGCAATGTGAGGATTATGCAGGACTTTTTTTTTCCACCAGAGATCAATGGTCACGTGACTGTTACTATAAATAGACATAAACTAAATACTGTTATAATTCGAAAAGTACATAAGATATGACAATGAAACTTGGTACATTAATTGAACTATAGGTTTGCCATCTGTCTGTGTGTCTCTCTATCTGTTAGTCCGTATATTTGTCCGTCCGTCTGCCTGTCCATTCCCAAAACTTAGATCCTGCAATAACTCAAAAAGTACTGAACTTATTTCGATGAAACTGGGTATATATATAAACAACAATGTGGCAATGTGAGGATTATGCACGACCTTTTATTTTTCACCAGAGGTAAAAGGCCACGTGACTTAAAATAGAGTAAACTTAATACTGTAATAATTCTTAAAGAACATAAAGAACAATAACATATGATCATGAAACTTGGTACACATAATGGACTATATGATCGCCCTCTGTCAGTTTAATACTGCAATAATTTAAAAAGTAACTCGAATGTCTGGTCAATGTTACTAAAATAGAAAAAAACAACAACTTAATACTGCAGTGACAGATGTGATTTTAATATGAAACTTTGTACATGTACATTTAAAGGGAGATTTGACAGTATTGTACACTGTTTATTTAGCAGGGTTTTTTACCGGTAGGGGACTCTTGTATTGCTTGCAATACTATCAAAACCTTGTTGTAAATATTTCTTACTGGTATTTTCTTTCTTGATTCAGTAAAATAATGTATGTATATGTTGACATTATAACGTTTATATGCTAAATTTATAATGTAATCAGACATACTTAAAATGCAGAATGTTTTTATTTTTTTTATTGTAGGGATGGGACAGAATACTCCAATATTCGAATATTGGATAATATTAGAATATAAAAAAATTAATTCGAATATTCGATTTTCTTATTTATTTAAAGAACAAAATTCCTTTAAAAAATCATGTTTTTTTTTCCCAGTTTGATTGCAAAGTTAACATGAATTCCAGTCGTATTGCTTGCCTAGCAGGTGGTGGGGGCAGTGTAACCTTTTCACTACACATGCTAAACATGTCCAATTAACGACAATTGATACTTGGCAGGGGGGCCACGTCTGTACAAGGGCCGCGAGTTAACAGTTCGTAGGAGACGCGAATATGACGCATTGTATCCTCAAATAACAAAACAGGGCCATGTTGTGATAACGGTTTCACAGTTTGCACAAGGCGTATCTTGTTGTTTATTGTCCTTAAGTGACATCTCTACAGTTAACTTGTTTCCAGTAAATTACAATTACTCTCTAAGTAAACTAATCAAAATGAATCCATTATCATTAACAAAATTAGCATGATCTGGTCAATCTTACTATATGTTACTTGTAAATTATTCTCCATTATATCAACACCGTATATTATACAAGAGTCTTTATTATTAAACCATGCCACCATCACGTGCTTGTAAGTACTTTTATGCGGTCATTAGACAAAACCCAGGCAACGTGTAATCTGCACAGCAGATACAAGCTTCATGGTTCTGAAAAAAAACCGGAATTATTAACAAATTCACTTTCATACATCTAAAAATATCTTACATTTCTTTATATTTGCCTAACACTCACAAAGTTATATCGCTCATTTACCACTAAAATAAGGTAAAACAACTAGGCACACATAGTATACAGATTTCGGATAGGTAAATATTCAGACAGGGTGCTGTATATAGTAGTATTTACATAACGAATATTCGTATATATTCGAATACCTAAAATTAAAATTCGAATATTGATTTCAGTATTCAGTCATATCCCTAATATATTGGTATTCAAAACACCAAAAAGCGCTTTGTACAAGTATATGTGATTGGTTATCATATTGCCTCAAGAACATGATGAGAAAGGCCTCTTTATGGAGATCCCAACACAAGAATCATTGATAAAATATTGTAATTGAAATATCAGAAAATATTTAATTATAGTGAAATAATAATATTGAAACGAGAACATTTCCTAGGCGCCAAATCTTCCCTGAAGCAAATGACATTAACGACGTCATTGAATGCCAATTGACGTGCTCGGGGTAGCCTATAGTGACTCATTTTAAATGCATTCCATTTTTAACAAGGAAGAGTAAACTGGCTGAAATTTTGTAAATTGATGCAATATATATTCCAGTTTATTTTAATGTACTTTTTTCTATGAAATAATTATATGTCTAAAAATATGAAAAAAAATTATATTAAATTTGATCATCCCTCGTTCATCACTGGAAATTTAAATTGTTTACTTAGGTGGCACAGGTCTGAGCTCTCAGAGTGCTTACTGTGTATTAACCTGTTCGTCTGTTTACAACTTTACGCATTATTATTATTTCAGGCGATTTCTTATCCAGTTACATCAATACACAGGTACTTGTAACAATGAAATTTAATGTTCCATACGTATATCCACTAAAATAATCTTATTGAAGTGTATATACGTATGGAACATTAAATAATCATTGTTACAAGTACTTGTGCATCAATATATCTTATATGGACATAGTTCTGGCTTCCATAACATACAATGTCTCTTTGTAAAAAAATTTGTTGACTGTGCGCGACATAAAAGTTATTGAGCAACCCACATAGTTAAGTCTACCAGCAAGTCTGAAGAATTTGACAGTTTATCAACAGTTAACAAAGAACTGCCAAAGACGGCTTTTAAATGCACTACTGAACCAAATAGGCAGCGTTATTGGATAGATGGATAATTTTTACATCTAGTTAGCAGACTTATGAAAAAATACGGTCTAAAACACTTCTCAATTGCTGTTTTGTTACTAAAGTGTGGAGGAAATCATTTGTCAAATAAGAATCTCACAGGATTTCACATTCATTTGACTTTTTATCTATTTTTAGTAACCGAACATGTGCCGTAACTCTTGTCAAACACAGCCTGAAACAAAAATGACATTTCCTGGATTTTTAATTCACTGGTGATTGTTTTGTACACATTTTAATACCTAGTAAAAGAATATTAGATTAAACATGACTGTCACCAATATTATTACCATATGTTTGCTGGTCAGACATTAGAAATTGAACAAAAATAATGCATTACAGAAATCAAAAACCATGTTAACAATTTGAGCACGCGAAAAGGTCAAGGTCGATCCGAAAATATCCAAATGAAAATCTCGTAGTCATGTGATGAATCAACAAGGGCGGGCTAATTGTACATAGTGTGCTGATCAGAGTTATTTTCAGGTATTTCGATTCTCAAAACACGCCACAAGTCAAAAGTTTATATTGACTTACATATCTATGTAGTGATTTCCTTCAGAATTAAAAATTATGGATTTATAGCGTGACATAAATATGTTACAACTCTGGTTCACTTTCGAAACGGGATTGGCTTCAGCGAACAGGTCTAGTCAGTACTATATAAACTGTTCGTTGAAGTTTCTTTAGCTAATATGGCCATGGCATTGGACCTCATTCTATGGGTACAACTACACGTGTTGCTGACCAAAAGGCATAGACTAGAGGCTTAGATTAGCAGTAACTTATTAAGCTGATCAAATATTGGGATAGACTGTAATGACAATGCAACATAGAACAAATGCTCACATGCATTCCCTGTGAGTCACTTGCACATAAGCACCCCAAATTCAGTAGCAAGTCATTAGGGCCCCGCAAATTTTTTGCGGGTGCCCTATAGTAATCACCATGTGCGTCAGTCTGTCCATCCACATCTTTCATGTTGTTCTTTTATAACTGAAAAACCGTTTCAGCTATTAATTTGAAACTTCATGGGTGAATAGATCTCATTAAGGAGAAGTGCAGTACACAAGAACCATTACTCTGCACTTCATGGTTCAGGGTTTATTGCCCTTTGTTAATTTTTTATGCTTCGCTTTTGCCTGGAGCATAACTATTAGACTGTGAGAGGTATTAACTTAAAACTTCATAGGCTGATAGATCTCATTGAGGAAAAGTGCAGTGCACAAGAACCATTACTCTGCAATTAATAAATCTGGAGTTATTGCCCTTTGTTAATTTTTCATTTTCAGGCGTAGTCAACTTTTGGTTTAAGCTCTCTAACGAATTGAAATATTTAATGAAACTTCATCCATAGATACCTTATATCCAGACCTGGCTTGGGATAACGTAGGGGGTGGATTACACTGTCAAGGTCACCGTTACAAAACATAGAAAAATATGGTTTCTACTCAATTACTCGAGAACGCATTGAGCTATTGTAATTCAACATCATACATAGATACCTTTTATTACTAATTAGGGCCCCGCAATTTTTTTGCAGATGCCCTGTAGTAATCACCATGTTTGTCCGTCTGTCCGTCCAACCACATTTAAGCTCACCTGAGCACGAAACAATGTGGAGGGCAGAGACTTGCACTGTTTGTGTATAGCCATAAGGTCTCATTTGAGTATAAATGAGGATTAAAATTTTTCTCCTCCATATTCAAGTTATGGCCCTTTAATTATTTTCCTGTTTGTAATGTATAGGGAAAATTCCTTTTGAATGCAACTCCTCGTAGAGTATCCAACGGATTTTCTGGAAACTTGTCTTCATTGTAGAGGGTGATGTGTAGTTGAACAGTACGTGAAGATGGGGATTGAATTTTTATTAAAAAGTACTTATATTTTCATTTCCTATCATTACTTTCAAAACTGACTGACCCCTACCTTCAAACATGCTATCAATCGGGGCCGGCTGTCACCCGTGTGAGAAAGTTGTAGTTTTTGCTTAATTGTAATTGATCCGTGAAGTGTGTATACAATTGCTTACAAAATTACGAAATGTTGCAAGAGAACCTGTTAAAATAGTGAAATAAAAAAATAAAAAAACATAAGAACATAAAGTGGAAATAACATGTATATTAATCACTACTAGGTACACCAATCATAAGGCTTCAAAAAATAATGATTTGTTTCTCAGGCAGCGCCGCAACGTTTTCTAATGGCCCGCAACAATTATGATTTAATGCCAAACACAAATTAATTTAACTATTTTTTGACGATCGCGTCTGGGGTTTTAAGGAGCAGTGCAGAAATATGTTAATAAAAACTACCACTTTGCAGAAAGTGTTTTTTATGGACATGTTACCTAACAAAATACAAAAACTAACTATTGAAATCTGTGAATTATTAACATTTTGGTAACTTGCCATCGTCTATTTTCTGTATGCGATAACTGGTGATGACTCTTCGGTAAACCAACATGTTTATTACAGTATATTCCGTTCGTACCAAGTGCTTTTGAACAATGCCTTTCGTAAATAAGAAACAGATTTCGGACGCCTAAACACCATAAACATTCATAAGAACTATTTACTAAAATTACGATGTATTGATTTACATCCCATGGACAGCGGCTTAGAATTAAACGTATCCGCATTTTAAGACAGTGGAAGAAGAGTTACCCGGTAGAGATTGCGGTATTTCCGGTAACTTCTTCCTGTCAGATTTAATTATATAAATCGGATATACACAAATTGTGAAATACTTAGTAAATTTTGAAAAAAAAGTCATGTTCGATTGGGAATCGTTACAAATATTGTCTATTTGTTGACTTAAACTTTTGTTTCGTAGATGCTTTTGCTTGTGTAATATTTAACATTCCATATTTTTTGAAGAAAATCTGTGTCAATAATAGTCTTTTGGAAACAAACAAAAATGCCAGCTGCATTGACAAGTTTTGATTTTCCTTTCCAAAAATTATTGGTCATTTATTGCAAATATTTCCTGTTTTCAACATTCATAAAAACATGAATTACGAAAAGTTAAATTCTATAAATATGAGTACTTTAATGCTGATAGTATATCAATTTGAAGGAACTTTTGTTAATTATGAACATTCAAACTGAATGCCTTTTTACATCAGCTTCTATAAGTGACCGTTTGTGATTAATAAATCTATATTTATAATTTTATAAAAAGGGATGCTTACGTTGTTATTAAAAATTATAATTGTCTTTAATCTGCACTTATTTACTTGTTTTAATAAGCCATTTCCCAGGCAGGAAACTTATTAATGGCAGTGGTACAAGCTGAAGCAAATGTTTTCCTGAAAAACTGTAATATACCATCTTCATATTGGGAACCAAATTTAACACAGTTTTTTAACTGTGTAAATTGATTAGATGCACACTGTTTTGACGAATATTAGTAAAAACACCTAAATCATTTTTTTTCAATTTTGAAATGCTTTCCAACTCGATAATTTACATTGTCAAAAATGTTTGTATTTTCGTTCAGGTATCCAAAAACCTTCGGACCAACAAAAACAGTTCGAAATAGGAAAATTCGAAAGAGCGATGTTCCAACCTCCACACAACTTGCACACAGAGATTTGTCTGGTTCCCAGAAGCATAGCTCAAAGCAAATCCTTGCATAAACATGTGATAATGCACCTATGAATATTTTTCCCAAGGGGGGGGAAGCGGTATGCATATACGGGGAAGTGTCAATGACTGAAAGTCATTCCCGACAGGCGTGAATTTGAATTTGACATGCCAAATGATACCGGATCCTAGGAAATATACTTTGTTCGGAGCTTAGATCCCTGTTAATATTGAGCCCTGTGCCATTTGATACACCAATTAAGCCTCTCGTGTTGAGGGGATTTATACAAAATGCTTGGCTTTATGTTTTTTACTTAGTTATTTTCATTTCCCTCTTTCATTGTTGATCGCAAACGATATATAGAAGTACAACTACAAGAACATTTTTGTATGTAGAAAATTGCACTGAGTTGCATTAAATAAGTAAACTTTAATTAATACAAACACAAAATACTTTGAGATCAGGAAGGATTTTACTTGTGACAGCAGTGTTACTGTTAACTGATAGGGGAAGTAATCCCTGCGAGGAGTTTGGCGATGTTCTCCATTGTAATAATACATTTTATAGTTATGAAATTGTTAATGTTTAATGAAGGTTCGTAAGTAAAATTGTAACATTGTAAAGGTTGTAAATTTGTCAGCATTGTTGGTTTCTTCACAATTATAGCTCTACCGTATATCCACTAAACCAAGCGACCACAGCCAAGTCATCACACCTTTGATAGACAGCTTTGGCTATGTGCGACTTCAAAATAAACACGGATGATTACGTGTAAAAAACTAATTAATGAATTAATGATTGTTATTTTAGTAAAATAAAGAAGGAAAAAAATCAGGACTGAAAAAAATAGTTTGAAATTGCATGAAATTGCGATTTATTCGAATTAACGGTGTTTAAAATAGCCGTGTTCAGCTGTTTGTATACTTAACTCAAAGTTAAGACAGTAACTGTTTCAAATGCCTGTATAAATATGCTATTTGATACAATGAATGGTGACTAGTTTAAGTTTCTGTTCAAGGGAAATAACCATTTTGGGTACCCGGGTAATTTAGCGGCAGGTACCCAGGTAATCAATTACTGCTCATCTCAGACCTTATCAAGAAGTGCTCAGTGGTCTGAAATTGTCTACATTTATTGCAGTTTAATGATCTATGAAGTTGGTAATTTTGTATTTGGTGTACACATGTACAATGTTTCTTTATTATTACAGAGTGCCGATGACGCCAGTAAATTTGAAGGAAACTGTGAAGGACCTCCCTGTGACGAGTGCATTGATGACTCCCACCTGCAGCCAATTACACCCAAGGTTTATTGAATATAAAAACCTTATTTTGCGATATCTATCAGTATATTGGCATACTTTCCCAGGGGTGGCAAAATCTTGTATTGCGTTACTTGTCTGTTTTTGACAAATGATTTTGCTGCTTGCCTGAACTGTACATTAATTTTACATAATTTTTGGAAGACATCTCTTGTCATGCTCTGGGACATGCTGGGCAATAGTTCTAAGTTTTTCGCCATATATTGCATCAATCTTCAATATAGCATACAAAATATATGAAAATGTTCCCTTTAAAAGGCAGTCAAATGCTACTTTCTATATGTGCACCATATCTGGGACAATTATCTTTCTATATATTACAAGGTGACTAACAATCCATGTTTGTGTTTATCATAGAAATTGTGACGCAGACAGATAAAGTTCAAAGTCGTTTGATTAGTATGTTCTAGATCTATATCATTCTAGATACAATTACTTGTGCACGGCCTTTCCCAAAACTAGGCAATCTTGCCCTGAAAAGCTCTTTGTGTGTCCCTAGGCCTATATTCTGGCCAACTTGGTATATTCACAATCCTGACAATTGTTTAGAGCAATAAAAAATCACAAAATGCCAAACTAAGTCATTTCCATACTTTATTGCTTATATTAAAGAATAAATTAATCCAGAAAAAATAAATCAACTAGAAATTATCAGAAAGAAACATTAACAGTCTTTTTGTCAGTAAACAATGGCTGGGTTACAAAATAATTTCACATCAACGTTTCATTACTATACCCCTACAAATTCTAACTCAGTCTGGTCTCAACTTGTATCTAATAGTACTACCAAAACATTGTAAGAGTCATTTTCATGTGGTATTCTTTAAATACAGGATATTTATTCTATAGTAACTACATTTGAAATATTGCGAGAGCAATGAATACATGCTATCCAATATACCAATCGATTGGAGACTGGTACATACTGTATTGAAGTGAAGTCTGTAGGAATAGAATTCGGATATGTTCCATTATTGTCTATTAAGGTTCATGATAAGCAGGTAATTAAAAGGTGACATTTAATAAACAACAATCTGTTGCATTCTATTGTTAGCGTTAACATGGCTGTTTCCATTTGTCGAATGGTGTTGAAGTCCATAACTGACTACCAGGAGCATCAGAACCATGTCATCATCAACGCCACCCAGTGTGCCCTGGCAACCACCCTGCATGGAGCCTCATTTACCAGCCGTGGCATGTAGCGTTTAGTAGATATCTCATGGTACGTATAAGGTATGCAGTCTGTGCTTCGGTTGTAAATTCTATTTGCTTCATATTGTGTTCTGTACACAAGCTGAGAAGTAATGCGTTATTGCCTCCATAAAATCCCTAAGCAGAATAGTCCGATATATAATATAATATTTCACTTATACTTTTTGTACACAAAAGTCATACGTTTTCAAAATGCTATGTTTTATTTTTGTTTTTATGCCCCCCTTCGTTCGATCGGTCGGTAGGTCTGTCCGTAGACCATTTCGTTTCAATCACTAGAGAACGCATTGAAATATTTTAATGAAACTTTATACATAGATACCATATATCGAGACCTCGCTTGGGATTGCATATGGGGTATGTGGGGTCAAGGTCAGCGTTACTAAAAATTGAAAAACGGTTTCCGCTCAATAACTTGAGACCGCATCAAGATATTTTAATGAAACTATATACATACTACTGATAGATACCGTATATTGTGACCTCGTTTGGGATTACATATGGGGTTGGTGGTGTCATGGTCAAGGTCACCATTACTAAATATAGAAAAACGGTCTCCGCTCAATAACTTGAAAACACATTGAGAGATTTTAATGAAAGTTCGTACATAGATACCTTATATTCAGACCTCGCTTGCGATTGCATATGGGGTTGGTAGGGTCAAGGTCACAGTTACTAAAAAAAGAAAAAGTGTTTCAGCACAATAACGCATCAAGATATTTTAATGAAACCTCATACATATGTACCTTATATAGAGACATCGCTTTGGATTGTATATGGGGTGGGTGGGGTAAAGTTCATTGTTGCTAAAAATAGAAAAACGGTTTCTGTTCAATAACTTTAAATCACATTGAGATATATTTTAAAGAAACTTCATACATAGATACCTTATATTGAGACCTCTCTGGGATTTCATATCGGGTGGGTGAGGTCATGGTCACCATTACTAAAAATAGAGAAACGGTTTCCGCTCAATAACTTAAGAACGCAATGAGATATTTTAATGAAACTTCATACATAGATACCATATATCGAGGCCTCGCTTGGGCTTGCATAAAAACAAAATTCTTAATAATTGCACATATTCACAACTTGGCTGCACGTCAGGGGGCATACGTGTTTTACAAACATCTTGTTACATATAGATCTTTGTGTCATCTATAGACAGAAAAAACACAAGTATAAATTCACATTTCGACACAATTAATGAACTGTTTCTGTGATGGAAAAATAACCATGTTGGGTACTCAGATAATTGCTACATGTCCCAGTTCAAAACAGGAAGCAGTGTACTGAATTTTACAGATGATATGGTCAATCATTTAATACAAATCTATGAACTATAGATTTTGTGTGTTGTACAAGCTTTTGAAAGTGGAGATTACAATATTTCTGTTACAGTTATTTCAGAGAGTTGAAGGCGACACCTCTGTACATGTGACTGGAACTTTGAAGGACCGCCCTTTGACAAGTTCTTTGATGACTGACACCTGCAGCCAAGCTGCAACCACAGTTTGTTGAATACGAAAAATATGCGATACCAGTATATGCACATACTTTTCCAGGGTTGGTGAAATCTCATATTGCCTTACTTGTCTGTTTTTAGCTCACCTGAGCACAACATGGTGAGTTTTTACGATCGCCTTTTGTCCGTCGTGCGTCATGTGTCAACATTTTCATTCAAAGAACATCATCTCCTATACCACTTGACAGATTTTCACCAAACTTCACAGGAATGATCCTTGGGTGACCCTCTTTCAAAATTGTTCAAATCGTTCCGGTCCGCTCCATATGTAGGTCACAAGAACTAAAAATATTTTTAAAAACTGAAAACTTAAAAAATCTCTGAAACCACAAGACTTGTAGCATTTATATTTGATATGTGACATCCGCTAGTGGTCCTCGACAAAGATTGTTCAAACTATGCCCCTGGGGTCAAAACTGGCCACGACCTGGGGTTCACATTTTTTATATAGCTTGTATAGCAAAATGACTTTACAAATCTTCTCGGAAACCGCAAGGCCTAGAGGTTTCATATTTGGTACGTAAGATTGTATAGTGGTCCTCTTCAAAGATTGTTCAAATAATGCCCCTGGGGTCAAAACTAGCCACGCCCTGGGGGTCACATTTTTTATATAGACTTGTATAACAAAATGACTTTAAAAATCTTCTTCTCTGAAACCGCAAGGCCTAGAGGTTTCATATTTGGTACGTAACATTGTATAGTGGTCCTCTTCACAGATTGTTCAGATAATGCCCCTGGGGTCAAAACTGGCCACACCCCGTGGGTCACATTGTTTGTATAGACTTGAATAGCAAAATTACTTTAAAAATCTTCTCCTCTGAAACCGCAAGGCCAATAGGTTTCATATTTGGTATGTGACATTGTATAGTGGTCCTCTACAAAGATTGTACAAGTGATGCCCCTGGGGTCAAAAATGGCCACTCAGAGGGTCACATGGTTTATATAGACTTAAATAGCACAGAAACCGAAAGGCCCAGAGGTTTCATATTTGGTATGTAATATTGTTTAGTGGTCCTCTACAAAGATTTTACAAATGATGCCCCTGGGGTCAAAACTGGCCACACCCCGTGGCTCACATGGTTTATAATGACTTAGATAGCAAAATGACTTTAAAAATCTTCTCTGAAACCGCAAGGCCTAGAGGTTTCATATTTGGTATGTAACATTGTATAGTTGTTCTCTACAAAGATTGCTCAAATAATGCCCCTGGGGTGAAAACTGGCCACACCCCGGGATCACATGGTTTATATAGACTTGAATAGAAAAATGACTTTAAAAAATATTTTCCTCTGAAACCGCAAGGCCCAGAGGTTTGATATTTGGTATGTAACATTGTATAGTGGTCCTCAACAAATATAGTCCAAATGATGCCCCTGGGGTGAAAACTGGCCACACCCCGGGGGTCACATGGTTTATATAGACTTGAATATCAAAATGATTTTTAAAATCTTCTCTGAAACTGCAAGGCCCAGAGGTTTCATATTTGGTAAGTACAATTGTATAGTTTTCCTCTACAAAGATTGTTTAAATGATGCCCCTGGGGTGAAAACTTGCCACACACCGTTGCTCATTTGGTTTATATAGACTTAAATATTAAAATGATTTTTAAAATCTTCTTCTCTGAAATTGCAAGGCCTAGAGGTTTCATATTTGTTATGTAACATTGTATAGTGGTCCTCTACAAAGATTGTTCAAGTGATGCCCTGGGGTCAAAACTGGCCACATCCCGGGGGTCACATGGTTTATATAGACTTAAATAGCAGAATGACTTTTAAAAATTTCTCCTGAACGTTCAAGGCCTAGAGGTTTTCTATTTGGCATGTAACATTGTGTAGTGGTCCTTAATGCCGCTGGGGTCAACGCTGGGCACACCCAGGGACTCATATGGTTTATCTAGACGTTAATGGCAAAATGATTTAAACACTCTTCTCTCTTAAACCACAAGGCCCAGAGGTTTCATATTTGGTTAAAACATTATATTGGGACCTCGATTGGGATTGCATATGAGATGGATGGGGTTAAGGTCAAAGTCACTGTTACTAAAAATAGAAAATGGTTTCTGCTCAATAACTTTAGAAAGCATTGAGATAATGTAATGAAACTTAATTCATAGATACCTTATATTGACACCTCGCATGGGATTGCATATGGGTTGGGAGTGGTCAAGATCAAGTTCAGTGTTCTTAAAAAAAGAAAAAATGGTTTCCGCTCAATATCTTGAGAACGCATTGAGATATTTTAGTGATTTTTTTTATACATAAATACATTATTTTGAGACCTCAATTGGGATTGCATATGGGGTTGGTTGGGTCAAGGTCATCATAATTAAATATAGAAAAATGGTTTCCGCTAAATATCTTGTTAGAAGCATAGCACTATTTTAATGAAACTTAAAACATAAGTACCTTATATCGAGACATTGCTTGGTATTGCATATAGGGTGGGTGGGGTCAAGGTCTCTGTTACTGAAAATATATAAACAGTTTCTGTTCAGTAACTTGAGAAAGCATTGCGATATTGTAATGAAACTTAATACACATATCTTATATCGTGACCTCACTTGGGTTTGCTTATGGGGTGGGTGGGGTCAAGGTCACTGTTTTTAAAAGTAGAAAAACCGTTTACGCTCAATAACTTAAGAACCCATTGAGATATTTTAATGAAACTTCATACGTAGATACCTTATATCAAGACCTTGGTTTACATATGTGGTGGGTGGGGTCAATGTCACTGTTACTAAAAATAGAAAAACACTATTCGCTCAATAACTTGAAAACCTATTGAGATATTTTAATGAAACTTCATACATAGATATCAGGTGACCAACGTAGGGCCATTGTGGCCCTCTTGTTGACAAATTATTGTTGCTGATTTTCTGTACTGTACACTATTTATACTTAAGTTTTGCAAGATTTCACTTGTCCGTACATGCTCTGGGATATCTGTGCAATACGGACAATTGATTGTGCAATCTTTGTTTCTATTACTGTGAACGTTTTAGAAACTCAGTGTGGGCTGATACTATTTCAATGAGGGTTCAGTAAGATATAAATAAGGTCATCATTCACTCTATCACGGCATCACATGAACAATCTCATGTATAAAAATCACCTGACAGTGAAAGTAAAGGTTCAATGTAAGTATCTAGGATCATCATCCATAATTATCGTGAAAATGTTGGAGGTCATGTCAATGACGTAAAATATTTATCTCAAAGTTAGATAGTAATGATACGCATTTAAAATCGTTAACTGTGTCACATACTAAATATCGCAGACTCTGGACTGTGGTTGTCCATTTATCTGCATGAAATGAACTTTGTATGTCACCAGGCACGTGTAACAATAAAGGGCCAATACATGTTTTATTATTATGTATCATTTTATTTATAGATTTCGATTGAAAGATTCAGTTTTGTTGCTATACAAAATTGAATAGTTAAATATGCAAATAGTCCCTTTAAATGACAGTAACATAATGTTTCATGTATGTGTACCATTTTTGGGACAATTATCTTTCTGTATCTCTATCAGGGGGTGAGTAACAATCCTTGTATGAGGCTGTACCATAGAAATGGGGATGGTTGAGTTTGAAATTGTTTGATTATTGAATGTGTTCATAAAAAAGCATACTGATGGTATTTTGCATAAAAATAAGATGCAATAACACAATACAATTTTTTCCCCGATGAAAGATGGGGTTTGCTAATGTAAGTCGGCTTGTCTCGATATACCACTTTCATTTCCGCATGGCCAACAGCTTTCATCCGATGTTCACCAAACTTCATAAAAATGTTTGTGGGCTTAATATCTCGGCCAAGCTTGATAATCAGCCATATCACCTTAGGAATTGTGGAGTTATGGCCTATGAATTATCTAAAATTGGCCTTTATAACCGATACCATTCTCAAAATGCAACAGTTTTCATCCGATTATTACCAAACTTGAGGAAAATATTAGCGGTTATAATATCTTAGCCAAGTTTGATGATTGACCAAATTGACGCAGGAACTGCAGAGTTATGACCCTTGATTATCTAAAATTGGCCTTATCAGCAGTTTCCATTATGTCCAACAGTTTTCATCTGACCTTCAGTCACCAAACTAAATATTTTAAATATTGATTTAAACGTAGAAGGGGCATAAACAGCTCTTGTTTACATAATATTCCAATGTTAGGAATCAAATTTCACCATATTGTCCACTGTTTCCAGGCTTTAGACACCCAGGAAGAGGCTGTAGACACAATAATTACTATGGAAACATTCAGACACATCAGCGTTGATTACGCCCACGAGATGGTGAAAAAGGCCACAGGTACCTGGTACTTAACTGCCTTTACTGTCAGCTTATCATATGAACTCTTTATGGCCTTGATATACAGTGTAGCATCAAATGTAGACATTACTTGTAGTCAATAGGTGTGCAGTATAAACCTGGCATAGTCGTGGAATAATTTCAGTGTATTAATCAATTTTACATGATTTTAAAGCAGTGTGGTAAATGTGTTAACAAACAGAATGTTTTGAAACTTATATGTTAGGATGTTTATCATTTATCTTCCTGCCAAAGTCTCCCTTCTGTTGCTTTACCACAACAGTTGACCTGTTGAGTACTCAGATATTCAAAATAAAGCTGGATGAAGTCTTCACTAATCATGCACCCCTCGAAGATGGTGGGGTATATTGGTTTGCTAATGTCTGTCTGTCGGTAGACCACTTCCGTTTCTGCTCTCTTAGTTCTACAGTTTTTATCTGATCTTCACCAAACTTGATCAAATGTTTGTTGGCATGATATCTATGTCAAGTTTGATAATCAGCCAAATCGCCCCAAGATTGTGGAGTTATGCCCTTTGAATTATATATAATTGGCCTTTTTTAACCGTTTCAGCTCTCAAAGTCCAACAGTTTCAATCAGATCTTCACCAAATTTAATGAAAATGTTTGTTGGCATAATATCTAGGTCAAGTTCAATAATCAGCCAAACCGCCGAAGGAATTGTGGAGTTTTGCCCTTGAATTATATAAAATTTGCGTTTAAGCTGTTTCTGTTCTCTAGGTATAGCCTAGTTTATAGCCGACCTTCACCAGACTTGGTGAAAATCTTTTTGGGCATTTTATCTTCGTCAGTAATAAACCAAATCGTCCAAGTTATGGCCCTTGATTATATTAAATTAGCCTTTTTAGCTATTTTAACCTAGAGGGGGCATAACTGTTTTACAAACAGCTCTTGTATTATAATTATGAACACAACATCCATATGAGTGCTAATATTATTCAGTTGCTTACACTAAGTTGATGTGCGTGGACAGATGGGTCTGCCAGGGGTCAAGTGGAGTATTCATTGGGAATGGAACTAGAGCCAGACACTGGACCTGTACTGGCAGGCTGTGGTTGTGATAGCTATCAAGTCAAGGATTGCAACCTGAGGTCTCGCCAAGGTAAGATAACATTGATATATACACACAGCCACTGCCTCCTTGGCATGCCGTCCAAATGTAGAATGGTTTCAACAAACAAATTGATTGCTAACCTGATCTCATGTCAGTATGTCAGTTATTGTGGTCAGTCATTGTCCTGCGTAACTTGGTCATCGTATGTCATTCATTGTGAACATTTTGCTTTATACAACTTTTCACTGAAAACACTGGATGGAAGTTGGAAAAAAAAGAGGCATTTATTTTCAGATGCCTTTAAAACCTTAAACAAATGTTGCTGCCTTTGTTGAGTGCAAACTTATTGAACAAATAATTGCATCCAAGATACTTTAAATTTGATCGCGAGTCTAAGAGGGAATCGAGTTGGAATCAACATTTGATACTTACATGTACAGTGTGATGACAGTTTGGGTCAGACCATTAATGTCTTTAAGACAGGAGTTGTCTCCCTATGGCTTTTATTATTGAAGATTGCAGAATATTATCAGAGTTAATGACGGGATTTGTTTCCAAAATGACTTTACAGAAAAATCAAACTTGTTTACTTTTTGAGGAACTGACAATTTTTATAAAATACTCTACGTGGGAAAACATCCAGTAGACATAAATATTGCTTAATCACCCCAAGAACTGCATAATCAGTACACACTTAAACCAACTGCATTTAGTCTGTCTGATAATCATCTTTAAAGTAACATTATATTAAACTACTAACCTTCTTTGTCACAGTGTCAAGTTGAAAGTTATCAAATACTTAGTTGACCCAATACTCACGTGACAGTTCACATAGTTACACTGTTTTCTGATATAAGACCATTAAAGTTTATCTTGGTTTCTGTTCAGTTTGAATTATTTATTGCTGGATAATAGGCTGTAACATTTAATGTGTTGGAATATTAATCTTCATGTTTAGAGATACTGCAACATTAATATCTTACTTGAATTTAAGTTATAAAGGTTTGGTTTGTTGAAAGTCAATTAGCAAAATGGCAACGTTTTCGGTGTCTACGGTTGCTGAAGATTCTGATACAGTTAAAGACTATTGTTGTTCAATCTGCAAATTACAGACTCTGGAGGTAGATGCAGATTTTTACTGTACAACGTGTCTGAACTTTTACTGTGGAAAATGTATTCACAATCATAGTCAGCATGGTCAGTGGTTTCGAAAACGTTCTCCTTATGGAAGGGAAAAAATGAACAAATGGCCAGTTTCCAAGAAGGTGGAGGATTTTTTACTCAAATGTGAATTTCATGAAGATGAAAGGCTGGACAGGTTCTGCAATGACCACAGTCAGTTGTGCTGCACTCATTGTGCTTCCGTTAACCACAGGTATTTTACAAAATAGGTTTTCTTTAATTAATGTTGAAATATCAATAAACTATGTACAATTCAGAATTTTCCAGTCATCAATTTAGATTCATATTATTTATATTACAAATTCTTAAAAACTGTTCATATTGAAAGTCTTGGTAAGTCTAGCAATTGAGGAGTTATGACCCTTGAACTATCTAAACTTAGCCTTTTAGTTTTAGCCGTTTCCAGTTTCTTATGTCAAACAATATTCATCATATCTTACCAAAAATATTTGGGGGCATAATATTTTGGTTAAGTTATAGCCAAATCATTACAGTCATTGTGTAGTTATGGCCATTCATTTATCTAAAATTAGCCTTTTTAGTGGTTTTTGTTCTTTAAGTCTTCTTCTTCTTCTTCTTGTCGATCACTCAGATGGACACGCCGGCTCTCTGCGCAAAGGTCGCCGTGCGCCGCAGGTCCTCCAGACTGCCATAGAGCTTCCCTTGCATCGTGGTCTCCTCCGCCCAGATCTGGCGCCTGAGGCCATTGTGTAGTGGGCAGGACTGCAGCAAGTGTTCTGTTGTCATGCTGCCTGTCTGACAGGGGCACTGGTCTGACTGGCCAATTCTGAACTTGGTGAAAAGGTGGTGGTTCATACGGTTGTGGCCTGTCCGCAGCCTGAATATGAGGACCTGCTCAGATCTTGAGAGCAGGTGGTATGGGTCATTTCGGTTGTATCGTGGGTGCTGTTGTAGCCACTTGGTGTGTTGCTTTGCCTTGATGATGGTCTTGGCTTCTTTGAAGGTGGTTGACCTGTCATTCTGTTCTTTTGTGGTGCCCTCCTTTGCCAGAGTGTCTGCGGCTTCATTGCCTAGTATGTTGCAGTGAGAAGGGACCCATTGCAGCACGACCGTGTGGGCTCTGCACAGGGAGGTCAAGGCAGATGACAGGTCGTTCAGTTCTTTGTCTCTGGCAGTGTCTAGGGCCTGCAGGACTGACTTTGCGTCGCTGAAGAACACAACATTGTTGGAGGAGAGTGGACTGTGCTCAATGTGGACTGCACCTGTCTTGAGCGCTACTGCTTCAGCCTTGAAGTTGGTGGAGTAGAGGCCGGTAGCGAGGGAGATGTGTTCTTCTCTACCTCCTGGGTACCTGATGTAGATTCCGGCACCACCACTTCTGACAGCCTGGTCAGCAGACCCATCAGTGTAGACATGAGTCCAGTTGTGTTGTGGGTAGGAGTTGTTGATGTGTTCCATGGAGATGGACTTCTTTTCAGCATCGCTCTGGGAGTCTTTCTTGACAATGCCAGGAATACTGCTGTGTATCTGGGGTCTTTCAGCATCGCTCCAGCCTGGGTTTTCAAGGTACGGGGGGATATCTTTGGGTTCTTGATCCAGGATATCTTGGCATTTCCTTTCCAAAACCCTCGTCTGGTGGATGAAGCTCCCTCTCTTCAGTCTTCCTTTTGTTGGTTGGCACAGTCTGTCTTTCATGGGATGATTTGGCAGTCT
Organism: Congeria kusceri; assembly: GCA_027627225.1. NCBI lineage: Eukaryota > Metazoa > Mollusca > Bivalvia > Myida > Dreissenidae > Congeria > Congeria kusceri. Next base: position 118,394 of record JAPFQT010000066.1, read on the forward strand.
TTTGAACTTTGCTGCCTGGGTGAGGAGTTTGGTGTCCCTTCTGTCTTCTAGGGCTCAAGACCCGTGATGGTTTCCAGCTCTTGAATAGGGGTTGACCGCATGGCGCCAGTGATGATTCTGGCCGCCTGGTTCTGCACCTTGCTGACTCTGTCAAAGTTTGACTTGCTTGCTGTGCCCCATGCCGTCACCCCATACTCAAGGACTGGTCTAACGCTGCCCATGTACATTTTCTTGAGGATTGCTGCATCTGCCCCCCATGCTGTGCCGGTTAGCTTTTTCATGAGTGCTAACCGCAGCTTGGCTCTAGCTTCGACTTTCTCTGTCTGCTGTTTCCAAGTGAGTCGCCTGACGAAGGTCACGCCAAGATACGTGGGGGTGTTGTCAGCTTGCAGCTTCTGTCCGCAGAGCTTGAGGTTGGCCTTCAATTCTTTTGGGGAGAGGCTAAAGATCGTGTAAGTGGTCTTCCTGGAGTTGATGGTGATGAGCCACTTCTTTGTCCAGTCCTCAAGAACTTTCAGCACCTCTTGCATCCGGTAGTTTGCGGTTGTGATGTGTTCTTCTGAGCACCAGAGTGCAAGATCGTCCGCATAGATGGCCCCATGGACATTTCGAGGGAGGTCCTTGACGATGTCGTTGATGAAGACTAGGAACAAGGTGGGGCTGAGGACTCCGCCTTGCGGGACGCCGTCTTTCAGTGTCTTCTTCCGGCTGTACTGTCCACTTACATGGACCCTTGCTTTCCTGCTGTTCAAGTACTGGCAGATCCATTGGAACATACAACCGGCCACACCACTTTTCTGGAGCTTCAGCTTCAGCCCTTCCTTCCAGACCTTATCGAAGGCCTTCTCCATGTCAATCCAGATCGTCAGGGTGTTTTTCTTGTCCTGGAAGCCATCTTCAATCTTCTGGGCGATATACGTCACCTGGTCCTCAGTCGAACGATTTTGCCTGAATCCTGCCTGCTCTGGGGAAATAGTGTTGTTCTTCTCCAAATGCCAAGTGAGCCTGGTGTTGATTAGCCGTTCCATGAGTTTGCCCACACAGCTGGTGAGACTGATGGGTCTGTAGCTGTCCACCTTTGCTCGGTCTTTGCCCTTCTTGTGGATGGGGACCATATCAGCCTCTCGCCAGATTTGTGGAACATGGCCAGTCTTCCAGCTGTTGTTGAAGATTTTCAGTAACTGTGTTTTTGCCCTTGTGCCTAAATGTAGAAGCATCTCGTTGGTTATTTTGTCTGGCCCTGGGGATTTTCTTTCTTGCAAGGCTTTCATGGCGTCTGCTAGTTCATGATGGTTGAACGGCTTGTTCATGTGTTCCTCTGGCTGATACTCCTTGGAGGTTCTTCTCTCCTCCTGTACCTGGGCCTTTCTTTCTTCAGGTACAGTGATGTTGCTGACTTCCTCATAACTATCTATAAAAAGGTTGGCAGCTTCTCTTCCTGTCAGCATCACTTGGCCTTGTGAGATGGTAATTGGCGCTGCCCTTGTGTCTTCACCATTCATCGCTTTGGTCAGCTTCCACAGTTTGTTTCCGTCCCTATCTAAGTTTAGCTTCTCGGTTTTTTCTCTCCAGCTAGATCTTGCTGCTTGAAGGTAGGCTCTTCTGTACTTGGCAGTGGCTGCTTTCAGGGCGATGTTGTTGTCAACTGAAGGATTCTCCTCTACTTCCTGTCTGCTGCTGCTGACTTGGTCCTCAAGTTCTTGAAGCTCTTCCGTCCAGTAGGGCCTGTAGTTCTTACGTGCGCCCCGTGGGATTGTCTCGGAAGCCGCTTTCAGAATGGCCTGATTGAAGTTCCTGGTGACTCGGTTGATGTTAAGGTCGTCTGTTTTTAGGCCCCTGGTGTAGAGGTCTGTGAGGCTTGCAAACATGTTCCAGTCTGCCTTCTTGTAGTTCCACCTTGGGAACGTTGTTGAGTTCTGTGGTCTGTACTGCAGGTTGATGGCCAGCTTTACTGGTCTGTGGTCGCTGCCTCCTAACTGGCTCAGTACCCCTCTGGTGGTCTTCTTGGAGAGATCATCAGTTGCAAAGGCGAGATCTGGGGTAGAAGTTGACAGCCACCTGCGTGAGAAGAAGGTGGGTGGGTCTTCTGGATCATTCAGCAGAACCATTTGGGTATCAATCTGCCAGTCCTCCACTTCCTCTCCTCTTCTGTCCGTCTCTTCATAGCCCCAACAGGTTGAGTGGCTGTTGAAGTCTCCAACAACCAAGCAGTTCTCAGTGGGTAGGTTTTCCAGGTACTGCAGGGAAAGTTCTTTGTCTTGGGGGCAGTACAGATTGTATATTGTAATTACAGACCTGTCAATTGTGATGTTGACTCCTTGGATTTCAGCTTGTTGGTTAGTGACTACTTTAATTTCTTGTGCTGGGATATTGTTCTTGATGAGCATCAGCACTCCTCCTTGTGTCTTCCTTCTCTGTCTAGCCTGAAGGTTTGGTATCCTCTGATGGTGAACCGGTGGTTTGAATTCAGGTGGGTTTCTTGGATACAGGCTACATCAATATTGTCGGCATGCAGTCTTTCAGTGAAAGGAAGCTTTTTGTTGTATATTCCCTCCGCATTCCATTGAAGGATGTTCAGCGGTCGAGGGGTCTCTTGAGTGCTTGGTGTTCTTTCTTGGCCAGTCGCATTTACCCTCCGCCTCCGTAGCCTGGCTCCTCGCAGCGGGACGGGGTGACCTCCGGTAGTTTGGGTTGGACCCCTTCGAGGCATGGGGTCCGGCACTCTACCAGCCCGGGGGGACTCCACAGGCAGAGCACCATCACGCAAAGATCCATTGTTGTCCATCCTTGGAGTGGAAAGCGTTGCACTGTCGTTATGCGCACTCTGGCCCAGTGCATCCGTCTTCAGCAGTGGTTTATTCTCCGACTTTTCCTTGTCGTAGGTGACTTACCTGCCATGGCTGTAGAGCATCTCCTGCCCTTGGTTTTTCTGTCTGAGTGATCCTTCTCATACCCCTTAGCCTCGAGGAGAGGTGGCTGATATTCGTCTGTCCTCTACCCTTCGACCTGTCCAGCTTGGGAAGCCCTGCCAGGAGTTTACACTCCCGCTGGCGAAGCTCTCCGGGTCATCGAGGCACTCAAACCACCACACCACGTTAAGGAATCAGCCATGTGGTAGGTTCTTTAAGTCTAACAGTTATCATTCGATCCTCCCCAAACGTGACGAAATTGTTTGTGATTATTATGTCATAGCAAATTTGATGATCAAATTTACAGATTGTTATAGAAACTGCTGAGTTACTGCCTTAGTTTATGTAAAATTGGTCTTTTAGAAGTGTTTTCTCCTTGTGTCAAACAGTTTTCATCCAAACTTGTAAGGGGGCATAACTGTTTTAAAAACAGCTCTTGTTCATATATTTTGTGTTCGCAGTGGCATACTCTTGCGTAAATTTAAATTTATTTCCAGTAAAGAAACATTTATTTATTGTAACAGATTTGAAATATAATTAATAATAAACTAAGAAATCATTTTCGATTGATTGTTGTTTATTGGCCAATTAAGAACGATTTGGAATTCTGATGCGTAGGAATTAAATCACGAGGGTGTTAGCTTGAGTGGTTTTATAGCCACGCATCAGAACAAAAAAGACTTGTTTATTGGACATTAAATAACGATGATGCAATAATTATTTCGATTCTAACCTGATCTGACAGATATTTTTGCAATTGTAATGAGAACTACATTGTACAATTATTGACTAGATGGCCATTGGACATGGTTTGATGTTTAGTGGGTGAGGGCATGTCGACCGAGATCAGCTTGATCGAGTATCACCCAGTTAACATCAGTCCAATGGCCATCTAGTCAACAAATGGTCTGTTATATAATCTATGAATATTAAATAATTATAGTAAATATATTGAAATGTAAAGGATTAAAATATTCAATTAAGTCATTGAGTAACACATAATTATTGCTAAAATAAGCTTTTATTCAATCATATTTTAATGTTATTATACTGTTCATGTTTCAAGTACGTAAAGATAATAAGAACATAATTCAATAGTTATTTTATTCCGGTTCCTGTTGCTGCGTGTAAATTGTTATGTGCATGCGGGGTTCAAATTTTGAGAAATCCACAAATCTAGTTTTAGCCCATAGGACATGAGTAGGGCCGTTTGGAACAATGGGTGGGCTTCTATTTATAGATTATATAACAATTTACAATGCTGCACTCAAAATCAGGACAACTTTTTGCCTTTGGTTATTGTGTATTTTTACAACGATAATTGTGTTCTTAGTCTATGGACAAAATCGGTGTTAGAATTACGGATCAAGGTCAGTGTCGGGGTTATTTAGGCTTTGGGCCGGCATGAAAAAAGTAGGGTCAGTCGAGCCACCAGCAGCATTGACATTTGTGTGGGGGCCATATTATTTGGACAGTTTCACATGCATTTTGCCCATTCTTGAATATATCAATGCTGCCCTATTCATTTTAGGACGCTTTTCCATATGGCCGTATCGGCATCAACATTGCGCAAATCCGCATCTGCAAACAAACAAGTTGAAAACAGTTGGACTGTTTCCATATATCCTCAGTCCGTATCCGCAAAGCGAATTCACAAAAGCCGTCCACAAGAAATCAGAGAGCGATTTTATTCGGATGCGGACAACATGGTATCTAACTTAGCAATTTAAACAAGGGGCTGTTATCCATAAAACATTGGATGAAAAGAAGAAACAGTCTAGGTACTCCTGGATAACTCAACCTAAGACTCACCGAGTACAATAACTCGGTAATAACGGGTTATCTTTGAATGAGTCATGACTTACGCTGTAGATATATAATTGTTGGATGCTTTATATTGTTTAAAATCCACCACATGTCAATGCTTTTACATACTGGCATAACTATTTGCAGCCGACATAATTAAAAATGTTTAAACGCTTCTTTCTCAGACATTGCAACTATTTGAAAATAAGAACACTAAAATACTCTACGTTTATTTGCGGATTCGTGGAAAAGCGCGTCCATATAATATTTATGCGGATACGAATGTTGATACAGGTGTGGATACGGATGTGGATATGGACATATGGAAAAGCGGCCTTATGCTCCATGTTTATAAAGTGAAGTTTGAAGAAAACTCATAAATGTATATTAATTTAAAACAGACATAAAGTGCATCAAATTAATGGATGTCTGCATACATGTCATTCCCATGGTACATTCTTTAAAATAAGAATGTTTATCTTGTATGAATATTTCATTCTATTTTACCTGAATGGTCATTATTATAAATTATTTCTATCGTTTTCAGACAGTGCGCCCGAGTGAAGCTTATTTCGGAATCATTGCAAAAGCAGCCCACAGACCGGAAGCAACTGTCAGCACAGATTCAGACCATTCTTTCACAAATGAAGCACCTGCACAATAATTGGAAGGCCAGCTTTGAATCCCTGCAGGGTTCATACAATGAACATGAGCGACGCATGGTAGAAGATATGCGTTTAAATATCAAATCCTTTTTTGTTGAATTTGAAAATAACACAGTGAATGAAATACATGAACACGAGCAAGAAGAATTGTGTCAGAAAATCAGGCGTATTTTAGTTGAATTTGATCAAAGCTCTGTAAAGGACTTGAAAGATAATCTGATAACCCTTCAATCTTATATTGACAAATGCATCAGGCTTCATGATGAAATGAAACAACTCCAAGACGCCCTACAACACATTTATGATAAGAACAGAAACGAATTGTTGTTTATTGCAAGTAGAAAATGTCTACAAAAAATACAACAGTTTAAAACATTTACAGTGGAAGCGAACCCATACCAGGTCTTCACTGTGAAGGGGAAGTCTGTATATAATGCGAGCATATCAAGTGATTCATCACCATGCTGTATCAGTGGCATATGTGTTCTCCCTGATGGCCAGATTCTTGTTGTAGACCACAATAATAATAAGTTAAAGCTGCTGGACGAGCAGTACAGAGTGCTTACTCATTGTGATGTGTCTACTGATCCACAGGACATACGTCATATAACACACAGTGAAGTTGCTGTTACTGTTAATGATGCTAACACACATGGGATCCAGTTTATCTCTGTCAACAATGGGCAGCTGGTGAAGGGCAGGAAGCTTCAGTTACAACATCGCTGTATAGGTATCGCCCACCACCAGGGGGAGCTGTATGTCACTTCATGGACTGCACTGTACAAGTACGCGCTGAGTGGGAAACTGGTCAGCAAGCTGTATGAGGATACATCATATAATCATACAGGTTAGAATCATGGCGGGTTCATCCGGATATTATTAGAAATATGTATTATAAAGTAATTGTAAGACTGCATATTGTAGAATGTACATGTGTCAATTTATTATTACAACAGCAGTTAAGAATGATTTTCAATATTATTGATTTATATATATAAGTTATCAGGCATTTTGACTGTCACTTCTGACTTCATGGCATGTCTATAAATAGACAGTGAGTGCAAATCAATGACACACTCTGTGACCTGCTGTTTATATTTTGTGGTTTTCAAGTTATTATACATGCATTATTGTTTCATAATTCATCGTGTTTTCAAACGTTATATGAAGTAAATAAACTTTAAATTGTTGTAGTTGAAATTTGTTAAATTAATAGATTTGTATTTGTAAAACTGTTTAAATAACAACTGGCTTTTGTTACTTGTGTAAAAGAACAAAAGAGAAGTTTTATTTCATGTTGTTTTGAAACATATTTCCTGTGGTAAAAGCTTAACTTCTGTTATTATAATGTACATGTACATGTTATAAATATGTCAGCCTGTGTCAGCTGTAGAATAACACAGATGTCAGTAATCATGTATACATGTATAGAAAATCTATTAATACTGCATATGCCATAGTTGCATCAGCTGACACATTCATGTATATATGTATAGGAAATCGGTTATTACTGCATATAGTTACACATTCATGTGTACATGTTCACTGTACCGTGTAATTGTTTCCATCGGCGTATTTGTGGTAGACTTCAATCCTAACTCACCAGTCAACGTGTCAAACTTTAAGGCATAAACTGATACAGAACCTTCCTGTCACACTAAAATATTTATTATTATTGGATTTTATGCAGATCTTTAAGATGCGTAATTGTCTGTTTAACGACGCATTAATAATACGATGTCACTGCAGTTTGTGTATTAACATTATTAAACATTTAAAGTAATTTAATATCTTGATGTGACTCTGTTTTGCAGTATTCCAGTGTGCTGTGAGTCCCACAGGGGATCGTATATACATCACCAACCAGTCCCAGTACAAGCTCCTCACCCTGGCCAGGGATGGGTCAGTACTGTCTAAATTGAAGGACCCTCAACTACTATACCCACGTGCTGTACATTGTACATGTGACACCTGCAGGCCAGGTGTTGGTCTGTGGGGGATACTTGTCCCAGACTATCATACAGGTGCACAGGAAGGGCAGGAAGAAGCTGGCCACTCTGGATACAGGCAGGGATGGAGTGGGGCGCCCAGTGTCAGTCTGCTACAACAGGCACACAGCCTCCATCATTGTGGGACAATTGAACAACAACATCCTGGTGTTCAAAGTGCAATAGCTTACTTGTACATGTATCAAACATTTGTATAATAACAAATGTGTTAATTTTAAAATGACATTATGTATTTATATTCAAACTGATGTATTGTGTAATGTATTATTTTTCAAATTTATGAATTATGAATTATGTTATGTTTCAAAACACAATTGTGGTTTAGAATCTACAATCTACAATATGTTTGTATAAACAATATTTTTATCTTAAAATGACAGTGTATTTTTGGACATTGTAACTGATATTCTACCGTCTGTGTCTTACATAATTGCTATTGCAGTTTACATAACTTAACAAGATAACATGTACTGTATGCCAAAATGACAAAAACAATTTTAGTTTAGAAGTTAATGTTTGTACATAAATATACATGTACATGACACTTGCTATTTCTAGACTGACTGTCATTTCTACGTACATGTTAGAAATTTATTTGATCAATTACTTGAAAACATGACACTGTCTTGTTGTATAAATACTTGTATTTGAACTATTAAAAATTAAGAATAGCTGAGAATTTGTGCAGTGATTTAGCTATATGATTCATATTAATATATTATATTCATTGTATATTGCCTTTTCTCATGTTCATGCATGTTTGTACATTTCTGTTCCTATGAATTTTCTGTTCTATATAAATGATGTATCTTTATCTTATATAAATTAAATTTAATCATTTACGTAATATGCATTGTTGACGTCATTATGTGATTAATGTTCTATTGTTATCTTTAGCTCACCTGAGCACAACGTGCTCATGGTGGGCTTTTGTGATTGCCTTTTGTTTGTCATGCGTCGTGCGTCGTCAACATTTACCTAGAGGCCACATTTATTGGCCAATCTTCATGAAACTTGCCCGGAACATTTGTCCCAATGATATCGTAGCCAAGGTTCGGACTGGGTCATGTGGGGTCAGAAACTAGGTCACTAGGTCAAATTGAAGAAAAAGTTTGTGAACACATATTTTTTGCCCAATCAACATGAAACTTGCTCAGAACATTTGTTCTAATGATATCTTGGCCAAGTTAGAAAATGGCTCCGGTCCTTTGAAAAACTTGGCTGCCAGGGGGTGGGGCAGTTTTCCTTATATGGCTATAAAAAAAGCTTGTGAACACTCTAGAAGTGAAATTTTTTAACCAATCTTCACGAAACTTTCTCATAATATTTGTTCTTATCATATCTCGGCCGAGTTGGACAATGGTTCCGTTCCATTGAAAAACATGGCTGCCAGGGGGCGGGGCAGTTTTTTTTATATGGCTATAGAAAAAGCTTGTGAACACTCTAGAAGTCACATTTTTGGTCAATCAACATGGAACTTGCTCAGACCATTTGTTCTTATGATATCTTAGCAGAGTTCGAAAATGGTTCCACTCTGTTTAAAAAACATGGCTTCCACGGGGCGGGGCAGTTTTCCTTATATAGCTAGCGATATTGAAAATTAACAAAACTGTAAACACTCTACGGGCCACATTGATTGACCAATCTTCTTGAAACTTGCCAAGAACATTTGTCCCTATGATATCTCGAACGAGTTCGAAACTGGGTCATGTAGGGTCAAAAACTAGGTCAATAGGTCAACTTGAAGAAAAAGCTTGTGAACACTCTAGAAGTCACATTTTTTAGCCCAATGAACATGAACGTTGCTCAGAACATTTGTTCTTGTGATATCTAGGCCGAGTTCGAAAATAGTTCTGCTCCATTGAAAAACATGGCTGACAGGGGGCGGGGCAGTTTTCCTTAAATGGCTATAGAAAAAGCTTGTGAACGCTCCAAAAGTCACATTTTTTGCCCAATCAATATGAAATTTGCTCAGAACATTTGTTCTTATGATATCTCAGCCGAGTTCGAAAATAGTTCCACTCCGTTGAAAAACAGGGCTGCCATAGGGCGGGGCAGTTTTCCTTATGATGCTCTATTGAAAACTTTAAAAAGTTTGTCAACACTCTAGAGGCCACATTTATTGCCAAATCTTCATGAAACTTGCCCAGAACATTTGTCCCAATAATATCTCGAATGAGTTCCAACCTGGGTCATGTGGGGTCAAAAACTAGGTCACTAGGTGAAATTGAAGAAAAAGCTTTTGAACACATCTAGAAGTCAAATTTTTAGCCCAAAGAACATGAAACTTGCTCAGAACATTTGTTCTTATGATATCTAGGCCAAATTCGAAAGTGGTTCCGCTTTTTTGAAAAACATGGCCGACAGAGGTCGGAGCAGTTTTCTTTATTTGGCTATAGAAAAATCTTGTAAACACTCTAAAAGTCACATTTTTTGCCCAATCAACATGAAACTTGCTCAGAACATTTGTTCTTGTGATATCTCAGGCGATTTCGAAAATGGTTCCTCTCTGTTTAAAAAACATGGCTGTCACGGGGCGGGGCAGTTTTCCTTGTATAGCTAGCTATATTGAAAATTAAAAAGTTGTGAACACTCTTTTGGCCACATTTGTTGCCCAATCTTCTTGAAACTTGCCCAGAACATTTGTTCTTGTGATATCTCAGGCGAGTTCGAAAATGGTTCCTCTCTGTTTAAAAAACATGGCTGTCACGGGGCGGGGCAGTTTTCCTTATATAGCTAGCTATATTGAAAATTAAAAAGTTGTGAACACTCTAAGGGCCACATTTATTGCCCAATCTTCTTGAAACTTGCCCAGAACATTTGTCCCAATGATATCTCGAACGAGTTCGAAACTGGGTTATATGGGGTCAAAAACTAGGTAATTAGGTGAAATTGAAGAAAAAGCTTGTGAACACTCTAGAAGTCACATTTTTAGCCCAATGAACATGAAAGTTGCTCAGAACATTTGTTCTTATGATATCTAGGCCGAATTCGAAAAAAGTTTCGCTCCGTTGAAAAACATGGCTTCCAGGGGGCGGGGCAGTTTTCCTTATATGGCTATTGAAAAAGATTGTGAACGCTCCAAAAGTCACATTTTTTGCCCAATCAACATGAACCTTGCTCAGATCATTTGTTATTATGATATCTCGGCTGAATTCGAGAATGGTTTTGCTACGTTGAAAATAAACGGCTGCCAGGGAACGGGGCAGTTTTCCTTATATGGCTATATTGAAAACTTTAAAAAGCTTGTGGACACTCTAGAGGCCACATTTATTGCCCAATCTTCACGAAACCTGCCCAGAACATTAGTTCTAATAATATCTCGAACGAGTTTGAAACTTGGTCATGTGGGGTTAAAAACTAGATCACTAGGTCATATTAAATAAAAAGCTTGTGAACACCCTAGAAGTCATATTTTTTACCCCAATCTTAAAACTTACTCAGAACATTTGCTTGAATAATATCTCAAACAAGTTTGAAACTGGGTCACCTAGGGTCAAAAACCAGGACTCCAGGATGATATCTCAGATAAGTTTGAAACTGGGTCAGGTGGGGTTAAAAACTAGGTCCCCAGGCCCAATTGAAGAAAAAAGTTTGTGAACACTCTGTAGACCACATTAATAGCCCAATCATAATGGAACTTGCTTAGAACATTTGTCCCAATGCTATCTCAGATGGGTTCAAATCTGGGTCACGTGGGGTCGAAAACTAGGTCACGAGGGCAAATTGAAGAAAAAACTTGTGAACACTAGAAGTCAATTGTTTGCCCAATCTTCTTGAAACTTGCTCACAACATTTATTTGAATGTTATCTCGGATGAGTTCGAAACTGGGTCATGTGGGGTCAAAAATTAGGTCACAAGGCCAATTTAAAGAAAAAGCTTGTGAACACTCTAGAGGCCACATTTATAGGCCAATCATCACAAAACTTGCTTAGAACATTTGTCGCAATGATATCTTCAACAATTTCGAAACCAGATGACATGGAGATTAAAAGCTAGGTCACCAGGTCAAATTGAAAAAAAAGCTTGTGAATACTAGAGGCCAAATTTTTAGCCGAATCTTCATGAAACTTGCTCAAAACAGTTTAGTTCCTTAGCCCCTCAGGTGAGCGACCTAGAGCCTTGTGGCTCTCTTGTCAATATTTGTTATCTGTTATCTAAAATAAAAACATTTTATGAGACAAGTCACAAACTATATATTTTGAGTGTGAATAAAACTTGGATTATTTCACCGTTGTCTTTGATGTTATTCATAAACATTGAAAACACATATGTGATAACTGCTATATTGTTGTTTGACAAGGTATTAATATTCAGATAATGATTACATTAAAGGGACCTGTTCACAGATTGACGAATTGAAAATTGTTCAACTTTTTGTCACCGATTCCAATAATAAAAGAACAGTGTATACAAAGGAGCAAAATAACGCTATGGACCTAGAAATATACTGTAAAAACGTTTTAGTTCAAACAATGGAATAAATAGGAGTGTTTCTGTTAATTGCGTTAAAATTGTTGACAACACGTGGAACACTTACATAAGTAAAGTAAATAAGTAAGTCGAAATGACCGAGTGGTTAGATGATAGCCTTTTAATCCGGATGTCCCGGGTTCGAACCCCGGGTGACCAATTTTTTTAGCTCACCTGAGTACAACATGCTGATGGTGAGCTTTTGTGATCGCCTTTTGTCTGTCATGCGTCGTGAATCGTTCGTTGTTAACATTAACCTTGTGAACACTCTAGAGGCTACATTTGTTGCCCAATCTTCATGAAACTTGCTTAAAACATTTGTTCCAACGATATCTTGGACGAGTTCAAAATTGAATAAAAAGCTTGTGAACACTCTTAAAGTCATATTTTTTACCCAATCTTCTTGAAACCCGCTCAGAACATTTGTTTCAATAATATCTCGGACGAGTTCACTAGGGCAAACTGAAGAAAAAGCTTGTAAACACTCTAGAAATCACAATACTCTTGAAACTAGTTCATAACATTTGTTTCAATGATTTAACAGACGAGTTTGAAACTCGCTCATGTCGGGTCAAAAACTAGGTCACCAGGACCAATTGAAAAAAAGATGCCACATTTATAGCCCAATCATCATGAAAAATTCTAAGAACATTTGTCCAAATAATATCTGGATCATGTGGACAGGCTGTATTCCGATTCCTATATTCCTATATTTTGGAAAGAAATCCTATATTTTGAAAAACCTCGTATATTTCCTATATTTTCCAATATTGAAGAATTTTATCCGATATTTTTGCGAAATTTGGTCATTCACGCGTCTGAAATTTGTCTGTGAACGGTATATCAGGAACCTTATGTTGATTTTTTTCTCACTCACTTCGCTCGCATCAAACTTAAATACTCAGATTATTGTTAGGTCATAGCATACATGTCTCAGTTGCCAATTGATTGAGCATGAACATGTTTAGCAAATAATTTGTTAATTAAAATGCAAGCTGAAAGACTTGTCAGGTCAGAATATGATCCCATATTTTAATTTAAATGATTTTTACCATAAAATTCCTATATTTTGTCAAAAAAATCGTCAAAAAGTCCTATATTTTAGCTGAAAATATTCCTATATTGTTCCTATATTTTCTGTGCAACTTGCACAAACCAGGTCACCAGGCAAAATTGCAATAAAAAGCTTGTGAAGACTCTTGAGGCCACATTTTTAGCCGAATCATCATAAAACTTGCTGAGAACAGTAGTTCCTTAGCCCCTCAGGTGAGTGACCTAGGGTAATTTTTCCTATGGGTAAAGAACAAAATTATCATGGTTAAACTACCCAATAAACGATGCAAAAAGAATTCCCAATTCTGAGCATAGCAGGGTAAAAAGTAGTTCCAATTACAATTGCAAAAACATACAGCTGAACCTCGTTATCTCGAAGTTGACGGGAATGCAATAGCGACTTCGAGATATCCGTAGTTTGACTTATCTGAACTCGAACGTTTTGAAAGTAGCATTGGGTTACATTTCACTGTTTGTCAATTCTTACGTTATGGCTGTCATTATAATGAAGATGATATTATTATTAAAACTATCGGTACTATTTTAGTATTTTATTTTATTATTACATTTATTGTGTCGCCTGAAGGCGACATATACGGGTTACTTTTGTTGGCGTTGGCGGCGGAGTTAGCAGCGTCCATGTCGGCGGCGGTGGCCCCTTTCGCTTGTCGGGAGCATAACTCTTAAACTATTAAAGCTATCAACTTGAAACTTCATAGGTAGATAGATCTCATTGAGAGGAAGTGCAGTGCACAAGAACCAGTACTCTGTACCTCATACTTTTGGAGTTATTGCCCTTTGTTTATTTTCACGCTTAATTTTTGTCCGGAGCATAACTCTAAGACTATGAAAGCTATCAACTTGAAATTTCATAGGTAGATAGATCTCATTGAGGAGAAGTGCAGTGCACAAGAACCGTTACTCTGCACCTAATACTTTTGGGGTTATTGCCCTTTGTAAATTTTCATACTTATTTTTGTGTCGCATTTTTGGTTTTAATTAGTATTTTCTTTGCAATTAGCCAGAGGACAGTGCTTTTGAAGTTTTCAATAAATCTGTTAAAAAAATTTGAGCATAAACCTCAAGTGCTTCTTCATTTGGATTCACGTAAGCTATCCGGTGTCAGGCGACACATCCGACTCGCAGAGTTCTAGTAAATATAATAAAACATAACAAGTTAAACATACACATCAAAGCATGACAAACAACCATATGAATTATAGCACAAATAACATAGCACACATAGCGAGAAAGTCAGTTTTTATTTACAAAGTTATGTCTTTCTGTTTGGAGAGGGTGTTGAACAGAAAGTATTTTTAGGTCACCTGGGCACAAAGTGCTCATGGTGAGCTTTTGTGATCGCCTGTTGTCAGTCGTTCATGCGTGCGTGCGTCGTCAACTTTTCAATCAAACAACATCTCCTTCTAAACCACTTGGCAGATTTCACCAAACTTCACAGGAATGATCATTAGGTGATCCTCTTTCAAAGTTGTTCAAATCGTTACGGTCCACTGCATATGTAGGTCACCAGAGCTAAAAATAGATTTTAAAGGTGTAAACTTTAAAAATCTTCTCTGAATCTGCAGGGCCCAGACGTTTCATATTTGGTATGTAACATTGTATAATGGTCATCTACAAAGATTGTTCAAACTATGCCCATAGGGTCAAAACGAACCCCGCCCTGCAGGTCACATGGTTTATATAGAATATAATAGCAAAATGACTTTAAAAATCTCCTCTGAAACCACAAGGCGCAGAGGTTTCATATTTGGTATGTAACATCTTCAAGTGGTCCTTTTACAAACAGTGTTCAAATTATGCCCCTGGGGTCAAAACTGGCCACGCCCCGGGAGTCATATGGTATACAGAATATATAGCGCAATGACTTTAAAAATCTTCTCCTCTGAAACCGCAAGGCCCAGAGATTTCATATCTGGTATGTAACATTCTTTAATGGTCCTTTACAAAGTTTTTATGCCCCTGGGGTCAAAACGGGCAAAGCCCCGGGGGTCACATGGCTTATATAGAATATATAGGAAAATGACTTTAAAAATCTTCTACTCTGAAACTGCCAGGCCCAGAGGTTTCATATTTGGTAGGTACCATCCTTTAGTGGTCCTTTACAAATTTTGTTCTAATTATTCCCCTGGGGTCAAAATGGGTTACATCCCGGGGGTCACATGATTTATATAGAATATATAGCAAAATGATTTTAAAACTCTTCTCCTCGGAAATCACAAGGCCCAGAGGTTTCATATTGTGTATGTAACATCCTATAGTGGTCCTCTACAAATATTGTTCAAATTATGCCCCTGGGGTCAAATCTGGCCATGCCCCGGGGGTCACATGATTTATATAGACTTAAATAGCAAAATTACTTTTAAAATCTTCTCCTCAGAAACCGCAAGGCCCAGAGGTTTCTTATTTAGTATGTAACATCATATAGTAGTCCTCTACAAAGAATGTTCAAATGATGCTAGTGGGGTCAAAACGGGTCACGCCCCGTGGGTCACATGGTTTATTAACTTTAATAGCAAAATGTCTTTTAAAATCTTCTCTGAAACCACTAGGCCTAGAGGTTTCATATTGAATATGTAAGATCCCGGGGTTCACATGTTTTATATAGACTTAAATAGCAAAATGACTTTAAAAATCTTCTCCTCTGAAACGGCAAGGCCCGCAGCTTTCCTATATTTGGTATGTAGCAATGCAAAGTGGTCCTCTCCAAGGATTGTCCAAATTATGCCCCTGGGGTCAAATCTGGTGGCACCTCGAGGGGTCACATGCTTTATATTGTAGCAAAGTTACTTAAAAAATCTTTACCTGAAATCACAAGGCCCAGAGGTTTGTTCAAGTTTGTTCATTTTCCCATGGGATAATGAACAAGCCACGCCTCAGGGATGCTAATTCCAATTGGGTTACAAGGTCTCAGGTGAGCGCCTAGGGCCCTCTTGTTTTAATACAGAGGTCGATTTCATCAAATCATATCTTCGCTACCTATCAGCTGCTCATGGAATCTTCTGACTGTTCCGCCAATGCTTCTAGTGATGTCGCCATCTATTAACAAATAGTTAAACTAAAGCGCACGCAACCCAGATCAAATACTTTTTTAGAGAACACGGGCTAATATGTATGCAATGTATGAAAAACCTTGACAGGGATCTGTCATTAGGCTATTATTGGGTTTAAACTGCAGAACGTGTTGACACTTAGAGATAAACACACAATAATACATGTGAAAATACAGCTAGGAAATGAAAATTTACTTCGACTTATCCGATATTTTGAGTTGAAAACGAGATAAACAACAATATTATTATGAAATAAGATGGACGATTGGAAATTTGTCTCTACTTCGACTTAACCGGAAATTCGACTTATCCGAGTTTGAGATAACAAGGTTCAACTGTATGTCAAATCATGTTAGAATCGAAGTAATTTTCACATTGTCGTTGTTTATTGACTGATAAACAACTCTTTGTCGTTCTCATGCGTGGCTATTAAACAACTCGGATAATGCCTTTGTGGTTTAATTCCTTTGCACCAGAACTCCAAATTGTTGTTTATTGGCCGATAAACAACTATAAATCAATAATAATTTCTTAAGTCAAAAAATGAAAAAAAGAGAGAAATAATATGATTTTCCTTTTGCAGGAATAAGAATATACAAAAAAGTGTGTGAGTTTAAGAATTAACCATTCTTCAAAAATGCATGAAATTGACACACCTGTGAAATAAAATGATGTTACAGTATGGTGGTGTTTGTTTTGGTTTTAGTCATGTCTATTCGTTTATCCATAAAAATTGTTGAATGAGTTAATTGTTAGTATTTAGTGAACATACAACTTCATCCAATCCACTTATAGCAAGAAATTATTAAGGTGTTCTATTTGATTGCCCATATTAAAATGTTGGATATTCCAGCAAGCTGTGTCAAAAGCGATACCTGATTTCAACTTTCAGTACTAAAGCGTCAGGCAATCGCCACAATCTAAAACTGGTTCCACTTGGCATTATTCGAACATTCTACCCCTGTCTAAAAGGTTTCCTGTATGGAACATTTTTAGAAAGTGGTCTGTAAACTTTAAATCAGTGTTTTGAAATAATAAAAACTTAAAAAAATATTTTACTCTTATAAGAGTCATAGAGACTGGTCTTTGAAAATGTTTTAAAGTCTCTAAATAATGAATTAAGCTTGTAACAATTTGAACTAGAATAAGCTATGACCAGGAATATTTATGCCTTGTTTAATCTAGTCCTATGTGTGTGGAGGATTGTTCCTGACACAGACCATCATCTCAAAGGATCAGGTGATGATAGCGTGACCAGTATGGGGCTTGTTGAAACATTCTTGAGTTTGTTACCTAGGTAGAACCAGTTGTTTCCTGTGGGAAAGATCCACTACATTACCGAGAATTCATTTGATACTGAATAGTGAGTTGGATATGCTTAGGTTTTTAGCATGTGTGTAATGTCTATGATTAGATGGAGAGGCCTGGACAATGTGGATGCACAGACTGAATGTGACATCCATGCACATGTGGTCGAGGGTTTGAGACTATGTGGTGGCAAGTGCTTGATGCAGCTTCTGCACATCCAAGCTCCCAGTGCTGGTGAAACATTGATGACAGAGCAACACTGTGAAGACCGGTTGGGTTATGGTATGTGTAAATATGGGTAAAGTGTTTTTAATATTTCTGTTTCAAACCATTCTATTAAATTGAGCATTAAAGAATTGTCTTGATGTCACAAGGTGAAAAAAGGATCTCATCAGGAGTCTTCATTGTAAAACAATCAATGTTGTTTGAGATAATTCGTTTGAAGCTATTTATTTTGTGACTTGGTTGTATTGATAGCTCTGGCATATTAAGAACCATTCAAGTCACATTCTTAAGTAGAACCAGTGCTTAGTGGCTTTAAGAAAGATTACGTGTCAGAGTACTGACATAATAAAATAAGCTCCCAAATAAAGCTGGATACCTCAACCACTTCCTCACCATGACAGAGTAACTGCATAATTTACCAGGCAATATAGGCTTATTAGGTGGTTTGTTGTTAAAATGTGTTTCAGATTGCTGGTTTTACTACTTATTCAAAAATTAGGTTTGGAACCTGCTTGCCTGCACAGCCATGAGGTAGTAAGGAGTGTTCCGGTCTGGGTATTGAACCTGCTTGCCTGCACAGCCATGAGGTAGTAAGGAGTGTCCCGGTCTGGGTATTGAACCTGCTTGCCTGCACAGCCATGAGGTAGTAAGGAGTGTCCCGGTCTGGGTATTGAACCTGCTTGCCTGCACAGCCATGAGGTAGTAAGGAGTGTTCCGGTCTGGGTATTGAACCTGCTTGCCTGCACAGCCATGAGGTAGTAAGGAGTGTTCCGGTCTGGGTACTGAACCTGCTTGCCTGCACAGCCATGAGGTAGTAGGGAGTGTCCCGGTCTGGGTATTGAACCTGCTTGCCTGCACAGCCATGAGGTAGTAAGGAGTGTCCCGGTCTGGGTATTGAACCTGCTTGCCTGCACAGCCATGAGGTAGTAAGGAGTGTCCCGGTCTGGGTATTGAACCTGCTTGCCTGCACAGCCATGAGGTAGTAAGGAGTGTTCCGGTCTGGGTATTGAACCTGCTTGCCTGCACAGCCATGAGGTAGTAAGGAGTGTCCCGGTCTAGGTATTGAACCTGCTTGCCTGCACAGCCATGAGGTAGTAAGGAGTGTCCCGGTCTGGGTATTGAACCTGCTTGCCTGCACAGCCATGAGGTAGTAGGGAGTGTCCCGGTCTGGGTATTGAACCTGCTTGCCTGCACAGCCATGAGGTAGTAGGGAGTGTCCCGGTCTGGGTATTGAACCTGCTTGCCTGCACAGCCATGAGGTAGTAAGGAGTGTTCCGGTCTGGGTATTGAACCTGCTTGCCTGCACAGCCATGAGGTAGTAAGGAGTGTTCCGGTCTGGGTACTGAACCTGCTTGCCTGCACAGCCATGAGGTAGTAGGGAGTGTCCCGGTCTGGGTATTGAACCTGCTTGCCTGCACAGCCATGAGGTAGTAAGGAGTGTCCCGGTCTGGGTATTGAACCTGCTTGCCTGCACAGCCATGAGGTAGTAAGGAGTGTTCCGGTCTGGGTATTGAACCTGCTTGCCTGCACAGCCATGAGGTAGTAAGGAGTGTCCCGGTCTGGGTATTGAACCTGCTTGCCTGCACAGCCATGAGGTAGTAAGGAGTGTTCCTGTCTGGGTATTGAACCTGCTTGCCTGCACAGCCATGAGGTAGTAAGGAGTGTCCCGGTCTGGGTATTGAACCTGCTTGCCTGCACAGCCATGAGGTAGTAAGGAGTGTCCCGGTCTGGGTATTGAACCTGCTTGCCTGCACAGCCATGAGGTAGTAAGGAGTGTTCCTGTCTGGGTATTGAACCTGCTTGCCTGCACAGCCATGAGGTAGTAAGGAGTGTCCCGGTCTGGGTATTGAACCTGCTTGCCTGCACAGCCATGAGGTAGTAGGGAGTGTCCCGGTCTGGGTATTGAACCTGCTTGCCTGCACAGCCATGAGGTAGTAAGGAGTGTCCCGGTCTGGGTATTGAACCTGCTTGCCTGCACAGCCATGAGGTAGTAGAGAGTGTCCCGGTCTGGGTATTGAACCTGCTTGCCTGCACAGCCATGAGGTAGTAAGGAGTGTCCCGGTCTGGGTATTGAACCTGCTTGCCTGCACAGCCATGAGGTAGTAAGGAGTGTTCCGGTCTGGGTATTGAACCTGCTTGCCTGCACAGCCATGAGGTAGTAAGGAGTGTCCCGGTCTGGGTATTGAACCTGCTTGCCTGCACAGCCATGAGGTAGTAAGGAGTGTCCCGGTCTGGGTATTGAACCTGCTTGCCTGCACAGCCATGAGGTAGTAAGGAGTGTCCCGGTCTGGGTATTGAACCTGCTTGCCTGCACAGCCATGAGGTAGTAGGGAGTGTCCCGGTCTGGGTATTGAACCTGCTTGCCTGCACAGCCATGAGGTAGTAAGGAGTGTCCCGGTCTGGGTATTGAACATGCTTGCCTGCACAGCCATGAGGTAGTAGGGAGTGTCCCGGTCTGGGTATTGAACCTGCTTGCCTGCACAGCCATGAGGTAGTAAGGAGTGTCCCGGTCTGGGTATTGAACCTGCTTGCCTGCACAGCCATGAGGTAGTAAGGAGTGTCCCGGTCTGGGTATTGAACCTGCTTGCCTGCACAGCCATGAGGTAGTAAGGAGTGTCCCGGTCTGGGTATTGAACCTGCTTGCCTGCACAGCCATGAGGTAGTAGGGAGTGTCCCGGTCTGGGTATTGAACCTGCTTGCCTGCACAGCCATGAGGTAGTAAGGAGTGTCCCGGTCTGGGTATTGAACCTGCTTGCCTGCACAGCCATGAGGTAGTAAGGAGTGTCCCGGTCTGGGTATTGAACCTGCTTGCCTGCACAGCCATGAGGTAGTAGGGAGTGTCCCGGTCTGGGTATTGAACCTGCTTGCCTGCACAGCCATGAGGTAGTAAGGAGTGTCCCGGTCTGGGTATTGAACCTGCTTGCCTGCACAGCCATGAGGTAGTAAGGAGTGTCCCGGTCTGGGTATTGAACCTGCTTGCCTGCACAGCCATGAGGTAGTAAGGAGTGTCCCGGTCTGGGTATTGAACCTGCTTGCCTGCACAGCCATGAGGTAGTAAGGAGTGTCCCGGTCTGGGTATTGAACCTGCTTGCCTGCACAGCCATGAGGTAGTAGGGAGTGTCCCGGTCTGGGTATTGAACCTGCTTGCCTGCACAGCCATGAGGTAGTAAGGAGTGTCCCGGTCTGGGTATTGAACCTGCTTGCCTGCACAGCCATGAGGTAGTAAGGAGTGTCCCGGTCTGGGTATTGAACCTGCTTGCCTGCACAGCCATGAGGTAGTAAGGAGTGTCCCGGTCTGGGTATTGAACCTGCTTGCCTGCACAGCCATGAGGTAGTAAGGAGTGTCCCGGTCTGGGTATTGAACCTGCTTGCCTGCACAGCCATGAGGTAGTAGGGAGTGTCCCGGTCTGGGTATTGAACCTGCTTGCCTGCACAGCCATGAGGTAGTAAGGAGTGTCCCGGTCTGGGTATTGAACCTGCTTGCCTGCACAGCCATGAGGTAGTAGAGAGTGTCCCGATCTGGGTATTGAACCTGCTTGCCTGCACAGCCATGAGGTAGTAAGGAGTGTCCCGGTCTGGGTATTGAACCTGCTTGCCTGCACAGCCATGAGGTAGTAGGGAGTGTCCCGGTCTGGGTATTGAACCTGCTTGCCTGCACAGCCATGAGGTAGTAAGGAGTGTCCCGGTCTGGGTATTGAACCTGTTTGCCTGCACAGCCATGAGGTAGTAGGGAGTGTCCCGGTCTGGGTATTGAACCTGCTTGCCTGCACAGCCATGAGGTAGTAGGGAGTGTCCCGGTCTGGGTATTGAACCTGCTTGCCTGCACAGCCATGAGGTAGTAAGGAGTGTCCCGGTCTGGGTATTGAACCTGCTTGCCTGCACAGCCATGAGGTAGTAGGGAGTGTCCCGGTCTGGGTATTGAACCTGCTTGCCTGCACAGCCATGAGATAGTAAGGAGTGTCCCGGTCTGGGTATTGAACCTGCTTGCCTGCACAGCCATGAGGTAGTAAGGAGTGTCCCGGTCTGGGTATTGAACCTGCTTGCCTGCACAGCCATGAGGTAGTAAGGAGTGTTCCGGTCTGGGTATTGAACCTGCTTGCCTGCACAGCCATGAGGTAGTAAGGAGTGTCCCGGTCTGGGTTTCTCACATGAAATGTGTAAGTACCCCACTTATATTATTGACAGCCATAACTTGTTATTGTGGTGTTGATTTTAATTTGCGCATTTTCCTGTCTATCAGGGTATCCTTTTGTCAGTTCTCATTTAAAGTAGTTGACAAAATAAGGATTTGGAATGAAGTGCAGGATACTGTCTTCTGTTAGATTACCCCCGAAATTATTTTTTCCTAAGCTTTAGGTCTCGTTACAAATGGGATTATTTATATTCTAATGTCTTGGGACATAACAGGTTCATATTTGTAATCTTATAGGATATTTGCAACATTGTTTGATATTAATTAGCCTGGACAACACATTATTTATTTTGTTGTTGCATGTTAATTACTTTAATATTTAACTGCACGGCAACAAAGTAGAAATGCAGCGCATGGGGTCCTTATGCATACCATATCAGCTCGCTGGGAGTCACTGACAGGCAGGCAGGGTGCTGACTGGAGAAATATGCTGAATATCAAGTCCTACCAGCAGTTGATTAAGGTAAGAATTGTTAAAAACTGTCTATATGGTTGATGAAATATTGACCTTGAGCGTTTCTATTAACAATTAAACCTGTCTTTCAAAGTAATAGGTAACTATAGGTGTTGGGAACTTCTCCTGTGCCATCCATTGTTCGTCAGACAATGTCTTTTATGCACACCAAAGACAGTTGACTAAATATTTCTGACATTGTCAGCCAAACATCATGTCTATAATAGGTCAGAATAGAAAAAAACAACAATTATTGATCTCTTTTTTGGTGAAAGTAGTAATTTCCTAATATTCACTGTATAGACCATTTCTCTGCTTAATTTACTTATGACGACGTGAAATCATTGGGTTCACTATGTTTGATAGTGGTCCAGATCAGACAAGTTACACCGAAGTAAGAGCCAGTACCTCACGAAGAACTTGTCATTTTCAAAGTCATCAACATACACCTAGATATTTTATAGATGAACATTTTTGCATAAGATGAGCAGATAATCTTTGTGCCATAAAGCTAACATTGCCACTGTTTCTGCTTTTCAACATAAGGGTTAATATATTCATAACAAAGGTTGGAATTAAAAAAAGGGTGTTTGTGGTAAAATAAACTCTTTTACATTTATGCAGAGTATAGCTTAGTAGGTAATATATTTTTGGAGAGATATAATTAAGTTACCCCTTATAAGAGCACCTGGAATCTTCATTACCACAACATAGCTCTATGTAACGATACAAATAAATTATTTTATCTGAATAGACTTGGCTGTGTAATTGTTTCGTTTCATAGTTGTACAGCGAGCACGATTTTAAGTTAGAATTGTTTACATTTGAAGTCTTCTGGCCAAATGTAAATGTTTGTTCACAGTGGTAGAATGCATGTGCAAAATTTGAGTTCTGTCTGCTGCAGTCTTGCTCTGGTACTGACTGTCGTTGAAGAGAGTCTGAGGCAGATTTCAGTTGTCGTGTTTGTAGTTTCTGGTTGCATTTTATCAATAGTGGTGTCAAGTCTGAAATAAAAATGACAAAAAGTGTACAGTGTGTTCAAATTTATTCATGTGTGACAATACCTGGTTGAGGCAATATTTTGTTGTGATTGCTGTGGTGTTTAGATCTGTTACAGTCAGTACTTTTCAGGTTAGCCATTTTGTGTACTTGTACTTTACAAACGAAACTTGCTGTATTGCTAAATTTCATATGACTGTAAAAGCCCCTTTTTGAGCAAGAGTCTGTTTTTATGCCCCCACAAAGTGGGAGGCATTAAGCATTATACTTGTCTGTCCTTCCGTCTGTACGTCCCAATATTTTATGGATTCATTTCATCTTTAACTGCTTTGCGAATTTTGTTTAACTTTCACATTTACAGAACCTTAAAGAGGGACTGTACGATTTTATACAAACATTATAATGTAAAACCTTCCATTGATTCTAATGATGTCTGAATATTTTTAAATAATATTACATGTATAATAAATGTTGAGAATAACTTATGTTCAGGAATGTGTATTAAAGAGAAATTAAAAACTAAAATGATACTTTGCTGCACAGTGAACTATTATATACATGTATACACAGAGTCTAGACGAGTCAGATCGGTTGATGACCCATGTGCAGTCCATATTTTCTCATTCAAAACCGAAGTAGCCATTGCTGTAGGATAAATGGGTCTGTATCAATAGAAAATATAGATTTGCATTTTTTGATAAGAGAAATAGTGTTTGTCGATGTTGACGTTTATTTATGATATATAAAATATTTTCTGTTAGCGTGTAACAAAAGAAACATCAATGCCCCTGGCATCTTGATGCAGGAGGCATATAGTGATTGTCCTGTCCGTCCATCCGTCCGTCCGTGACGTTAAGTATTTTTATTGTTTCGTCTAGCACCAACAAGGCTTACTACAACACTTGGATACTTATACAGTTGTTGCTTATGACAATTCCCTATCCACCCATATCATCCAACCTCACTTTTAACTTGACCTAATTTAGCACTTAGAATAATTTAAATGGGCTGTTTCTTGGTTAACTAGATTTTACCATTTTGTCTAGCGCCAACACCGCTTGCAACAACACTTGGATATTTACACAGTTTTTTCTTATGACTATCCCAAATCCACCCATATCACCCAACCTCACTTTGACATTGACCTAATTTGGACTAAGAAATGGGCTATCCAGCACCAACCGGGAGCATGTGTGTTTATCAAACACAAAATCTTGTTCACATAGATTTTCTGGATAAAATTTCTATTCAAAAGTCTTATAACTTGAAAACAACATAAGTTATTCACTTGAAACTTGGAATGTACCTTTGTCATCAACTCTTACATCATGTGCAACATTCTCCATAACTCAGTTTTGTATTTTAACAGAGTTATGCCTCTTTATCACATATATTTTTGGGTTAAAGTTGTTATTCAAATGTCCTGTAAACTCAGAACTTCGTAGGTTATTTGATTGAAACTTGGAATATAGCTTTGCTATACACTCCAGCATCAGGGCAACATAATTTTATGCGTATATTTTGGCATAGATATGTCCCTTTTGCACATAGATTTTCAGATTTAAAAGTCTTTATTCAGAAGTTTTATAACTTCAAAACTTAACAGGGTATTCAATTGAACCTTACCTATACCTTTGTCATCATTTACATCATCAGGTGCCACAATCCACATAACCCTGTTTTGTATTTTGACAGAGTTCCCCCCTTTCCAAATAGATTGTAAAGTTAAACAGTGTAAAGTTTTTTTTCAAAAGTCTTATAATTTCTAAACTACATAAGTTTTTCACTTGAAACTTAAAATACGTCTTTGTAATCAACCCCAGCATCAGTTGCAACAATCTCTAGAACTCTGTGTTGTATTTTGACAGAGGTATGCCCACTTTTTACATAGATTTTGGGGTTAAAGTTTTTGTTTCAAAGTTTTATAATTTCTAAACTACATAAGGTATTCACATGAACCTTGGTATAAATTGATGAAATAATTCAATAACTCAGCCTTTTATTTCAATAAATGTATGCCCCTTCCACTTTCCAAAATATGTACCAACTGAAATTCTAAGACTAGTCGAGCGCGCTATTCTTTGACAGCTCTTGTTTTATTTACTGTTGTTCCAATAACATGACAAGCATGTTTACACTGATCTTCATCAGATTTGTTTGAAACTTGGACAGAATTCTGTCTACAAAAAAATCAAGGTCAACATCAAATGTAGATTATTTGGAGTAAACGGCTAGGTCACTAGGTCAAATAACATGACAAGCTGGTTAACACTGGAAGACTCCTGTCTATCATTATCATACGAAATATGCTGTTTAAATGTACGTGGCCTTTTTAACCATCCATGACAGGCTTGTAGCAATGGACACTTTTCAGACTGGTATAAAATGTCAATGCATTAGTCATAATATTAAATCAGTTTTATATCAGATTAAATCTCCCCTTTAATTCAACTCACTTGGGCAGTCAAGTATCACTCTCTTTTAGTAACAGGTTTGATTGACATTGTCTTTTTTGAAATTGGTCACTATAGGGGAGAGATTGCGTACCTGCCAGGTTAGCTCAGTCGGTAGAGCACTCGCCATGTAAGCGAGAGGTCCCGGGTTCGAGTCCCGGACTGGCTGCACAATGTTCTCACCCTGTGAAACCATAACAACAAAATGCAGACAGAAACTTTGTAATTATTGCATTCTTGACAGAAACGACTGGTTTAATTTTAACATAATTTTGTAGAAATGTTTCTTGGTATATGCTTTCTGAATATAATGGCAGCATAGGCCATATCTGTTATATCTCACAACCATCTTGGCATGCTGCATGGTGTACATGTAAATGTTGCACTATATATAATTGGAATAAAATTTTGTCTAATCTTGTTTCTTTTATTTTTCACATACTTGACAAAAACAACTTTCAAAAAAGCTTAAATTTTGCATGGCTTAAGAATAGCGTGTATCAGACCAACTGAGTTAAAAAATAAACTATTTTGGACTATACCACATGAAAATTTATAGAAAATCTGGGAGAAAACAGCTTGTTTAAGCAAGGAAAATAACTCATTTTATCTGTTTACCAAACTAAACTATGGTTATCTCCATTGCTACCCTTGAGAGATATTTGTGCCACATTCAGAATCCATACCCATGTTAATTGCGATGCAATCATGGTTCTCCAGTTGTTCATTACCTTTGAGAGTTTGTTGTACAAGCTGTCTATTATAAAGCAAAAACGTCATTCTAATTAACTTGGCTCAGGGTTTGAATCTCTTGTTCAGCATGTGGGTTTTTAGTCCCCTACCAGTGTTTAACCGGAGGGGACTATAGGTTTGTCCTCCGTCCGTCTGTCCGTCCTTCTGTCAGTCTGCAAAATATTGTTCCTGCGATAACTCAAAAAGTACTGAAGATACTTCGATGAAACTTGGTATACAGTAAAACCCCGCTAATACGACCACTTTGGGGTCTTAATAAAAGTGGTCTTAATAGCGGGGTGGTCGTATTATCGAGCTCTGGCAGATCACCGAGTCAGTACATGTATACTTCTGTGTAATTTAAAGTTTGAATGAAAATAATGAATAATAAATATATAACAAAATTTACGATTTGTTTTCAATGAAATGTTTTATTGAATAGAGATTAAGTAACTTATAGTTATGGATACATGTATGAAGTTTACATTAAGTAGGAAAATAAATAAAACTTGATAAACTTAGCACATTTAAGGTTCAGCATTCATCAGCGCTACCCACTTACTGCCAGCTAGTGTCAATTAACATAATCTGATACACAGTCGATGTGCTAATCCCTTATCAAAACACGTGTAACATTGTTTTTTACACGCTCCGTTTATATCGCAAAGCATTGTGTTTTCTCCACGGCATATTTTGTTATTTGATGATGTTTAGTGTCAACGTCCAAATGACACTGGTCGCAATAACGGGGTTATTTTGAGCATTATTTGGTACTGTCGGTCTGGGATAAGTGGTCTTAATATGGAATAGCGGGGTGCCCGTATAATCGGGGTTTGAGATCATTGAAATATATAGGGAAACAATCCAGTCTTGAAAAAAGTGTCCGCTTTAGTGGTGTGGTCGTAAAGCGTGGTTTTGGTGTACATATAAACGGCAATGTGAGGATAATGCAAAACCTTTTATTTTTCACCAGAGGTCAAAGGTCATGTCACTGTTACTTAAAATAGAAATAAACTAAATACTGTTATAATTTGAAAAGTGCATAAGATATGACCATGAAACTTGGTACAAAGATTGAACTATAGGTTTGCCATCTGTGTGTCTCTCTATCTGTTCGTCCGTATGTTTGTCTGTCCGTCTGTCTGTCCGTCCCCAAAACCTGGTTCCTGCAATAACTCAAAAAGTACTGAACTTATTTCAATGAAACTTGGTATACATATGAACAGCAATGTGGCATGCACGACCTTTTTTTCACCAGAGGTCAAAGGTCACGTGACTGTTACTAATAATAGAAATAAACTAAATACTGTAATAATTCGAAATGGACATAAGATATGCCCATGAAACTTGGTACAGAGATTGAAAGATAGGTTTGCCATCTGTCTGTGTGTCGTTCTGTCTGTTCGTCCGTCCCCAAAACCCGGATCCTGTGATAACTCGGAAAGTACTAGAGACACTTCGATGAACTTTGTATACGTAGCAACAGCAATGTGAGAATTATGCACAACCTTTTATTTTTCACGAGACGTCAAAGGTCACATGACTGTTACTAAAAATAGAAATAAACTTAATACTGTAATGTTTTGAAAAGTGCATAAGATATGACCATGAAACTTCATGAAACTTGGTACACAGATTGGACTATGGGTTTTCCCTTCGTCTGTGTGGGTCTGTCTGTCTGTTTGTCTGTCGGTCTCACTCTGTCTGTCCCAAAACCTGGATCCTGCAATAACTCAAAATGTACTGAAGATACTTTGATTAAACTTAGTATACATAGAAAGAGCAAGGTGATGCTTGTACACAACCCTTTATTCAGCGTAGCTGTCTAAGATCACTTTTGACCCAGATTTTCTTGCGATTATTATGCAGCGGGAAAATTGAATGCCAATAGAATTGGGCTAATTTTCTAATTCTAGGGAATGCAAACTTCAAACAATGGTTTAATGTATACCAATAACTGTTGCATACTTTTGGGAATGAAAAATTTACATAATTGTTTACATAAGCGGTTAAAATGAAGTTATAAACATATCTTCAACATATACTTTAGAACTGAGGCTAATTATGAACGTATTTTCTCATTGTATGCCATAAACAGAATGCTATGTTCATTCACGTAACGAAATAACTATTTTGTTTAGCCTACATTTATATAAGCGGTAGCTCTATAAATAGCAATTGTGCAATGTTCCCATTCTTAAATCTCATTCACAATGTTGTCGTTCAATGTAGCCCATTGATTCTAGCGAGTTCATCACATCCCAGAAACAGTAGTGTCATTCTAAAAATAGCGCTCGTATCTAGCAACCGTTGTATAGCTGTGTTAATATACTCCTACATGCATCAATAATAGCGTTCAGAGAATCATAAAGCTACAAAATTAAATAAATGGGGAATTTATATTTATAAACTTACTGTTAATTTGGATTAAAATTGTGGTTACAAATTTATAAACGATTATTTATAATTGCATCTTTCTATCAACTTCTCCAGTAGATGTTATTTTATCTATAAAAAGATGCTACATTTTCTGTAGATAAAATGTTATGAAAGAAGATTCGGAATACGGCGAATTATTATTCGCGAAGCATGAATACACACTTTGCAATACTAATTATACACAGGAACCCCTGATATATCATATTTTTACTGATATAATTCAAAAATCGCTGAATGTTCCCTGACTATTGCTTTTTATTGGGATACACAGTATAAATGCTTATTTGACTTCAAATCTTTATTATATTAGATAACTATCATGAATGGTATATTACCGGTACAATAAATAACTATATAGACTCGTCTGATAC
The DNA here is from genome assembly GCA_027627225.1 of Congeria kusceri. Lineage (NCBI taxonomy): Eukaryota > Metazoa > Mollusca > Bivalvia > Myida > Dreissenidae > Congeria > Congeria kusceri. Next base: position 147,554 of record JAPFQT010000066.1, read on the forward strand.
ATAATAATTTTAATTCATTCCCGAAATTATTTTCTTACATTGTTTATTTGTTAAATTGACTTGACAAATTCAGATAACAATTATGTTAACCTAAGTTATTTTGGTTATTCATATACCACTGGTGGAAACATGGAGCTTTATGATTGGTTTATTCACAGCATAGATATTAATGATAATTTTATTTAATTTTTAAATTAATAAATTTATCTCAAATTAACTTTTGGGTCCGAGAAGTTTTCTTATAGTGTCCGAAAAATCTGGGGTCCAATAAGTCTCTAAATATTGGTGGGGACCAAAAAATCTGGGGTCTGAGAAGTCACGTAACCGATCATCTTGGCCGTCTGTTTAGGTAATTTTTAAATGACATCTCAATATTAATTTCAACGCCGATTGTCTTTTTTAAAGACATTTCTTGTTTTTCACCAGAGGTCAAAGGTCACCTGACTGTTACTTAAACTAGAAATAAACTTAATACTGTATTAATACTGCAACTCATTCTGGGTGATGATAAAAGTTTTATTGTAAGAATGCAACTCTGTACCGTTCATGTGGGATATTTTCTAAGAAGACATGTGTTGTGAACATAAAAACAACTTTATTATGCCCTCCTTCGAAGAAGTGGGGGTACCTTGCATTACACCTGTCCGTCAATCGGTCGGTCAGTCGGTAGGTGGATCAGTCGGATGGTCGGTCTGTCCGTAATTCATTTGGTTTCCGCACAATATCTAGAGAACGCTTTGACCTACGATCATGAAAGTTGGTATGCTGGTTACTTGGGAGGAAAGGAAGACGCCTATACAGTTTGAGGTCAACAGGTCAAAGGTCAAGGTCACCTTTGTTAAAAATAGAAAAACGGTTTCAATTCAATAACTTCAAAACGCATAGAGATATTTTAATGAAACTTCATACTTAAATACCTTATATTGAGACCTCGCTTGGGATTGCATATGGGGTGGGTGGGGTCAAGGTCAAGGTTTCTAAGAATAGAAAAACAGTCTCTGCTCAATAACGTGAGAATGCATCCAGATATTTTAATGAAACTTCATACATAGATACCTAATATCGATACCTCGCTTGGGATTGCATATGGGGTGGGTGGGGTCAAGGTCACCATTGCTAAAAATAGAAAAACGGTTTCCGCTCAATAACTTGAGAACGCATCGAGATATTTAAATGAAACTTCATACATAGATACCTTATATTGAGACCTCTCTTGTGATTTCATATGGGGTGGGTGGGGTCGAGGTCAAGGTCACCATTAATAAAAATAGAAAAACGCATCGAGATATTTTAATGAAACTTCATAAATAGATACCGTATATCAAGACCTCGCTTGGGATAGGATATTTAAAAAAATTCTTAACAATTGCACATATTTACAACTTGGCTGCAAGTCGGGGGGCATGCATGTTTTACAAACATCTCTTGTTAAATTTGATTTAAGTCAGAAGCAGCATGTCACACAGTTTCCACAGAAGTATGGAAGTCGTACATCAAAGAGGCGTACATGTCCACCGATGTCATTTAACTGAGTGCCTTTGCAAGCTTTAGTCTAGCTTGAAGGGCGTTACGGAACCTTTTTTTTTTCTGAATGCTAGGTGTTGGACACTGGGGTTTGTCATCTAAAACTGTTGGCGTGATCCTCAAATACTGTTTGATCCACAATCGATGATGTCTTCTTCTCCGTGTCAGGTGAAATGCCAAGAAAAGCATGACATCAAGGGCAATGTGAATGCACCTAAAGATCCATTGTCTGGCTAGCAACTGATTATCAGATTGTAATTCGGCAACGTTCATATACCCCGAACTTCAGATCGGCAACATTTCAGCATTCTGTCAAAAAAAATCGACATGTTCTGCGATGTTACCGCAACCTTTCCGCACGATCGGGAAACATTTGGGAGCTAATTCCAGAACTGTCGGCATTCTTTCGCGTTGCATTTCGTGACTTTGGATAGGTTTTGGTATTTTACTGCAACCTGTCATATGCCACTCCACGAATACATGCCGAACAAGCACAATTGCCAAGCTCCGCCCATTTTGTTCCGAATGGTTCCCTAAACTAGCAGGTTTTTATCGGCAACCCTTACGCAAAGCATCGGGACTGTAGTGGACGGCAGGCTTTAGTCACACTTTTGGGGTCAATCATGGGGACGACTTTTACTGATATCAGTATGTATCATATCACATGATACAAATAATTTGTTTGAATATATATTAATATTTTATTTTAATAAACAATAGATTTTTGCGAGACTTGATGTGACAAATGGATTTGTGTCTCAATTAATGAGCATTTTTTACAGAGAAATCAAAGTGCATGTTATTGAAAGAAACCACGCTTGAAAGAAATCTACAAATGCTGTCCTACTACATCATATATAACTGAAGTTTGAACAGTTAAGCATTTGTAACCAATGATAATTTTTTTTTTTCATTTGAATAATTGGGACTATTTATTGGGTATTTTCACATATATTTGATCGGATAATTATGTAGCCCAAAAGTTGCCTGAGCTTCGTTGTTATGGAAAAAAAAACTGTTTGCAAAATAATGCTGACATATAACGATACATTTTGTGGCAGTATTGTGATCAACAAAGTTAGGGTGCAGTATTTCCACTATGTGTGATACACGGGTCCATATAGTGGCCAAAATACATTGGGCATTATGTGTACCTATACAGCATAATATGTTGTGTATTAGTCATGCATACATTTGATTAGTAGGCACACATTGAGAAAACCTTAAGTTTACGCTTGTTTGATGAATTATATAATCGTTATATTATACACAAAACTTTTGCGAAGTACAGTTTGTAATGGGGGGTGTCAGAGGGGAAGGGAGGGGGTGCAATGCAGTCAACTGTATCCAGGAAAATGGACGGCCCCGCCCGTTCTGGTAATTAAAAATTGCAATAAGAAGGGGTTTATTAAGATACTGAAGAATGTAAATGGTGTACTAACGTAATATGGAAAATGTTTTTAAAATTAGGAATACCAGGTCAATACCATTGACTTGGTTTAGAAAGGGCAGGGAATTCCATAGTTTCCCAATAAAAGCTAGAACAAAAGTTTAGCATTGAAAACTCTTAGAGAGACAATGCAATAAGAAGTATATACAGAACTGCAATGTATCACAAAATTAATAAAAACAATTACAAGAACTGTATAGAAATTGGTTGGGTGTTGACTCTCCTCCCCCCCAAAGAGCTAGATCTTGTCTGTTATCTGACAGTCTAGAAGGAATTTTGTCAGGGCAGAAAAGACCGGACCCCTAGCCACTCCCTTGGGGTCTAGCACGTTGGTAAGGTTTAAAACTAGTCCATGGGTGTGCAATACGGCCCTGAGTTGGTCCCTCTGCCCTGTAAAGATGTTGCACTGTAGCAGTAGGTGGGCTGCTGTGAAGGGCTCCTGGCACCGAGGAAATGCATGGTCTAGCCCAAGGACATATTTTCCCGCGCCACCAGGTAGAAGAGTGGTTCCCATCCTCAGGTGCGTGATGGCTCTGTCAAGCACAATGCTTGCTGAGTATTTGTCAGGCGGCCTGAGGGTTTTCGCGGGTCTGAGAAAAAAGTATGTCGGTAGGCAGACAAATTGGTGGTCTTGAGATTCCACTCACCAAGGACAAATTTCTTTGCCAGTGAGTAGATCTCGGTGGGCGCCAGGGATTCCCCAGCATCAACAGTCCCCCTCCTGAGACCCTTCTTTGCCCCCCCATCCGCCTGTTCATTCCCACTGATGTCGACGTGTGCTGGACACCATACTAAAGTGACCTTTAAAGATTTATCTAGGCACTGTTGATGAAGTTCCAAATTATTAGATAAAATATCAGGCCTAATCTGCTATTTCTGTTTTCGACTCAAGAGATGACAATGAGTCTGATAAAATAGCAGTTTTAGTAGGTTTATTAACCCAAATCCAGCACAATGCATATTTTATTGCCAAAAGTTCAGCCGAATAAATAGAGAGATGGTTGCTGAGTCGGTGCGTTTTTGTAATGTGTTTAGAAGGAATAACAAATGAATTGGCTACCAATCCAGAGTTAGGGCATTTGGAACCATCTGTATAGATTTTAGGTGCTCAGCATACCTGTTATCAATATGAATAAGAGTTTCAGACTTAACGAGCTGCGGCAAGTCAGATTTCGTGAGGGTCTTTGATTAAGTTATGTCGACATCAACAGGTCATAGGGTCCAGGGGGTGTTTTGGATGGTCTCAGGTCTGCTACAGGGGTCTTGTCGAGACCGACATCCTCCAACAGGGTCTTAATACTTGCCCCGAAGGGGAGCGCAATGTGTTTTCATTTAAGTATTTTACCCTTGATGAAGGTGCTGGTCCCGACAAGCTGGTTTACGGGGTTTGAACCACGCTGGGACATGGCTCTGGCCCAGAAATTAATGGACTACTGTTTTCGGTGCAGACTCAGAGGCAGCATGCCCGCCTCCTCCTCAAGCATGTCACTAGGGGTACATTTCAGCGCCATCAGAGCTATCCTAAGTGCCTTGTTCTGAATGGCATCTACCATTTTAAGGGTGTTTGGCGTTGCACAGGCATAGATTTGGGCTCCATAGTCTATATTTGGACGTATAAGGGACTAATCAGAACCGAAACCTGTGCCTCTTAACATTCTCATTAAATTTAAGTCCCTTTCGCACCGTTCAGCGAAATATTTAAAGTGGTGAATAAAGTTTAACTGTTTATCTAGGTGCACACCTAGAAATTTCACCACTTTTTCAAAAACAATTTTGGTGCCGCCTAAATTTAAGTCCAAAGAGTGCTTAATGTGGTTGCCAAATAACATACCTACTGTTTTGGTTGGTGAAATATTAAATCCCCATTCTATTGACCATTTCCATATGGAGTCTAGACCTGCTTGAGCCTTGTTTTGCAGGCGTGACATGTTAGACCCCTTTAACCAAGTGCCGGAATCATCGGCAAACTAGGATATAACCTTTCCTGAGTCTTTGACGGTTTCAGGAAGATCATTGACGATGAGGGAGAACAGAGTTGGGGATATTACGGACCCTTGGGGGGTACCGCGGTCAGTTATGGCTTCCTCTGATAACTCCCCATCGACCTTGACCTGTATTTTCCTTCCCTCTAGGAAAGCTCTGAGGTAATGGAAGCAGTATCCAGTGATTCCATAATCAGCTAGCTGTTTTAAGATGCCGAAAGTCCAGGTTAAATCGAAGGCCGCCTGAAGGTCCAAAAATATAGCTAATACTGTTTGGCCTTGATTTTAAGCAGAAAGGATATCGTGTTGTAGTCTTGCTAGCTGATCAAGAGTTGAAGGGGTTCAGAATATTTTTAGTTTCCAATCTAAGTGCTATAATCTGTTTTTTACCATTATTTCCAATAATTTGCCTGAATGAGAGGTGAGACTTACTGGACGATATGATTTTGGATCACTTTTGTCCTTACCAGGTTTTGGAATAGGAATCACTGTGGCCTGCTTCCATTCGGGGGGGGGGGGACCGTTCCTGATTTGTATACTTGATTGAATAGATCCAGCCAGATTTTAAGAGTTATGGGCGGCATATTCTTGAACATCATATATTATATTCTATCTGGGCCAATGGCAGAGTTACTCCTACCATTAATTGCATTAGTTCATTCAATTATTGTAATAGGTAAATTAAGATGCGTGTTATTATCCCCAGTTTAATATGTTTTTATTCTCCGATTCAAATCGCTTTTGATAGTCCAAAGTTTCTTGAGGGAGATTTGAATCACTGGAGACAGATTGAGCCTTTTCCCTTGGGGTAGAAGCAATTTCGCCTTTATATTTTAGTAGCGGTACAGGATTTGTGCAATTTCCTTTAATTCTGTGAATCTTTTGCCAAAAATCCCTAGAATTACTTTTATTAACAACTGCTGATTCACGTAATTCTTTAATTTTGAGTTTTAGCTTCCAAAATAACCCGCTTTGCTGAGTTTTCTAGGGACCTATAGTTTTTGAGATTGTGCTCAGCGGGGTTCTTTTTTAGTATTTTTAATGCTGTTTTCCTTTCCTCTACTGCTTTAGAACACGCCTCACTCAACCAGGGCACATTCTTTCTGGCTTTTCCCTTACCGGTGGAGACGGGGATGCTGCACTCTGCTATGGACAGGATCTTATTTGTTAAATTAGAACAAAAGGTCCTGGGAGTGAACATCTGCTAGGGAAAGATCTGAACAGAGGTCCCGGAACTGATCCCAATTTGCTTTATTTAGAACAAGTTTATGCTCCCCTGAGCTGGGGGTATCAGTTCCCTGTACAAGATAGTTGTACAATGTAACCAATTGTGGGAAATGATCAGATCCAAAGTTATCTGAGACAGTGTCCCAAGCAGAAGCACTGGCTATCCCGGCACTAGCTGCAGTAAGGTCGATACATGTTGTTGACCCGGAGGGGTTATGTCTGGTTGGCGAACCGTTATTGAGTACGACAAGGTCATGCTCATCCAACCATTCTCTAACCCCGCGACCTGCTGCATCTGAGTTGTTGGAGCCCCAAGCAGGGTCATGTGCATTAAAGTCCCCGGTTAATATTACATCATAGGGTCCATTAATGGTCCTTCTGTTAAAAGTCTGTTAAAAGGCCATTTGAAGTCTCAAGATCACATCGTCTTGAGTCAAGACTGACCAATATAAGGGTCCGGTTCTTATTTATGATCAAATTTATAGCTAGTGCCTCAATAGCAGTGCTACCATCAATCTTTAATTGGTTGTTCACCCCCAGTAATTCATAGTTAATACAATTATTAACATAAATGGCAAGACTGCTAGCTTTTTATTGTCTTGGTTAGGATGATTTTTAAATTCGCAATTAAAACCAGGAATTGATTTGAAATCATTTCTGGGAAATTTCTTTTTTTGAAGGGCGAGAACATGGATGTTGGGGTTCTCGTCTAAGTAATGTTTTAATTCAGTATGTTTGATGGAGGTTGAACCTCCAATATTGAAAGATACAATATTTAGGTCACTGTCCATAGTGATTGGAAATCAGTCTGCGCTTGAAATTAATAAGCTTGGCATGGGGGGATCTGATGGCCAGCTTATGGCCGGAGAAGGCCCCTTTAAAGCTTCGCCGGGGTCCGAGCTGGCCGGGATGGCCTGGATTTCTTTGAGGAGGGTGGTTTTGAGGTGGGTTGAGAGGAGGGTTTCAAAGAGTTGGAGGGGTAGCCGCTGTCTGGAGGGGGGGTCCCAGGGTCAGGAGGTATCGGTGGATCCTTAATACAGTAGATTCCGCTTAATTGAATAGCCCATTTGTCACGTCCGAATATTCAAATAACCGGAGTATTCATATATGCGGAATCAGTCATATTTCAATTATTTCAATGTTAATCAGATATGTTATGATCTTATTTAATCCATTTTGATGATATAATGTCAATGCTGTTACGTAACAAAATGTTTCATACTTTAGAATGCTAATAAATATGCAGAAAAGCGTTTATAGATGTTTGTTATCCATTATACAGTGCATTTGAAAAATAATTCACTTGTAATAATCACTAACAGGCTACATTGCTTTGTAGATGTGTATGCGCTGTACTTGACCCGCAAATTACACCTATTAGTCACGTGACATTGAACAGACGCTGCATTCATGCGTGGTGTGAAATGATAATAAAGGCGGTCATAGAAGCGTGACTGTCAAAACTTGCGATATGATACGTATCCTCGGAGATTATGAGGTTATCGAGTGGACTATATGCATACATCTGATAATTGGCTATTCAATTAACCGGAGGACACCATATTTTCTATCAGATTAGGCAGTGTTTTTACAATGGGAATGAATGCAAATGGTTTGGTGTTTTCAATCTTTATTCAATTAAGCGAAATATTCAATTATCCGATATTCAATAAAGTTGAATCTACTGTACCAGAATGGCTTTCAGTGTCAGATATAGTGATTTTAGGGGTTACTTTGGATATAGATTCCCTGCCCTTTTTGAATCGGGATTCTATTTTACTAGTGATATAGGCGATCACCCGACACCCAGTTGGCCTGTCACGGTTCTTTATTATCTCAGCAATTAAATCTGTCAGCTCGCTGAGATGTATATGGCGATAACGGTGACCTGTCGCTGGCGGATTTAATGTATGAGTCTCCTAAAAGCGAGTTGCGCTTACTGTTATTAAAGGCAGGAGAACTCATAGGGGATGTCTGGGTGTTCACCATTCTGGGACGATTAGGGGGCACACTAACCAAGGGCTCGTCCTCTATCTCGCAGACGTCTCAGATTTTACAATTCTCTAGAATACTAGAGTGCACTGACACCAGAGAGTAATTCCTGGTAACGTTGAATAAAGAGTTATCAGAAATTGTAGAGCCGGAACCGGCTCCAAGGGAGGAATAACCTGTTTAAGTGGGAGGCTACTTACTGGTTGAGGGGGGGGGTGACCTTACCCACTGGCCCCTCAACAGAAGGACATGCGCACCCGGTATCGTCATGCTAGGGCCGGGGGCTGCATGTATGCAAGGAAACCTGGATCTGGAGTTGGTTGGTGATGGAGTGTGTTGGACACCATCCTTGTGGGCCACAGTATCAAGTGCTAATAGCTTGCACTCCGCCTCAGACCAAGAAACACCATAACAGCTGGAATAAGAGGCAATGTTTAATGCTCTCTTATAAGACAGACAGCCTTCGTAGGAAGCAGAGTGCGAGCCACCGCAATTCACACAACGGCAGATGTTACGGGTGCATTGGCGTAAGCACCGGGTTCCCGAACAACAAATTGACGGGTGAGGACATTCAACCCCGCTGGCGGTATGTCCGTACCCCTGACAGCGATAACATCTGACGGGGGGTACGAGGCAAGGTCTAACGTCCAGGGAGATGTTGGTCCCGGCAACGTAGATCTTGTGAGGGACAGGGCCAGAAGTGAGTATAGTGATTTTGACCAGCCGCGGAAAACCAGGAGGGGGTGGCCTAGAGGGCTCGACCCGCTCTAATTTGATAATTGAACCAATAGTTGCAGGGAGAAAATGTAGGCATCCTTGAAGTTCTAGTAAGTCCTGGTTCTCCGTGATCCCTGCTATTAGACCTGTGATAAGGCCCGGACCTCGACTGCACCAAGTTTGAAGATTCCTTTGGAAAGGATACTGGTGAGCGCCTGAGCGGACTTTAGCTGTAAAAGAACACAGCCAGAGGCCAGAGGCACAGTCCGCTCCATAAGTCCGGGGAGTTCCTTGGTCAGACACGAGGCCAGCTGAAAGATAGTGAAAAGTGAGGTCAGTTTTCCTACACTTCTGACTGACTGGAGGAGGCACTTAAATGGCACGGTGTTGTGGGACAGGTGGTGTGTGTCTTGCCCAGTAAGCGCCTCCCCTAGTAAAGGGGACAGGTTTGTTCTCCGCCCCTTAACGGTCTCGTTGTTCCCGGGCATGGTAAATATAATGTATGAAATGACGAGTATACTTAATACGTGTACTTGCCCAGGGCAAGACTAAAGAGAGAAGGAAGAGATGGAGGAAATAGTGCAAATACTCAAGATTTGATAATATTAATTGATAGGCAATACCTGTAAGTAAAGTAAGCCTCACGATAGTAATATTAATGATTATATTAATTTCCACTCAGCAACTTGACTAGTTATAACTTATAAAACAGTAGCACCGCACCTATAAATAACCCAATGCGTTCTGCATATGCTATATTAAAGCAGAAAAAGTCATTTGGTAATGTTATACTTACAATTGGAAAAATTTTGGATCCCAAATCACGTCCGAAAAGGTGCAAATTTAGAATATTACAAAAAAATATAAAAAGGAGGGACGGGCGAGGAAAGGACTATACGTATGACGTGGGCGCTGATGGTGGCTGTAGACCTCTGCTATTCTAATTCTTTTCCAAATCTTGTTTGACTCTGTACTGTATATATTCTTTGTGTATGTTTTTCTTTTCTGGCAAGATGGCGGCCGGAAGTTTGTATGTTTTAAGTTTTGATGAACCACAACCTTTTTTATACTAAACAACACATTATACATGTGCTGTGACCTTTAGAAACATGCTTGTTACTGATTGGTCAACAGTCACTAACACCCAACTGAAGTAGGTCAATCCGTTTTTGGTAAATTTGTCGTATTTTTGGATTTTAAACTGCTATTTACACCTTTAAGCATATTCCTAGTCCCTTTACTGTTTCTAACTTAATTATTTTACGTATTTACTACGTATGCAATGTGTTGGTTCACCAAAATATGTTATATTGGAATAATTATGAAAGCCCAAACTTGGACACTTTTTGTAAAAAGTCACCGCATGAGCGGTTTTCAACTCTCAATGACTTTACCACATAAAGTTAACATTTTATTGTTCCCCAAATCCATTTATGTTTTAATATGCTATAGTATGACCCCTGTGGCATATGATAATTGCAATCCCAAGTCAAAAAGGTATTTGTTAACTTTTATTTTAACTCCCCAGCTAATTAAATTTGTTATAAATGTTAATACTATAGCAATACCTTTACTGTGAGGTCATGCGCACTCCCAAATCCTTTTTTAATCCTTTTTTAACGTCTTTTTTGCACAGAAACTGAGCTGTTTTATTGCTACTTTGTATTGTTATATACATACATTTCAAACACATAATATTTAGTACTCATAATCAATAATGAATATTTTACAAAGTAACATACAAAATAATGAATATATATATATCGTTGTGTCATAAATATAACACAGAGTACCATTTAAATGGTGGTGTTTTTTTTAACACTATTGTGTATTATATAAACTGAGATTTTTATCCCCACAAAGATTTTTAATATGATGGCACCATATCCAAACTGCACTATTTAAATATGTAGTGAATTTCCATTGTGGAATAGTTAAATAACTGTGATACTATGTTAAGCAGTGTGCTTGGGCAATGGTTTATAACCAAAGTCCCGAGAGTAAACAACCTAACATCATAGTCTGAAAAGATAATAAAAATAATTATTATCACCTATTAACATTGTCTCTTCTGGCCTTAATAGTATTGATCATTTAATTATGCTTATAGTCCAGTGTTCATTCTGGGCCGAGTTGCATGTGGGCCAATGGCCCATCAGCCACAAAATCAGTGTGCCATTTAAGGCTTTTCTTCGGGGGGGGGGGGGGGCCACATATTATATCATATTTTTAATGTGACTTTTATCATGTTTTTTTACAATTGTCAAAAACATAAAATTACTCTTATCATTACAAGATAACCACGAACATTTCTTTAACAAACCCTTTCTTCAATTTGTGACAGTCAACCTTTGTGGAAGATTTATTAGTGTGTTCTCCAAAACTTCCAGTTGAAGTATGGCACTATGGGTACGGCCAGATCAAAGGATGTTTTCTCGCCCTCATTTTCCACAGTGTCCTCATTTTGCCTAGGAATTTTGGTGGAAAAGTGAACAGATTTTGTTCCTCAATGCTCTCTTTATCTGCTTTTTGCATCTTTTTTTCTTATTAAAATCATCTGATTCCGCATGTAAATTTCAGACAGCACTGTTAGCAATTTGTGATGATGTAAGCGAGGTCAAATGGCGCGTGACCTTTATCGGCCAATCACTAGTTATAAAACAGTGCGCGTGCAGTAGCCTAGCAATGGTTAATTTTCACCAACAATCCGGTTATGCGATGTTTACAATTCGCAAAACGATTTTCGATCATTTTCATGCGAAAAAAAAACCCTCAGCAAATGTAATTTTTGATGCGCCGATATGGCCCGCTGACAATATTTTTGTTGCGGGAATCCCGCAAAGGCGCAGCCCAGAATGAACACTGCTTATAGTCCATTTACATGCACCTGGAAGCCATTTGGGGGTAAGTTGCACAATCTTTGGAAAAATTTCCCTACATTGTTAAAATTATCGTATAACACGCACCAAGTTTTTAAAACTGATTTTGGGAACAAAAAAGTGCGCGTAATACTGGACGTTCTACGGTTTAACAGCCCAAGTGTTCAACACTCTAAGTTCTTTACCATGTCATCCGCATCTGCATAAAATCGCTCACCGCGCGATTTCTTACGGAAGGCTTTTGCGGGTTCGCTTTGGGGATACGGACTGCGGACATATGGAAACAGTCCAAATGTTTTCAACTTGTTCTATTTTCTTGCTGATGTGGATTTGTGCAATGCAGATAAAAACACATGGAAATGCGGTATCAGGTATCAAAATCTAGGTGACAGGTCAAATTCTAAAAGGATTATTTGAAATGAAAAACTAGGTCAAATAACATGAACATATTGTTTACTGACTAGGAGCTTCATATTTCACCTGCATAATTTTATGTTGAAACTTTAGTAGATAGACTTCCTTGATAAAATCTTGGTAATTGAAATATGGATCATGCAGGTTGAGAAACAAATACTATACAAGTCATAAAGGTTGGTCATAGCAGGTTAAAGTTTGGTCAGCTTCATGACCTCGACACAATCTAGGTCAAGTTTGAATTGAATATTATCGAAGTTAGGTCAAGTTTGAATAGAATATTATCGAATGTGCAACGAAAAACTATGTTAATTAGGTCAAATAATATACAAAGCTTGTTTACAAATTAAAAGCTTCATTTTTCATCAGGTCATGTTTCAACATCGTCAGAGTTACGGTGGAATCACTTAAATTCGCTGGGTACAAACTCCATATTCACAGGGTTTTAAATTCGCGCAAACCTGATTTTGAAAACAAACTTACACCAAAACGTCAGATATGTTTTACAAAAAAATGTCTGCCAATTTTGGAAGAAAGTCAGCAGAGGGTCTTGTTGTGCTTGTTAGTTGCAATAACGTGTACCAGTACCATATTAGGCTGTTTATTGATAACAGTGATTATACCCCAACAAATGAAGTTTAGGGAGGGGGTATATCAGGGATGGAAATTAACGGTTGCCCGTTCGCTTGAGGCGAGTAGGTTCTACGCTGGGCGATTGAATTTCAAAAGCTGGTAATCCGCCCGGGGACTAGCTTTGTCACAAAGCTGCGCTCCATAATTATGCGCTATTTATCATTTTGTTCACCCCTCTGGAATTAGTCCGAGCCAATAAAATGGAGTCTTACAAAAAACATACAATAAAGTTGATCGTTATATTTTTTCTTTCCAAAAATGACTGCGCCCATTGTAAATAATAATATGGCAAATTAAACCCGGCATCTCACGCCCAGAACGGCAAATCACAGCCAAAACAAGAAAATACATTAGAGTATACGAACAACCAAAACGCGAATATCATCTAGGTTGGTTAACAATTAGCGCTAATGGCATGCAGTGTAAATACATTCATTTGTAACGGGCTGCTCTTCATTGAAAAAATTATGTTTCATTGTTTGTTTACTAGTTAAAATATAATTGCCAAAAACTTTAACGCAAAACTATATAATACAGATGAAAATGTGAATTGGGCTCTGGGCTCGTAATTTTCTAGCTGGGCAACCAAATGTCAGGAGATGGTTGCCCGTCTAGGCAACCAACCAATAAAACATAACGAAACATTTATTGACTATAGACAGAAGATGTGAGTTTTGACAGGCCTGTCTACTTGAATGCGCACATGGTTCAGTAGTTAGGCTAGCAGTCCAAGTCTTAAACTGTTCAGAAGTCTTACTTGTAACATTATTGTATTCAAATGGTGTTGCCATTATTATACATTATTTGGATCGTTAATATAATACACAGTTTTTTCCACATAGTCTAAAGTTTGTTGGATATAAATTAACCACCAATAATCCTATATAGACTGTACATTTCCCCCCCCCAAGATTCTGGAGAGAGTGTACATTGAGTGTACACCGACTCCCCAATGTACACGTACATTACCCCTGATACAAAAGCTTATCTGCAGTACTGTCAGCTAGACGCCAGAGAAAATGCAATTGATATTTTTTTTTGCATATGCATCAAAAGTGTTGGCGAAAGCAGAAATACCATATTTTCTTAAAGTATATAGTTCAATACAATACTCAGTTCAACTCAGCAATGTCAAGTTGGTGTTTCTAAACATAACCTATATTAATTCTCCTTTCAAATGCGTCTGGTATGACTCATCAGGCATGCTTGGCGCCAGTAAAGGTTATTTTACTTAATTTGCGTGTTTTCAACAATCATTTAATGTAAATATATAGGGTAATGCAATTTCATGTACTTAATTATATCAATCAGTCTTTATCAGAAAAATGATTGGGTATGACTTAAGTCTTACTGCTTGGAAAGCAGTTTTACTGCTTGGAAAAGCAGTATTACTGCTTGAAAAAGCATATATCAGTTTCTCTGGGATGCGTTAAAAGTAATTAGACGTCATGATCAGGAATCAATTAATGAAGGGTGGTTTAGTTTCCTTCCCTGAATCCCATTCCAGATTACAGCTCGCTCGTACTATGAGAATGCTGAAACTGGGAAGCATGTAAGGGCTGGAGCTGTATCGCAGAAATATCTTAAGTTAAATCTGATGTTTGGTTTATATTAATAATTGTTCGCTTTTGAAGCTTGGATCTTGATAAGCCTGTGGAGCGATACAGGCACTTTTGTTTTCAATCACATGACATCGTGCTAAGGGTTCATTAAAAATCATTTGTATCGTTAACTGTTGTTTACATAACTGTTAGAGATTGACTAATATATACGTACTTTACTGCAGCCTAATTTCACAGTCTCCTGTGTGGGTGGGTGGGGTCAAGGTCAAGGTCACCATTGCTAAAAATAGAAAAATGGTTTCCGCTCAATTACTTTAAAAAGCATCGAGATATTTTAATGAAACTTCAAACATAGATTCCTTATATCGAGACCTCGCTTGGGATTGCATATAGGATGGGTGGGGACAAGGTCTCCATTACTAAAAAGAGAAAAATGGTTTCCGCTCAATAACTTCAGAATGCATCAAGATATTTGAATGAATCTTCAAACGTAGATACCTCGTATCTAGACCATGCTTGGGATTGTATATGGGGTGGGTCAGATCAAGGTCAAGGTCAATGTTACTTAAAATACAAAAACAATTTCTGCTCAATAATTTGAGAACGCATTGCGACATTTTAATGGAGCTTCATACATAGATACCTTATAACGAGACTCAGACCTTATAACGAGACCTGTGTCTCGTTAAGTGTTGACGTTTATGCATTTTGTTCGAAAAATTTAGCTTTTGTGGGATTTCCAGGTTTCTTGTTTTAGGTTTATAGTCAGTAGTATACTTTTTTTGTCTTAAATACCTGTCCTGTTGATTATTCAGTTTTAATGATTGTAACCTTTGTTGCTTTGATCATTGTAATAACAAAAAATTTCTACATGATAGCAATCCACAAAACAGGAATATTTTATATATGAATTACACTTCAATTATTTAATAGAACAGTCAATGTAACAGAATGTGTTTTATACCAACATAACATCCACATGCGTGCCTTATTAATCTATTGTTTATACACAGTTGATGTACAAAGGACAGATTGGTCAGCCAGGGAGTGGAGTTCTGTAAGCAGCAGCACTGGAACTCGAGCTAGACACTGGACCTGTACCGACAGACCTCCAGCCTAGGTGGAAGTGACTGTGGTTTGGATAGTTGTCAAGTCGAGGGTTGTAACTTGAAAGTCTTGTGAAGGTAAGATTACATTGATATAATCAACAATCACTGCCTCAGTGGCATGCCATCCAATTGTAGTAGGATTGCAAACAACAGATTTTTAGCGCACCTGAGCTTGAAGTGCTCAAGTGGGAGCTGTTGTGGTCAGTGATTGTCCATGATCAGTTGTTATGTCACCCCCTTTGTAGTGGGTAGGGAGACATATTGATTTTGTGCTGGAAAAATGTATGTCTGTCTGTCCTTTCATATGTTCGTCCGTCCATCTATCCCTCCATAAGGATGGATGGACTGGTGAAAAAAAGTTTGTCTGCACTTGTTCGCTCCTTTAGGTTGAGTCTTTGCAACAATTGCTAAAAAATGACACTTTGATCTGAAAGGGTGCCTCTGCAACTTATTATAAAATTGAAAACATATGCCACATATTGAAAATACTTACATAAAAATGTTGTATTACATACATGCATACATAATGTAAAACTGTGTATTCATGTTTGTAAGTTAGTTGGTTTAATTTTGTAAATTTTTTGAAAAGTTTTGGATTGGATTTCTATACTCTATCATTGATGTTGTTCCTGTTATAACAGCATAAAAATGCTCCATTTTCTATAAACAAAGTCAATACAATTTATTTGTTTTTTTCGAAATAAATTTGTGTTTTTTTGTGTGAAAAGCTAGCTAGGTTTAGCAAATTGAGGTTGACGCTTGGCCTTATTCTAAAGAATTCAAGTACTTAGTACTCAGTAACCTGCCTAGTTGCACATATCTTAAGCATGTTTCAGTCCAATGATTATTTATTGACATATGGCCTCCTATAGAGACTTGTAGCCCCCTGCTATCTAACAAGCACAAGATTTTGTGTGTTTCGTTTGTTGTGTGTGCATATGTCAGTGCCTTTAACACTTATAACACTGGGTCAAATTCCAGTCCATCAATTATTTAGTGACTTGTAGCATCCTAATTTAGTAACTTGTGGCCCCCTTATTTAGTGACTTGTGGCCTCCTTATTTAATGACTTGTGGCCTCCTGCTTTCCCACCGGACGTCTTTTAATTATTTTTTTTGCAAAGCTCATGACACACATTTTGTCTGATGTGTGTGCATGCATCAGTTGGGTCAGTTAACACTAAAAACACTGGGCAGAATTCTACCAAATTACACAGAAATCATCCTTGGATGATACAGAAAAATAGTTTGGATACATGTAAATATTATTTGTCTACATTGTTGGTACAACTTGCTACATGATCTAACATCTGCGAAAACACACAGTAAAGGTTCTGCTCAGTGTCAAGTTTTGAATTTTAGAAAAACTATCAAAGTACAAATTCGCTTCCTGTAGTTGTCTGCCACTAAGAAACAAAACCAACTGCTTGTAGATAGACTTTTCAATTTCACTTGGTACATTTTGAGCTTGTTTTACTGTCGCCAGTTATACCATGTTATGTCTCTACTAAAAGCCATGCATATGTGAATCACAATAAACTCAAGCCCTTGCTTGTTTTTGTAGCAATATTGTACCATTTATCTTTTGCACATTAAAAAACACAACAAATACCCTTTTATTTTGCAATTTGCATTTCTTTCTTGGTATATAAAACAATGATGAAATGTTTATATGGAATGTTTGTTATTATTGGCCATGATGACTTTGATGAGGTGCACCTATACTTAGTCTTTTATCTAGACCTAATCAGCATGGCACAGTGCCGCGTCCCTTTATTGATCCGCCACGCTGGCCTTTTCAAAGGCATTTAGCGCCTCTTTCCTTCTTGTCTATCGACTGTATTGCCTTTTATGAGGACCCTTAGTGATGGCATTTTATGGTATATTATTCAGTGACCAACTGATAAGATCAGTAACTCCAGATACAATAAACATGATAGTTTTGTTTTTAAAATGTGAGAGGCTTTTAACAGCCTCATTTTCATATGCAGTTTCTAACATGTTTTTCTTTCGTCAATATTTATGATAAACATGATGGACAGAATGCATATTAATGTAAACTCAATGTGGTCTTTAATCACTAATTATGAAAAAAAATGCATATGTATTATACAATATTTCTTCCAATCATTTCAATTAGAATTGCAATGTTTGTTTTAAACCAAATTTTTCGTTTCTGCTCTCTAACTTGAGAACGGATTGAGCTATTGTAATGAAACTTTATACATAGATACCATATATCGAGGCCTCGCGTAGGATTGCATATGGGATGGGTGGGAACAAGGTCAAGGTCACACTAAAATATATCAACAGTTTCTCCTAAATAACTTTAAAACGCATTGAGATATTTTAATGAAACTTCATACATACATACCTTATATTGAGACCTTGCTTGGGATTGCATATGGTGTGGGTTGGGTGAAGGTCAAGGTCACCGTTACTAAAAAAGAAAAATGGTTTGCTAAAAAAATTGAGAACACATTGAGATATTTTAATGAAACTTTATATCTAAACCTCTCTTGTGATTGCATATGGAGTGGGTGGGTCAGGGTGACCGTTAGTAAAAAATAGACAGTTTCCGCTCTATACCTAGAGAATGATTGGATTTTTTTATGAACATTTATATGTAGATACCTTATATCTAGACCTCAATGTCAAAGTCACCATTACTTAAAATAAAGAAACGGTTTCCACTCAGTAATTTGCGAACAAAATTTAGATTATAGCTGGAACTTCAGATGTAGATATTGAGACCTTGCTTTGGATTGCAAGATCAAGGTCACTATTTCCTGGCCATAGGTTTATGACCTTCACCTTGCACCCAGAACTTTCTTTCATTATTGTTACGGCTTTTTTTCATTCCGTTCGAAAAATTTGGTTAAATGGAATTTCCATGTTTCTTGTCTTAATTTTCTATCTTGAATTAAGCTTTTCATCATTCATCAAATATTGGCAGCTATGTCATCATCAAATGCAACAAAATATAAACCTTAAAAGTAAAAATACAAATATTTCCTACAATACAAAAGTTGAAAAATAATACCAGGGTATAAGTATTTTACTATTAATAAGTATGATTTTGACTCGCCCATTAATAGTTTTAGTTTGACAATTGTCAAAAAGTTTTCATGTAATTCCAATTTGCACATATACTTAAGAATAATAAATAAATTATGAGATCTTTGCAATAATATAACTTGATAATAATACGAAGCGATAATAATGGAAAATGAATTTTATTAATTTTTTTACTTAAAAAACAACATCAAACAGATAAAATAAATCAGTAATATCAAATGTTATAAGTGGTTTGAAATATTACTTCAGGAAACAAAAACTAATTATGACCTAATGTGCCTTATTTAGCAGTATCACTGCGCACAAAGTCAAGCGTCATGCCCATCAGCCTTTCTAGATTTAACACTACTATACTATTATTGATAAGTAAGCATGAACGTGTCTTTCAATTTCAGGTATTTGGTTTGCTCAAGCCTCGGTCTAGAATAACTATATGTTTCACTTCTGAAATCCAAAGGCAATATTCACTTTTATTTTAACTCGGTTATTATTATGCGGTAGGAAGTGCCGTTTTGAATATCATGAATGTTTCCCAAATGCATCAATCATTTAATAAAATGTTTAAAACAAATTAAGAAAAGTCGGGTTATTCACAGCTTTCAGTGTATGATCAAATTTTGAGACTAAAAATCGTGGAAGAAAGTAGTCCACTATGCAGCTTTCCAAGTCATTGATAAATGGTTTAATTGGGTCATGAGCCAAGTAGAATCTTGGACCTATTGTATAATCCTTACAATATTCATGTTGCTTATTGTCGATGCCAGGTAAGGTGTTTATGTGCGGTGTTTAAATATGTATAACTTCATTTTACCATAAATTATTTTTTGGAAAGAACATATTATTGTGTTTGCTGGTTTTGGCTTCTAAAACAGAACTTAAATTCAGTGATTTTTATTTTCTTCACATAAGAACACTGAACGAGCTATAAGCGCAACTATCATATTTTACCAATAAAACATTTGTAAGTTTATAACCACTGTATTTAAGGTGACATATGATATGGCGTACCTCTCTAATTGCCCAGATTGTCCATGATAATGCGTCGGGGTTTTAATGTTAAGTTATTATATGGTCATTTAGGTGACTTCTTACAATTTTATTCAATTTCTGGTTCTAGTATACAATTTTAATATTTTTGTAGTTTCACTATACAGTAGATTCCACTTAATTGAATATCGGATAATTGAATATTTCACTTTATTGAATAAAGATTGAAAGCACCAAACCATTTGCATTCATTCCCATTGTAAAAACACCGCCTAATCTGATAGAAAATATGGTGTCATCCGGTTAATTGAATAGCCAATTATCAGTTGTAGATGTATAGGCCGCTCGATAATCTCATAATCTCCGAGGATACATATCATATCGCTAGTTTTGACAGCCACGCTTCACTGACCACCTTTGTTATCATTTCACACCACGCATGTATGCAGCATCTGTTGAATGTCATGTGACTAATAGGTGTAATCTGCGGGCCAAGTTCAGTGCATAAACTGGAGTCTCCGGTTTCAAAACAGCGTGTGTCTGCATTGTTTGTAAACTACATGTACATTTGTTTGTATAATTCCTTTATGTATAATTCCTGTGTGTTTTATTTAAAAAAAATTATTTTTGGTAAATATGCTTATTAAATGCTGTAATTTCTATGTGTACTAAATGAAGCACATAAATAAAGTAATTCAACGAGTTTAGTTACGTGTAATACGAACAAAGCGCAAATACACATCATACAGCGTATATGCACTCTAGAACGCAATGTAGCCTGTGAGTGAAAATCACAAGTGATTAATTTTTTTAATACACTGTATAATGGATAACAAACAACTATGAACGCTTTTCTGCATGTTTAGTAGCATTCTAGTATGAAACACTTCGTTACGCAACAGGTTTGGCAATATATCATCAAAATGGATTAAATAAACCATAACATATCTGATTAACATTGAAATAATTGAAAATATGACTGATTCAGTATATACGAATACTCCGGATATTTGAATATTCGGACGTGACAAATGGGCTATTCAATTAAGCGAAATCTACTGTATTTGCAAAACATTCTGCAAAACACACCAGAACGGGTCTATTGTACTAAGTTATTTGGACGAGTCGATAAGATCCATCGGAGTTTATGATATTGAACATTGCACTAACATCTTCAATAAATACCAGCACAAACTAATGTTATAGCAGTCATTGAACTTTATTTTTTATTGCTAATATTCAAAACAGAGTTTTGTTTAGATACAGTCTCAATAAACTTTTCGAATCTGTTCTGTTGTATTTAAACTTGTGTTGCTATTAACATTTGAATATAATGAGTTGTGCCCAATATTACGCAATAGCGAACAACTGGAGTGCCTTCAGCGCTTTGATTCTGATCTTGCATTGGTGTATATTTTGTTGATACTGGCTATATTAAATTTTTGAAGTTTTAGTTCTAAGTACTAGTATTGGAATTAGTAGAAATGTGAAGTTAAAATGCTCAAAATATAACCACTGGTTAAGAATGTCATGGGTAAATCATTTCATATCTCCTGCAAATGACTTTAGGACGTTATATCAGAATGTGAAAGGGAGGAACTTAAAGAGAGACTGTACGATTTTGTAAGAAAATTGTTACATTAAACAATCAATCTATTCTGATGATGTCATTATATTTTTAGAATAATATTATAATAAATGTTCAGAATAACTCATGTTTAGAAATGCATATTAAGAGAGAAATTTAAAACTTAAATAATACTTTTTGTGCAACAAACTAGTATACATGTATATACAGTATCTTGAAGAGTCAGATCGTTGGCACATGTGCAGTTCTTATTTTCTAATGTAAAACCAAATATAGCTGTAAAACAAATGTTCTGTATTGACAGAAAATATATAGTTTCATTTTTCAAAAAATAAAATAATTTTTGTTGATATTGACAGTTTTTTATGTTATATGAAACGTTCTTGTTAATGGGTAAAGAAAGAGACCCAAAATAAATCTGTAAAAGTCAGACAGCCCCTCTGTAAATCGGAATGAGAAAGTGATTGTTAACTCACTGAAGCTTAACCACAGATCTATTAACACATTTAAAATGGATTGTTCGCATAACAGTTTGACACAATGAAACCAGTGCTACTTTGACCCTTTCAGTGGAAAACAATGTCAACAACTTTAGCTGAAATAATATGCCGAAAAACAACAAAGTATTAAAACAGATAACTGGAATGTGATCCGCCTAAGAACAATGTCAAAATGTTTAAATCGAATTTCCCTTATCATTGGTCAGGATTACTGTTATTATATGTTATTATATTTGACTGTACTGTAGAAGTGGATATTTCCGTGTGTCAAACTTCGCGAAATTAAAAATTAAGACATTTTTGGGGAATATATTGTCATAATATCAGGCCTAGGCCAAAAGAAAAAAATTCTGTGTTTTGGGCAACCGGACCCTACCTTACGAAAACTCCCCGATCCTAAAGTTTTTAGCAAAGATTGTTTTCCATGAAATCCCTATTCGTCATATTGTAGATTTGTTTCAATGTATTTTGACCGAAATGTGTCTTAAAAAAATTAATGAAAACAAATCAATCCTGAACCTAGCTAACTTGTTTGAGACCATTGCCCAAAACACTGAATTAATTTGTTTTGCCCTAGTAGCGATTACTGTGACTGGCACCCATGTCGTGCAACAAACAACAACTTGACCCACTTAAGATAAACAAGTTACAGTTTGGCATTATCAGCTTATATTGCACATTCACCCTTGACAATGTTAATTTGCTTTCCTGATTAAGCAACAATATTACAGCTATGGGGCATGAAACAACGGTCCACCTGGAGTGTGCCAACTATGGAACAGTATTAGTTTAAAAATTACATGATGCATTCTGACGTTTTTCATTCGTTAAATTCTTGCTCTTTTTCTTGACATTCTTGCTCTTCTTCCTTCTCTTCCAAATGTTCCTATTCTTGACATTCTTGCTCTTCTTCCTTCTTCCAAATGTTCCTATTCTTGACAATCTTGCTCTTCTTCCTTCTCTTCCAAATGTTCCTATTCTTGACATTCTTGCTCTTCTTCCTTCTTCCAAATGTTCCTATTCTTGACATTCTTGCTCTTCCTCCTCTTCCAAATGTTCCTATTCTTGACATTCTTGCTCTTCTTCCTTCTCTTCCAAATGTTCCTATTCTTGACATTCTTGCTCTTCTTCCTTCTCTTCCAAATGTTCCTATTCTTGACATTCTTGCTCTTCTTCCTTCTTCCAAATGTTCCTATTCTTGACATTCTTCCACTTCTTCCTTCTCTTCCAAATGTTCCTATTCTTGACATTCTTGCTCTTCTTCCTTCTCTTCCAAGTGTTCCTATTCTTGACAATCTTCCACTTCTTCCTTCTCTTCCAAGTGTTCCTATTCTTTACAATCTTCCACTTCTTCCTTCTCTTCCAAATGTTCCTATTCTTGACAATCTTCCACTTCTTCTTTCTCTTCCAAACGTTCCTATTGTTGACATTTATTTATTGTATTCGAGGTTGTTTGTCAATTTAAACATCAATTAATTATAAAACAAACAATAAAAATGACTTCATACGGATACAATAATACGGATGCAATAATGTAGAATGTAGCAATAAAAAGTCAGTTGGAAGAGAAGGAAGAATAGGAAGAATGTCAAGAATAGGAACATTTGGAAGAGAAGGCACAAGTGGAAGAATGTCAAGAATAGGAACATTTGGAAGAGAAGGCACAAGTGGAAGAATGTCAAGAATAGGAACATTTGGAAGAGAAGGCACAAGTGGAAGAATGTCAAGAATAGGAACATTTGGAAGAGAAGGCACAAGTGGAAGAATGTCAAGAATATGAACATTTGGAAGAGAAAGCACAAGTGGAAGAATGTCAAGAATATGAACATTTGGAAGAGAAGGCACAAGTAGAAGAATGTCAACAATAGGAACATTTGGAAGAGAAGGCACAAGTGGAAGAATATCAAGAATAGGAACATTTGGAAGAGAAGGCACAAGTGGAAGAATATCAAGAATAGGAACATTTGGAAGAGAAGGCACAAGTGGAAGAATGTCAAGAATAGGAACATTTGGAAGAGAAGGCACAAGTGGAAGAATGTCAAGAATAGGAACATTTGGAAGAGAAGGCACAAGTGGAAGAATGTCAAGAATAGGAACATTTGGAAGAGAAGGCACAAGTGGAAGAATGTCAAGAATAGGAACATTTGGAAGAGAAGGCACAAGTGGAAGAATGTCAAGAATAGGAACATTTGGAAGAGAAGGCACAAGTGGAAGAATGTCAAGAATAGGAACATTTGGAAGAGAAGGCACAAGTGGAAGAATGTCAAGAATATGAACATTTGGAAGAGAAGGCACAAGTGGAAGAATGTCAAGAATATGAACATTTGGAAGAGAAGGCACAAGTGGAAGAATGTCAACAATAGGAACATTTGGAAGAGAAGGCAAAAGTGGAAGAATATCAAGAATAGGAACATTTGGAAGAGAAGGCACAAGTGGAAGAATGTCAAGAATAGGAACATTTGGAGGAGAAGTCACAAGTGGAAGAATGTCAAGAATAGGAACACTTGGAAGAGAAGGCACAAGTGGAAGAATGTCAAGAATAGGAACACTTGGAGGAGAAGGCACAAGTGGAAGAATGTCAAGAATAGGAACATTTGGAAGAGAAGGCACAAGTGGAAGAATGTCAAGAATAGGAACACTTGGAAGAGAAGGCACAAGTGGAAGAATGTCAAGAATAGGAACATTTGGAAGAGAAGGCACAAGTGGAAGAATGTCAAGAATAGGAACATTTGGAAGAGAAGGCACAAGTGGAAGAATGTCAAGAATAGGAACATTTGGAAGAGAAGGCACAAGTGGAAGAATGTCAAGAATAGGAACATTTGGAAGAGAAGGCACAAGTGGAAGAATGTCAAGAATAGGAACATTTGGAAGAGAAGGCACAAGTGGAAGAATGTCAACAATAGGAACATTTGGAAGAGAAGGCAAAAGTGGAAGAATATCAAGAATAGGAACATTTGGAAGAGAAGGCACAAGTGGAAGAATGTCAAGAATATGAACATTTGGAAGAGAAGGCACAAGTGGAAGAATGTCAACAATAGGAACATTTGGAAGAGAAGGCACAAGTGGAAGAATATCAAGAATAGGAACATTTGGAAGAGAAGGCACAAGTGGAAGAATGTCAAGAATAGGAACATTTGGAAGAGAAGGCACAAGTGGAAGAATGTCAAGAATAGGAACATTTGGAAGAGAAGGCACAAGTGGAAGAATGTCAAGAATATGAACATTTGGAAGAGAAGGCACAAGTGGAAGAATGTCAAGAATAGGAACATTTGGAAGAGAAGGAAGAAAAGGAATATTTGGAAGAGAAGGAAGAAGACCAAGAATGTCAAGAAGAGGAGCAAGATGAAGAGAAGGAAGAAGAACAAGATGAAGGGAAGGAAGAAGACCAAGAATGTCAAGAAGAGGAGCAAGATGAAGAGAAGGAAGAAGAACAAGATGAAGAGAAGGAAGAAGAACAAGATGAAGAGAAGGAAGAAGAGCAAGAATGGCAAGAAGAAGAGCAAGAATTTAACGAGTGAAAAACTTCAGAATGCATCATGTAATTTTTAAACTAATACTGTTCCATAGCCAACGGTTGATGTATGTTATTTGCAATACTAGCCTAACCTAATTGTCAGCTGTGTTAACCAAAGACCGTGTAATAATATACAATTAGAAAAACTGCATATCGTGATGTTACGTTGTTAATATCAGTGTTAAAAATATAATTTGTAACAAATTAATTTTATCATATTTGTATATTTTAAACATTTAATTTCCTTAGGGTTTAATGCATATAGACTGTTACATACACATATTCTTATTTGGGATCCGTGTTCAAGTTAATTCTACATCAACAATCAATGTGATTTTCGCTGACAGAAATGTTTTTTTCTAATTCTGATTTGCAAACATTACCAAGTCACTAACTTAACCACTTATACAGTATTTCAAATATGTATTTGTTTATTGGGCATAAAAGTGTGTGTATATTCTTTTGTGTGTCCTGATTGTTTTGGTTATTGGTCCATTTTATTCTTATCTTGATTGGTGTATATAACCACTATTTAAGAAATTCAGGTGTTAGTAATATCATATCTCTTGCTAATGATGTTGCAGTATTAAAGCAGAATGTGAAAACAATTGTCAACATACAAAACCACAATCGTAAATCCTTAAACACATTGTTTTCTTAAATAGATCTTTGGTACAAAGCAACCAGTGCTGCTTTGACCCTATCAGCGGAAAACAAAGGGAAAAACTTTGGGAGAAATAATACACCTTAAAAATAATACACCTTAAAAACTGTCCATGGTCCAACGAATTATTATTCAGTTTGAAACCAAATGAGCAAACAAATTAATATTTTGAAAAGCTTGACAAATGTGATACACCTCCCCAGTGAATTCCTTTGAGCCAAATGGTCATGCCAAGCTAGATAAAAGATTTGTAATACCTTTAGGATTTTTTTGTGTAATGTAAAATACGTACAAGTAATGGATAAATGCATTTGATTAGAAATTTACTGGTTTATAATTGGGTCAAGTTACTGTTTTTATGCCCCCTGCATGTTGATGCGGGAGGCATATAGTGATTGTCCTGTCCATCCGTCCGTTACAAGGTTAAGTAGATTTAACCGTTTCGTCTAGCACCAACACTGCTTACTACAACACTAGGATACGTACACAGTTGTTGCTTATGATCATTCCCTATCCACCCATATCACCCACCCTCACTTTGACCTTGACCTAATTTGCACTTAGAATAATTCAAATGGGCTCTTTCTTGGTTAACTAGATTTTACTGTTTTGTCAAGCATCAACGCTGCTTGAAACAACACTTGGATATTTACACAGTTGTTGCTTATGACCATTGCCAATCCAACCATATCACCCAACCTCACTTTTACCTTGACCTTGACCTAATTTGGAATAATTCAAAAGTGCCATTTCTTGGTTAACTAGATTTTACCATTTCGTCTAGCACCAACACCGCTTAGGCCCCACAAAAAATATTTCCGTTTCTGGTGTCCCGACAGACCCTTTACTTTTGCTGCCAACCCTACATATTTTTGGTCCAAAAAGAATAAAGACTGAAAAAGACTGTTACCGTGTACAACACAAACCATTCTCCCATCATAAAAAAATATAAAATCCTTACCCTTAGGCGTAAAAAAAAATTTTTGTTTCAGGTAACATGCCCCCCCAAAATAGGGTAGGTAGGTCGGGATTTTTTTTTTTTTTTGGTAAATGGTCAACTTAAAGATCCTTAAACTGAATCAATATACAAAACACATCAGTAGTATCCTTAAACATTGTTTATAAGTGGATACTATCAAAACAAAACACTTTCCAAAACACATTTAATTATTGAAAAAGGTAAATAAAACAAAAATCAATCTGACAAACCCAATCAAATGTTGGGGCATTTTTTTAGGGTAGGTCCGGTTACCTGAAACAAACATATTTTGTGTACGCCTTATTATTTGGGGCAGGAGACCAGAAACAGAACTTTTTTTTTTTGGCCTTACTACAAGACTTTGATACTTACACAGTTGTTGCATATGACCATTCCCTATACACCTCTATCACCCAACCTCACTTTTACCTTGACCTATTTTGGAATAAGAAATGGGCTATCCAGCACACTGGGGGCGTGTGTGTTTATCCAACTTAGAATCTTTTTCTTGTCTCTGGTTGGTTGGCTGGCAGCAGCTGTGGTTTTATTCTACATGTATATTAACCTTCTTCTCAGTGTTTCATTGTTAGAGATTATGAAATTTATATGATGGCATGGAATCCTAAATCAGTATTAGAATATTCACTTTTTAATTCAATTGAATATTCGAATATTTGTTTTGATTCTTATTTAGTACATAAAGCTTTGTGACCCAGTCAAAATCATGTAAATAATTGTACAGAGTTTTAGTTCACATCGTTGCTGATGCTATATTAAGCTTTGTAATCCAGTCAACACCATGTAAATAATACAGAGTTTTTGTACACATCATTGCCGTATCTTCATTAGCAAAGTGCAATATCATATTAATGCGTTAATGCCATTTAGCATAAACCACTGAAATCCCATGTTAAGTGTTGTTTTTTTAATTAAGAATACTTGCAATAATCTACAATGCACATATTTCTTATCAAGTTGGAAACATGTTGATAAGCAGCGAATTTGAGCAACATTTATGCTCTATAAATGTGTGATCACACTGATGTAATTATTTCATTCTTGTTAATCTTTTCACAGATTTAATTACCTGCTAAATGTTATGGCCTCATAATGTCCTCTGTAATTGTGTATTACTGGCCACCAGCTTGACAGAAAACTTTACAATCAATAAATTAATGTTTTTAAAAGCAACACAAATTCGCAAATATTCTGTTAGTGTTTTAACTATTCGAATAACGATCATTCATTCGAATATTCAAATAGTTTTGCCATCCCTAGTAATTTACTGTCGGTTAACCCATCTGTAAAAAGGATTCACCACTTTATATGAGGTTTTGGAAATATTACATTCCCAAAATGTGAACTAAATTATAATTGAAAGTACTTAAGATTAACTTGAGAAGATTTTGTAATATGGCCCCTGATCCATTAAATAAACCGTTATGATAACTGTTTAGAAATACTCATTGTGTGATTGATTTAAGTGTCAGATATCACATATCGTTTGAGGTGCCAAGTCACATTGTTATTTTTAAAATACAATGAATTGCTTTCCTAGTCTATTATACTTCAGCACCCATTCCAGACCTGAACATTCATAACAAAATATAAATAACATAATATAAGTAATAAATAATTGTGTACCATTTACTTAACTAAATTGATAAAAGTGATAAAAGTGGTCATAATATTTACTAGTTTTGTAGTATAGAATATATTTCAGTAGGCTATTTCAAAATATTTTGCAATTACATGATTTCATGGGACACTAACCTATATATATCATACTGGAGATCAACAATCAAATAATGACTTGCTTGATCTCACGCAAACGCTCAGGAAAATATTGTCTCCCTTTCCGTCATGGTATAACCCGTTATCACACCGAAAACAGATTTTTATTCCCTTCGGGGGCATATAGTAATCCCATCGTCCGTCCGTCTGTACTTCTGTCAGTGACAAGGTTAAGTAGATTTTACAGTTTCATCTAGCACCAACAACGCTTATACTACAACACTTGGATACTTAAACAGTTGTTGCTTATAACCATTTCCTATCCACCCAATTTCACCTTGACCTTAACCTAATTTGCAATTAGGAATAATTCAAATGGGCTGTTTCTTGGTTAACTAGATTTTACCGTTTTGTCTAGCGCCAACACTGCTTGCAGCTACAACTCAGTTGTTACTTATGATCGTTCACAATCCACCCATATCACCCAGCCTCACTTTGACCTTGACCTAATTTGCACTTAGAATAATTCAAATGGGCTGTTTTTGGTTAACTAGATTTTAGCATTTCATCTAGCATCAACACCGCTTGCAACAACATTGGATACTTACACAGTTGTTGCTTCCGACTAGACCCAATCCACCTATATCACCCACCTCACTTTGACCTTGACCTAATTTGGAATAAGAAATGGGCTATCCAGCACCAACCTGGGGAGTGTGTGTTTATCAAACAAAGAATCTTGTTTAAATACTGGTATCGGTTGAAAGTCAAATGAAGTAAAATGCTGAAAAGTTTGAAGAGGTTAAGCTTTATAATGTATAAACTGTGAATTTAAGAAATTTAGTTGCGACTGACTTTACGGCTTACATTGAAATGTGAAATGAATTGTCAAAGCACAAAGGCAAAACCACAAATTTATTTACATATTGATGTTTAAAATATCTCAGGCTTAAAGCTCTTTTTGAGATTTCAGTTGTATATAAAGCAAACCGCTTTAGTGGAAATAATATGCCATACGATCGTTCTATGGTCCAACAAACGATAAGGAAGTTTGAAAACAAGGCAGGAGATGCTTCAAGATTTGAATAGCTCTAGATTAATGTGATCCCCCTCCTGGGTGAATTCTTTTGTAATAAATTATCATTCTATTGTCCCATTCTAATCTAATTATACATTCTGGTGTGTTTGTGAAATACCTGTTTCTTACCTGGGATATTTAACAAGACTTGTCATGGTTTATGCCCATTCTAAGTGGCAATGTAAACTACTATTTATCAACATTATAAACCTTTCGGATGGCCGTATGAGTAGCTCAGTGTGCAATTTTCACATTAGATATAACAGATTGTTGGAGACTTGTTCATTAGCCCAGTAGTATTGATCTTTTTGAAATAAAACATATCGAATTTCTATTAGTTTCAGATATACTTCACAAAACATTCATGTTGGAGTATTCATGCTAAAATCAATAATTAAAAAACAAGCGTATACTACTATACCAAATATTAAATTTTACTGATTAAAGTACTTGTAATATTAGGACTAATTTAATAGTATACAATTGAAGATTTCAGTAGGCATTTCCAAAAGTTCTTGAAATTACACGATTTCAGGAAGACAATTATGACATGCATAGTATACTGGAGATAAACAATACAAATATTAACACCTGCAAATTATTAGCCATATTTTTTGAAGAAAACTTGTTTAAGACCATAATTGACATATTATATGAATGGTTTTCTGTAACTTATTGTTGGTGTATATTGTCGCCTGTTATCTTTTCATGTCCACTAAGTTGAAAGTAGTTATGTAGATTTGAGTGGGAGAGCACATCACAAGTCTTCCATATCAACCTTAGACTGATAAATGGTTCGCAAAACCTCATATAGGGCTGACAATATGTGCTGCTGTTGAGGGTCTGGAGCCCTATTAGCATGAGCAGAAGGAGCATAAACTTATATTGTACTTAAGTAAAATTGTTAAAACGTAATACGCTACAGCGTTATGTTGAGATTATTACTTATATTTTTATGTCCCCATTTTCAGGGGGCATATAGATTTGCACTTTTCGTCCATCCGTCTGGTCCATCCGTGGACTTTTTGTCTCGTGCGTAACTCAAAAAGTATAACTGCTGGAGTGTTCAAACTTCAAAAACATATTTGCACGTGAACTCGTTCAACTGGGTTTCTGGGTGCATTTTTAGCTCAACTTTTTGAGGAAATAGCGAGCTATTCTAGTGGCCTCGGCGTCGATGTTGGTGTCGGCGTCCGGGCCAGTTTATGTGTTCCTATTATTCTACAGCATTTCTTTGTTATTGCAGTTATTATTAGGACGAAGATGAAGTGTATTATTACTGATACAGATAACTGATGCCTTGCTTGAATTGAAATTTTTGCTCCAGTCCTCTCCAATAGTATAACGTCAACTGCATGGTTAAATGAATATTTCTTTAACATAATTTCCTCCACTAGCTTCTGACAATTTAACATTTACTGCTTTTCTAATTCATGGATGTGCTGAGTCAATGACGCAAAAAAAAGTGTTTGATAAGTGATAAATATAATTGTTTTAGAACCATGCATAACATGTTTTTGAAACAAATTACCTCCCTTAATGGATTGGTTTACCCATTCATTCATATTAATTCAAGATATTTATTGCTTTATTGCTTAACAATATGCTCACAGCCCTTTATGAAGAAGTTTATAAGACATTTTTGCCTGGGACCAAAGGTGTTGATTTGTAAGCATATCAAATAATTACATATTTTTCATTGTCATATCTTCATGAAAACCAAACAAATGGGTTATGACTATGTCTTGATCTACGTTCAGATTGTTGGATTAACTCCTTAGAATTATTTTTAGAATATTTTTTTTTTAATATACAGAGAACAGAGATATTACAGACATAGAATGATTTCCGGAATTTTCTAGCAGTTAGTTAAGATGTAATAAGCTTTTGTCAGCACTTGGACTATTAAAGGCTAACAGGATTGCTTTAAAGTGATATATTATTTTTCAGAAAAAATTTTCAATTTCAATTTTAATTTGATGTTCTGATGCATAGGAATTAAACCTCGAGGTCGTTGTTCCGAGTGGTTCAATAGCCACACATCAGAACAACAAGGAGTTGTTTATTGGTCGATAAACAACGAAAATGCGAAAATTACTTTTTGCATTGTTTATTGGGTAGTTTAACAACTTTAATTTTGTTCTTTGTCTATAGAAACATTATTGAGTATCATGTAAGAATTGCAAATAATGAATATTGAAGCATTGTTTAATGTGATGGCCTTGTTTCTTCAAACAATTGACAAAACCAAATTGACAAAACTATTAATTAATTAATATAAACACTGGTCATCGATGACACATTTGCAGGCGCAGGAACATTTGTAGTAGACATTAAATCGATATGAATGTAATGTACCATTTTGAAAAGTAACATATTTCTAATTGTATTAAGAATATACGTAACATATATGTCCATATACATGGGGTGTTCCGAAAGAAAAAGCCAAACATAAAACAAAACCATGCAGCAAAAAACATAACCACCATAGCAGAATAAGTAAAATATAGTTTATAAAAATTGTATGTTTGTATGTACTCATTGATTTATATGTTCGCCATATCTTCCAGTATGTCATTGCCAGGCTGTGGAGACCCAGGAAGAGGCTGTGGACACGATCTTCCCAGTAACAGGCTGTGGAGACCCAGGAAGAGGCTGTGGACACAATCTTCCCAGTAACAGGCTGTGGAGATCAAGGAAGAGGCTGTGGACACGATCTTCCCAGTAACAGGCCGACTGTTTAACAGGCCTGGTAACTTAGTTTAGTGTTATAGAACTCAATGTTTAACTGCATTTACTGTCAGCATATGAACTCAATATGGTCTTGACATACATACAGAGTAACATCGAATGTAGACTATTACGGGTAATAAATATGTGTGCAATATAAACCTTTTTAAGTAGTGTGGTAATGTTTATACAAACAGTATTTATGTTTGTTTAAAAACCTATGCCGACATATTTGATAATGTTTGATTATCTACCTACCACCCTTATCTATCACCCTTCTGTTGCTTTACAAGTACAGGTGACCTGTTTAGTACTTACATTTTTAGCTCGACTATTCACCGAATACTTCGAGCTACACTACTCACCTGTTTGTCCGCATCGCCCTTATGCTCTGGTTAAGGTTTCTGTAACTGTAACTACTACAGATATGACTTAGAAATGTCAGGTTAAGGTTTGCGTGCAAGAGAAAATTCCGGTTAAGGATTGCGTGCAACAAGTACATATCTCTGTAACTACTTCAGATATTCAAAAGAAACTTCACACATGTCTTTGAGGTCATTATGTAAGGTCACTGACCAAGGCCCATAAGTCTGACCTGCAATTTAGCAGAATTATGCCCCTTTTTGTACTTAGAAATTCAGGTTGAATTTTGCGTGGAAACAACTCCATATCTCTATAACTACTACAGATATTCAATTGAAACTTCAAACATGTCCTTAGTTTAGTTTAAACCTATTTATTTTAGCTCGATTGCATCGAAAGCCTTGGCTTATAAAGACACTCTCGAGTGCGTTTCCTGGGAAGAACCAGTACTTGGTGTCTTTGGAAAGATCTTGAGAACGCTCCCTGAGTGGGGATCGAACCCGGGACCTCTGGTTGCAAAGCGGACACCATATCCACTACACCATTGCGACTTTATATGTCTTCGTAGTCATTATGTAAGGTCACAGACCAAGGCCCATAACTCTAACCAATAATTTAGCAGAAATATGCCCCTTTTTGTACTTATGAATTCAGGTTAAAGTTCGCGTGCAACAACTCTATATCTATATAACTACTACAGATATTCAATTGAAACTTTACACATGTCTTCAGGGTCATTGTATAAGGTCACTGACCAAGGCCCATAGCTCTGACCTACAATTTAGTATGATTATCTCTATATCTGCTGCAGATATTCAAATAAAAGATCACACATGTCTTCAAGGTCATTATATAAGGTCACTGACCAAGGCACATATCTGTGACCAGTATTTTAGGAGAAGTATGCCTCTTTTTTGTAGTGATAAAGGCTGATAACTCTGACAAAGCGGTTGAATAGTCGAGCGCGCTGTCCTGAGACAGCTCTTGTTAATATAAAGCTTGATGAAGTCTTCACTTATAATCATTAACACAACATCCACATGAGTGCCAATATTATTTAGTTGTATTTACACACATACCCGAACAGATTCGAACAGATGCGTCTGGCAGTGATGTACATAAATAGATTGGTCAGCCAGGGAGTAAACAGCTGGAATGGAACTCGAGCCAGACACAGGACCTGTACCGACAGAAGTGACCATGGTTGTGGTAGCTATTGAGTTGAGGATTGCAACCTGAGGTCTTGCCAAGGTAAGATGACATGGAGATCAACAACAACAGTCGCTAAAGCAGTGACACGCTGCCTAAATGTAGTGTGGTTGCACCCAACAGATTTTTAGCTCACCTGATCTCGAACTGAGAGATATTGTGGTCAGTCATCCTCCGGCGTCTGTTGTTAATTAAGAAATAATTTTGCATTTAGAGTTGTTTATCGGCTAATAAACAGCGATTTTGTGTTCTGATGCGTATGAATTAAACCACAAGGCTGTTAGCGTTTATTAGCCGATTAACAACGATAATGCAAAAATTATTTCAATTGTAACATGACCTAGCACAATTTGTTTTGCAGTTACAATGCAATCTGTATTTTACAGTTTCTAAACTAATTTTGGGTTGTTTATTGGTAGTTTAACAACGGTGAATTTTTTTTTGTCTATAGAAAAATTCTGCATGTTACATGTTAGAATTGTCATTTATTGTGAACATTTTGCTTTAAACTTGTTCTCTGAAATATAAGGAAGTTGAAAAACTTGAAAAAAAAAAGGGCATATATGTTCAGATGATTTCCAATAAAGTTGATCTTTACAGAAAAACTATGTAAAAAGGTAAATATAAACAAATATTTTTAAAGCAGTTGCTGCCGCACTTTGTATTTGAAGTTTGATTGTGAGTCTTCACATAATCAGTTGGAACCTACAATTGATACTGACAGTGTGTCCTTAATGTGGGTCAGACAATTAAAGTGTTTTAGGACAGGAGTTGTCTCCCTTTGGTTTTAATTATTGGAGATGGCATCATATTACAAGAATTAAACAGGGAAATTGTTTTAAAAATGACTGAAGAGAAAAAGATCAAATCAGTTTGCTATTTCGGCAAAAGGAAATGACAACTGTGATAAAATAGTCAGTGTGGTAAATCTCTTAAATAATAAACATTATATAGACATTGATCAGTACACGTTTAAACCAACTGCATTTGATCTGTGTGATAAAAACTTGTTCAATGTAACCTGATATTCAGCTACAAAACCTTTGTCGCAGTGCAATATTTAAATTAATCCAATACTCACGTGACCTAATACTCACGTGACAGTTTACATAGTTACACTATTTACTGGTACATGTATCAGACCACTGAGCGTAATTTGAAGGTTATCTTGGTTTCTGTTCAGTTGGAAGTTTTTATTGCTTGACTATAATTGCCACTACATTTAATGTGTGATTTCTTGAATATTTATTTAAACAGAGACACTGTGACATTAATATTTCAATTTAATTAAAGTTGTAAAGTTTTGTTTGCTGAAAGTCAATAAGCAAAATGGCGACATTTTCTATGTCTACTGTTGCTAAAGGGTCAGATGAAGTTAAAGATTTTTGTTGTTCTACCTGCGAAGAGCAGTCTATTGAAGTAGTAGCAGAATTTTACTGTGAAACATGTTCAAAGTTTTATTGCCGAAAATGTATTCATCTTCATAGTCAGTTGTTTAAAAAACATTCCCCGTATGGAAGGGGAGATATGAACAAATGGCCAATTTCAAAGAAGGTGGAGGATTTTCTGTTGAAATGCGAAGTTCACAAAGATAAAAAATAGGAAATTTTCTGTGAAGACCATGGACAGCTGTGCTGCTCAAATTGTATTCTACTTAATCACAGGTATCTTAAGACATTTTTGTTAAAATGATTGTTAAGATAACAATAATCCTTATTATTAGACAATTTACTTTTTAGACTTACCTGATTTAGTCTGTTTATTAATATAAACAAGAATTAAGTTGAGGACAAGAACATACATGTAACTATTGGCTTGAGAACCCCATATATATCAGAAATGGTGCAGTTTTAAACTTCCAGTTTTTACCTGGATACCAATGTTTAACAGGTAAACTGACTACCTGAATGTTAACATTTTATAAGATCAATACATATCAAGGTTAGTACAGTTTGAGATTGACTTCAATACCACTCTTCTTGATATCAGTTACACATGGAGGGTTGAGTGTGAATCTATTGTATCTAAATATAGAAATGTAAAGCTATTAAAATACAGTCATGCTCAGTCTTTGAAATTCCATTATTGCCTTTTCTTCACTATTTTGCAAACAAGGTAGCCTTTATTCCAATGCTGGCATATTCATTTTAAGCTAAACTGGCCGAAGGCCAACGAGCTTATGCCATGGCGGTTCGTCCATCGTGTGTGTGTGCGTCCGTAGATTTTTCCTTTAAACGACATCTCCTCCGAAAACAGTTGCTGAAACTTCACACAGATGTTTCTTGGATTGTCCTCTATCAAAGTCACTCCAATCTTTCCAGTCCGCTGCAAAAAATGGCCACCAGAGCTTTAAATAGATATATATTTAAATGACATCTCATCCTCAACCTCTTGGTGAATTTTCTAATAATTTAGAAAAAAGTTCCTTGGGTGGTCCTCTACCAAAATTGCTCAAATGTTGATGCTCAGTTGAAAAACAACATGGCCGCCAGGGGGCGGGCCATTTTTTTCTTAAATTGCTGTATTGAAAACTTTTAAAATCTTTGTCTGAAAGTATTGGTTGGATTTAGAAATAATTTTACTGTTCCTTGGGAGGTTCTCTACAAAAGTTTCTCAAATTGTTAAGGTCTGTTGTAAAAACTATGGAGGCAGGGCATTTTTATCTTGTATGTTTTTATTGAAAAATTTGAAAATCTTATTGGATTTCGAACTTCATTGACAGAAATGTTCCTTGGGTGGTTTTCTACCAAAGTTGCTCAAATGGTTTAGGTCCTTAAACAAATGGCCGCCAACGTGCTGGCCAATTTTCCTAATAGAATTATATTTAAAATTTTGAAGATCTTTATGTTAGAAACCACTGGTTGGTTTTTGAAGGAATTTCACAGAAATGTTTCTCACGTAGTTCTCTACCAAAACATGGCCGCCAGAGATTTGGGGCCTTTTTAGCTCGACTTTTCGAAGAAAAGGCAAGCTTATCTACTCGTGTCGGCGTCGGCATCCAAGCTAGGTTAAAGTTTTTTGGTAAGCTGGTTTCTCAGGAATGGCTTGAGGGATTTAATTCAAACTTATAACATTTATTCCCCAAATTAAAATGAACCTATAGGCCAAGTTTGGTAACTCTAGTTTGAAATTTGTCTAAATTATGGGCCTTTTTACACTTAGAAATTTTACATATAACTATATGGACAGGTTAAAGTTTTTCGGTAAGCTGGTTTCTCAGAAATGGCTTGAGGGATTTCATTCAAACTTAGAAGACTTATTCCCTATATTAAAATAAACTCATAGGCCAATTTTGATAACTCTAGTTTGAAATTTGTCAAAATTATGGGCCTTTTTACACTTAGAAATTTTACATATAAGCATACATGTTATTATTTTTTCAGGCCAAAACGGGACATTGCCAAAAAATCGCCGGGACATTTGACCGGGACACATTAATATTGTCATTTTGTCGGAAAAAAAAGAGCAATAATAATAGTTTATCGTATCTAACCTAGGTCCTATTCCGTTTCGTGGTCTATATAGTTATAGTTCAAACAATAACCACCCAAAATGAATCACTCAAACTTACACACGCATATATTTTAATTATATTTATTCAATAATATAAACGATAACATGTATTTTTAATTATGACATCAAAGAAATTACACGAAACACGCAAATATAAATTCTGATTGTCAAATACACAAATGCGTTTACAAAGGAGACTACTCCAGAAGACTTATACCTGGGCTTCGTTCCACTATACACTGCGTCATTAACTGCATCAAATTTTGCGATGTGAACAATACAAGATTAAAGAAAGTAATGGTTGTTTTTGCATCTTTAATTCTCGAAAAGTTCTCAATTTATTTTCGTACTTACCTTCAAACGTTACCAGACTAATTATGTGATAACACCTATTCTATTTAAAATCAAAATAACAACACACACAGTTCCTTTTTTATTCCGAAACAATGCAACAATCAGCAGTAATTAGCGACCGCGGATATATGACCCCCACCCCGCAAAAGTGTGACAAAAGATCAATAAATCGCTAATGGGGTATCATTACTGCTCCTCTCTGACCGGCGGCTAGCGGGTATTGTTGTCATAGGGACCGATAAAGGGATTAACAATCTGAAGTTAATTGTTGGCCCAATGTAAGTTTTATGGTACACTAACATCAATTTTACACCCACAGAGGGGGGACTTAAGATGTTAGACATAGACTGTTTTTTAAAATCTCTCAAAGCAAGTTGGGTTAAACGTTTTATCTTCCAACAAGATTCAAAAATAATTAAAATATACACAAACATGCTTACAAGCGTTGGTGGAAACTTAATTTTTGAATCAAACCTTAAGCCATCTGAAGTGAAGGATTTAAAAATAAAATCGGAATTCCTAAAGAATGTAATACATGGATGGCTCTGTGGAACCTATAACGAAGTAAACGTGACAGTGTTTAAACAAATTATTTGGAACAACTCGTCTATAAAAAATAAAAACAAAACACTATTTTACAAATCCTGGTTTGACAAAGGGGTTCTATTTCTAGAACATTTATTCGACTATAGAGTAAAGCAATTTTACTCCTTTTCAGACATACAATACCTATATAATATAGAACAAGGGGACTTTCTGAAATATAATAGTTTAATCAGTAGCATTCTGTCTGAATGGAAACAAACACTACAGCAAAATAATATAGACTATACAACTCCCGATAATATTTTAAATAAACTAAAAGATTCTACAAAAGTGTGTAAACTAATTTACAAATTACTGTTAAAAAGAGAAAAACCCATTGAATTCAAACAAATGAGCAAATGGAAAACAGTATTAGACTTGGAATCTCTAGACCCTAAGACTATTTTCAGCCAACCACTCAAGTTATCAATCGATACTAAAATTAGGTATTTCCAATACAAATATCTAATGCAGATCATCCCCAACAATATATACTTATACAAATGCAATTTAACACCCTCAAATCTATGTGACTTTTGCTCTATGTACCCAGAATCAAATTTACATTTGTTCTGGGAATGCCAATGGACCCAAATATTTTGGACTGATGTAAAGCAGTATATACAAGAAAAACTTGGAATTGAAGAAAACAGAACTAACTTTTACCACTATGTCCTTTTGTAACTGCGTAACAGTAAACAAAAATGATTCATTCTGTATAAATTTTATAGTTATGTTAGCTAAGTACTATATTTTCAAAAGCAAACTTGAAAACGTGTACCTCAAATAGCCAGTTTTCAAAATGTCCTAAATCATCGCCTCAAAATTGAAGAAATTATAGCAAAGTCATCTAATAAGAGCCAAATACATCAATTACGTTGGAGATGTTTTATGGAAGCATCTGACGAACGTGAAAGCCCCATCCAAACGTCCTAACTAATTTTTTTTATTTTTAACCAGTTTTTCATTGATTTATAACTTCTGGTCAATGTCCAGTCACTTTTGTGAAATAATTGTTGTCTTTTGCTCCAAATACACTTTTTTATTATTATTATTATTTTTTATTTTTTTTCTACTGGTAAAGTTAAATAAACAAAACTTTTATTTCCAAACACCCTACTTATATTTGATAGATTTTTTTTTTTTTCTCCTGGTAAAGTTAAATAAACAAAAGTTTTCTTTCCAAACACCCTACTTATATTTGATAGATTTTATTTTATTTTTTTCTCCTTTTTCTTCATATGCACCTTTTAAATTTACCTCCCTGACAAAACATTAAAACATCTTTATTTTTACTAGACATACTTATATACAAGGTTTGTAAATGGTGTTTTTGTATGTTCAAGTATAACAAGTATGTTTATGAAAATTAATAAATTTGGAATAACCAAAAAAAAAAAAAAAACATCAATTTTTGTGATTGACTGGGACAAAATGCATCTCACCGGGACGCCAGGACAGACCTCACGAAACCGGGACAATCCCGGTGAGACCGGGACGTATAGCATGTATGCATATAAGCTATATGGACAGGTTAGTTTTTCGGTAAGCTAGTTTCTCAACTTTTTGTTACCGCTCCCTAACTTGAGAACGGATTAAGCTATTGTAATGAAACTTCAAACGTAGATATCTTATAACGAGACCTCGCTTAAGATTGCATATGGGATGGGTGGTGTTAAGGTCAAGGTCACTGTTACTAAAAATAGAAAAACATTTTCTTCTCAATAATTTGAGAACGTATTGAGATATTTTAATAACTCTTAATACATAGGTACCTTATATCAAGACCTAACTTGGGATTGAATATGGGGTTGGTGGGGTCAAGGTCACTGTTACTAATAATAGAAAAACGGTTTTTACTCAATAATTTCAACACACATTGAGATATTTTAATGAAATTTAACTCACTCAATAACTTGAGAACGCATTGAGAATTGTATGAAACTTTATACGTACATACCTTGTATCGAGACCTCGCTCGAGATTGCATATGGGGTGGGTGGGGTCAAGGTCACTGTTACTAAAAATATAATAAACGATTTCCGCTCAATAACTTGAGAATGCACTGAGATATTTTAATGAAACTTAAAACATACGTACCTTATATTGCGACCTCACTTGCGATTGCGTATAGGGTCAAGGGTCAAGGTCACTGTTACTAAAATAGAAAAACGGTTTCCGCTCAATAACTTTAGAACGCATTGAGATATTTTAATAAAACTTTAGACATAGACACTTTATGTCGAGACCTTGCTTGGGATTGCATATAGGGTGGGTGGGGTCAAGGTCACTGTTACTAAAAATAGAAAAATGGTTTCCGCTCAATAACTTGAGAACGCATTGAGATATTTTAATGAAACTTAATACATAGTTACCTTATATCGAGACCTCGAGTGGGATTGCATATGGGGTGGGTGATGTCAAGGTCACTGTTTCTAAAAATGGAAAAATTGTTTCCGCTCAATAACTTAAGAACACACTGAGATATTTTTATGAAACTTAATGCATAGATAGCTTATATCGAGATCTTGCTTGGGATTGCATATGGGGTGGGTGGGCTCACAGTCAAATTTACGATTACTATAAATTTTATTGATGTGCTGACTTTATTGCATTCCGTTAGAAAAATTTGGTTTTCGCGGAATTTCCATGTTTCTTGTTTAAGAAAAAAATGCCAGTAACTCTGACAAGCACAAGAAAAGACTAGCGCGCTGTATCCGACAGCTCTTGTTTTCTTATATGGCTTATCAGGGTGCTTTTGCTTCTGACACTCCTTACTTAATAAGCCAGTGGAGCGATACAGACACTCGTGTGCCTCTCGTTATATTTTATGTGCCAAAGTACGCTTAAATATCCAGTAGAAGAATATATGAAAACTGGCCTTAATGCATGTGCGTAAAGTGTCATCCCCGATTAGCCTGTGCATTCTGCACAGGCTAATCCGGGATGGCACTTTAAGCTATGGTATTTTCCGTTTCAAGTCTCTTCTAAACATAAATCCACTATAGGCGGAAAGTGCCATCCCTGATTAGCCTGTGCGGAATCCGCACAGGCTGATCCGGGACGACACTTTACGCACATGCATTAAGCCCGGTTTTCCGACGACACGCCACTTATTGTTTTGAAAGGGCCAATGTAAACCATCCAATCTCACAAGCTTTGAACTTAGAATATGTATAACAGTAGTTTTTTTTAATATTTAAGAAAAATTTGCAAATTATTTTAAGCATTTTATTATAATATACTATATTTTGTTTCAGACAGTGCACCAAAGTGACGCTTGTATCTGAGTGTGTCAAAACCCAGTCAACTGACCTGCAGCAGTTGGCAGTGAAGCTTCAAACAATTCAGGAACAAATGAACAATCTTCAAACAAATTGGGAGACCAGCATTAAGTCACTGCAGGGTTCATATGATGAACAATTACACAAAATACAAGAAACACGCAGAAAAATAAATGACACTTTAGACAATATTGAAAAAATCACTTTGAAGGAAATGAAAAATACACTCACAAGCCTGCAAGCTTCTCTCAAGACTGATGTGAACAACTGCAGTAGGCTTCGTGACGACTTGAAAAGACTTCATGAATCCATACAGGACATAAGTGATATGAGCATGAAAGAACTCTCCTTTATAGCAAGCAAGAAATGTAGCGACAAAATACAACAGTCTGAAACATATTTGAAGGAGAACTCTGTTCAGGTTAAAAGTTCACTAACATTCCAGCCTAACAGTGACATTGAGCAGTACTTGTCCAAACTGTCAGGTCTGGGGAGGATTGTACACATTACCCAGGCATTGACAGTGC
Source organism: Congeria kusceri (assembly GCA_027627225.1). NCBI lineage: Eukaryota > Metazoa > Mollusca > Bivalvia > Myida > Dreissenidae > Congeria > Congeria kusceri. The sequence continues at coordinate 189,729 of JAPFQT010000066.1, forward strand.
AGGGAAACCCAGACCAAGTATTGACTGTTAAAGGAAAGTCTAAGTATAATGTGCGCATACCAAGTGATTCATCACCATGCTATATCATAGCCATATGTGTTCTCCCTGATGGCCAGATTCTTGTTGTAGACTACAATAATAAGAAATTAAAGCTGCTGGACCAGCAGTACAGGGTGCTCACTCATTGTGATGTGTCAACTGATCCATGTGACATATGTCATATAACACTCAGTGAAGTTGCTGTTACTGTTAATGATGAGATCCAGTTTATCTCTGTCAACAATGGGCAGCTGGTGAAGGGCAGGAAGCTTCAGTTACGACATCACTGTGTAGGTATTGCCCACCACCAGGGGGAGCTGTATGTCACTTCTGGTAGAGCACTGTACAACTACAGGCTGAGTGGGAAACTGGTCAGCAAGCTGTATGAGGATACATCAGGTTATAATACAGGTTAGAATCATGGCGGGTTCATCCGGATATTATTAGAAATATGTATCATAAAGTAATTGTAAGACTGCATAGTTGTCGAATGTACGTGTGTCAGTTTAAGTTTACAACAGCAGTTAAGAATGATTTTCAGTATTATTGATTTATATATATGAGTAATCATGTATTTTGACTGTCACTACATGGCATGTCTATAAATAGACAGTGAGTGCTTTTCAATGACACACTTTGTGACCTATTGTTTATATTTTGTGGATTGGGAATAGCTACACATGTATGATTATTTTTATAATTAACATTGCTTCATAACATTATATTAAATCAATAAACCTCAAATTGTTGTATTTGAAATTTGAGAAATGTCCTTATTTATGTTTATAAAATTATTAAATTAACAACAGTTACTGGCTTTTATAACTGGTGAAGAAGAACTAGATAGAAAAGTTCCAATCCCATTTGTTTTGAAACATTATTTTCTTGTAGTAAAATGTTACAAACATAACTACAGTCACAATATTGTACGTGCACATGTATGAAATATGTCAGCTCGTGTCAATTTCACTAATATGTCAATATATTGTAATCATGTATACATGTAAAGGAAATCCATTATTAGTGCATATAGTTACATCAGCTGACACATTCATGTGTACATGTTCACTGTACCGTGTAATTGTTTCCATCTGTGTATTTGTGGTAGACTTCAATTCTAACTCACCAGTCAACGTGTCAAACTTTTAGGCAATAAACTGATACAGAACCTTCCTGTCACACTAAAATATTTATTATTATTGGATTTTATGCAGATCTTTAAGACGCGTAATTGTCTGTTTAACGACGCATTAATAATACACTGTCACTGCAGTTTGTTTGTTAACATTATTAAACATTTAAAGTAATTTAATATCTTGATGTGACTCTGTTTTGCAGTATGGAGTTGTGCTGTGAGTCCCACAGGGGATCGTATATACATCACCGACCGCTCCCAGCACAAGCTCCTCACCCTGGCCATGGATGGGTCTGTACTCTCTACATTGGAGGACCCTGAACTACGAGACCCACGTGGTGTACATGTGACACCTGCAGGCCAGGTGTTGGTCTGTGGAGGCCTGTCCCAGACTATCATACAGGTGGATAGGGAGGGCAGGAAGAAGCTGGCCACTCTGGCTACAGGCAGGGATGGAGTGGAGTACCCATGGTCAGTCTGCTACAACAGGCACTCAGCCTCCATCATTGTGGGACAAGGTGACAACAACATCCTGGTGTTCAAAGTGCAATAGCTTACTTTTACATGTATCAGACATTTGTATAATAACAAATATTGTTATCTTAAAATGACAGTTTGTAAGTTAGAAATGATATATTGTGTACTGTGTTATATTTCTGTATAATAATATACTTTTATCATAATTATGACAGTATGACTTTGGAACCAATATTCTGTGTAATTTGTATCAAATAAGGGTTGTTGCATTTGTTGTTAACTTCAGAAGTTATATATGATATATGTTAAAGGACAAATACCTGGGACAATTTTAATTAATAAGTCAATGTGTGTACACAAATATATACATGTACAATGTACATGACAATTGCTATTTTCAGACTGTCATTTGTACACATATTTGAGAAAAAAAATTGAACAATTACTTGAAAACATGACACTGTAATGTTATATAAATACTTGTTTTTGAAATATGAAGGATTTATTTTAATTATCTGCATTGAAAAGACATTGATGATTTGAGTATTGTTTAGTTTAATAATTTAAAAAGAAAACATGATGTTAAATTGGTTAATTTTATTTAGTTTTATACTGATGATGATGTAACATTGTTTATTATAACATTGATAGTTGTGCTGGAAGTTAAGTGAAAACAAGCAGACATAAATAACGTACCTGCTTGTAGTGTTGGATGCATCTTCATTGAGAGTTTTGAACATTTTAATTTTCATTATATTTTTTATACAAAACAACAAAATCTGCAATAGATGAGGGCAGAAAAGTAACTTTCAAATCTGGCATCATTTGTTCAGTTTTTATCAACAAAGCTGACATTGCAATTAAACTGTATTACTGAATGACATTATTGCTACACCTGTTACACTTGCGTGATTTAATGGCAAGGGAAGATGACCTGTAGTTTGATAATGTTTGTCTTAGCCATTATGAAATCTAAATTGTGTTTTATGTTATGTATTGTGCAGTAACTGTTGTACAAACTATTTAGGACTAAAAGTGAGTGCTGCCCTGACTGCGCTAACTGTTACAAAATATGTTTAACAGTCTCTTCATACTCACAGTTTCATATTTATTGCTGCCAACGGTCTTTTGAGAGTTGAGCTTATGTTTCTCTAATAACAATTCTGGTGAAACCATTGTGAAGCCTGCCACATTTATGACCTTGTGGAATTTCAAGGAATAGACACTTAATTTGAAAACTTAATTTGAAATCGGTCATCAAGCTTTCTGGAAAGTTGTCATCTCCGAGTGCTCCAAAAACAGATATCAAGGTTGTGAATATGATTTTGAAGTCGAACATGAAACAACGATAGACGGATGGAGCATATACTTCAAGAGACTGTACTCGTTTGCAGAGAACCCTGAGTTTGACGCCAACCACAAACATTTCGTAGATCTACGTGTTACATCTAATCGTAAGACATCAATCAAAACCACTGCAGCTGAGAGCTTTGCTACGAAACAAGCAACAGAGACCTGCAGAGGCTAATCAATGGTCTTCTGAACAACAAAAGTCTGCAATCAACACCATCACCTACGAGCGCCTGAAGTGTTGCGAGTTATATCGCTTATTCCAGTGATATCAGAATTATTCCAAAAGCTGACAATTCACCGCATTGAGAACACACAAACTTGGTCAAATTTAAACAACCTGCTGTATGGATTCCAGAAGCACAAGAGCTGCAAAATGGCCCTGTACATTCTTCAAGTAGACCATGATGGCAACTTGGAAGCAGCCTGAATATATCTTGGTCGCAGTCTGCAAAAATGTACAAGACGTGTCCTCTCACATGGATGCATGTTAAAGCCTTTCCCAAATTAGTAGGGTACCAGACATGTCAGGGATAATACCTCTACGACATTGAAAGCACCAAGCAGGTGATCACACAGCGTTCGGAAGGTACTATGAAAACCTAACATTGCTTCTGAGATTTTTACGATAGCTCAGACGCATTGACCTGACACTCCCGAACTCTATTAGCATTAATTACGCGCTTGAATTATAACCTATATTAAAGAGTAATAATAATACTGTGCAGCGATTCATTATCCATGCGTATATACAGCACCTTTATTGATCGATGGTTGACGCCTGCACAGTTCTTGCTATCTCATTCAAACCCGAATGTAGTCGTTGCTGAAAGATAAACGGGTCTGTATCGACAGAAAATATATATTTGCATTTTTTTATAAAATAAATAGTTTTTGTTAATGTTAATGCGTTTTGTTTTATTTAAAAAGGTGTTTTGTAAGAGTGATAATAAATATATAATTAATCAGATAGTCCCTCTTTAGTACAGGGTTTTTGTTCATGCATTTGTTCCGTGCGTTTAGTGATGCAAAAACTGTATTTTCAATGGAATACTCTTACATTAATTTAATTAGATACAAATACAGAAACTAAGTATTCATCATTAACGGATTAGTAATACAGTCAAAACGCAATACTTCAAATCACAATACTACGAAAAGACGGAATACTATGAATAAGGCTGTCGGCCCCATCCGTTTTTCTTATATGTTTAACCAAAAAGAAGATGCGATTCAACAATTTTGCAAAACTACGAAGGATGCGTTACTGTTAACACATTTTTCGGTCCCATCATAATTTACTTTGAAATGTGAACGTGCTACTACGAATCATATTGTCATGTTGACTTTTCACACCTTCTCAACGAAGATTTCACACCTCTGCCCGGTTAGACACTAAGCCAGTTTGTTTGCCCCAGGGACAAAGATTATTTTTAACACGACTAGTAATAATTGGAAGCCAGTTTAAATGATGCAGTGTGAGATTCGACTTAATGACTGTTGCATTTGCCGATAATATGCTAGATATTTTTTGGTCTTTAAGTGTTCGTTTGTAATCAAAGACATACACAAGTGTATTGTTAAATGCAATTAACATAATAAGTGTGATATTGTTCGTTAACTCGTAAACTCTACATGACGAAATTAACCCTTCATGTAAGTTTACGTTACTACTGTTATTTTATAAAGATGCGATACTACAAAAAACGCAACAGATCCGTGTCTCCAATGTCATTTCGTAGTATCGCGTTTTGACTGTATATTCATGCATAAAAGTCAGTGTCAGGTTTATGCGTCCGAACTATACCACTGTTCTTTCCACAGCTCTGTTTGGATGCAATCTATGGAACATGATCTCCAATGCAGACATGCAGCAGTTAAAAATAGCACATCACTCTGTCTAAAATGTGCTCAAGATCTGCCCCACCTTGCTGGCTTGGACACGTTTACCTATCTGATGGGAATGTCGTCTCTTGAAGTGCCTAGCGGCCTCGAAAGTCATTTTTCTTGCATAACTGTCGATTACCTCTGAATGACTAATGCCAGCTACATGGCATGCTTCCCAAATGAAAGTTTATATCCAGCAAAAGCGAGAATGGACGTCAATCTGTAAGCAGGCAATACACATGTATGAGGAAGGACAATGCCGCTATCTACTACAACAAGACAACGGTTTTGTCTTCAAAAAGCCTCACTGCAGCCACCATATGGAAGGTAGCATGGATATGCCCTGACAGCCGCAAACTCCTGAAGTTCCTGTCCTGCATGTGCTGAAAGACACCCCCCCCCCCCCCACCCATCACCTGTGCAAAGTGTTCATAACGAGTTATGTGCAGCCAACTGGAAAACATTATATCCCAGCTGCCATTATTCTTCGACAAAGTCCGTTTTCTTTGCTTACCACTGAGTGAACCTCTATGACAGGCTCCGCACGCAGAACTCATGTCATATCTTCTCGGCATGGTTGATGATGTCATCATTAACTTTGTCCCAGTAGAACACTACCCATAGATTTTGATCATGCATGCAGAACTGCTTTATTAGCTATATGATTTGTACAACCTTAATTGTCTGCAGAAATCTTTTATAACATTGTCTTAAATTGTTTTGCAAACACCAAGTAAATCTGTGCAAAGTGTGAAGAAAATGAACCCAGAAACATTGTCCAGTGCTGTCCCTTTAACGGACACTTGTTTGTTTGTTTCGTTGAAGTGTTCCACCATCTCATATTTTTAGGGAGCAAGAATGGCCAACGCAAAATAAATATTTTCCAGTGCTTAGTTTAAACCTATTTATTTTAGCTCGATGGCATAGAAAGCCTAAGGCTTATTCATAGACACACTCTCGAGTCCATTTCCTGGGTAAAACCAGTACTTGGTGTCTTTAGGGGAGATCTTGAAAATACTCCCAGAGTGGGGATCGATCCCAGGCCCTCCAGATCTCTAGGCGGACACCATATCCACTACGCCACTGCGACTTCCAATGCTTATGTACTCTTGCTTCTGTTTAGGGTTTAGGCTCACTATTTTACTTTTGCATTATATTGATGATATGTTTGCATTTTCTTGTGTTTATTGTATGCATGTTTGTACATTACATTCCATTTCCTATGCATTTTATGTTCTGTATAACTGATGTATGTTAATCTTCAGAAAATGGAGAAAATTAAGATATATAATTATTTTTCATGTATTTAAACATTTATTTAAATTGCATGGATGATATAATTAAACATATGTGATGATTGTTCTACTGTTATTATTATGTAGCATGTTATAACAACAAACTTTATATTGTGCGTGTGAATAAAATTTCGATTCTTTCACCTTTGTCTTTGATGTCATTTATAAACATTGAACGAACTGTTTATATTATTTACACGTGTACGTGATTACTGCTATATTGTTCAGTGACAAGGTGTTGATATGCAGATAATTATTACATTAATTAACATTAACATTTAAAATAGCATATACTAATAACCGTTTAGCCCGTAAAGTATGGAACAAAAGGTAGATACCTTAATTGAAGGTTTTAAAAAACTTCGATGCTCATGCATAAATCGCCACATGAACAAAAAAAAGTTCTTTTATTACGTCCCTTTGTCCGTCATTATAAATTATGTTAAAATATTACTGTATACTTATTTAGGTAATTTTACTGTCAGTCAGTAATGGAACAGGGTAAACTTTTTTCTGGAATTTGTATGCATAAATCAAAAAAATGATCAGTGTTTCAACATACTATATTGTATATGGAATGTTGACCTAAAATGTGTTCCTATAAGACATTTCCGACGTTTGCCGATGTTAAATCCGAATCTGATAGAAACGAGCAACATGATCATAAGATCGAGCATCATGTTCGTCAATTCGAGGGTGACGCTAGTTTTTGGAGCATTATGCTGGGTTAGGCAATAAAGACCCTCTTCGTATGGCCTTGTACTCTTAAGCATGATGCTCAATGAACGAGCATCATGCTCGTAGGATCGAGCATGATAAACGAGCATGATCCGCGATTTTTACACACGCACAATATTGGCTGAATTATATGTGCAATAAATTGATTTATGTTTGGATATATAACATCACACAGAAAAAACATAAGAAGAACTGTAAATCTGACTTGGCATTATATATGTTATGTTTTAAGGGATATGATGGAATGTGATGTTACGTCAAAAGCCCCAATTTGTCACACTGACCTCGCATACCATTCTTTTCTTGAAACGTTGGTCATTTTATATAGTCCGCTAACCTGTTTTGGAACAGGGGAACAGAAAAGGTTGCTAAATTATTAATTGTTAAACGTTATATAAAATGATCAGCATGTTGTATGTTTGGTAGGGTCTTCCTTTAGTGGTGAACATTATAAATAAAGCAGATAAATTGTCTATATAATGTCCACAACAATCAGTGTGTTACAGTACGTTTATCAAAACATAAGAAACCAATACAGAAATATATATAGTACTACACTGCTACGCACATTCTCTTTGTTGATTTCAAGAATCACGTGAATATTTTGTAACACGAACTTGCATTACCGTTACATCGTGTGGATAAAATGAACGACTGTAAAATATTGGTGTTTACAATTCAGTGTGATTTTAAAATACATCAGGTAATGAACCACAGGAAAACAAGTAAAACATATAATTTAAGTGTATGTTACATATTGCTTATCTTTATCTTGCCTTAATGATATTTCTTTCAAATTTAAACGCATAAATATAATTAACATTAGTTGACCAAAAAGCACGACATACACGTGCTCCGCATACTAACTAGTGCAAGACCAAGAAACTGCATGTTTATTACGCGTAACTTCTTGTGATATATTGCGTTCTGAAATATATCATAGAAACTACTGCTTTTAACACAAAGCAAGGATGAAGTGTTGCGTTTGTTGCGTGTAAATGAGAAACACCCAACTAACATGTTCTTTCTCAGTACAGAAACACACATTTTATTGCATCGTCAAATTATACAATAAACTTTAGACAACCCCAAAGTTTACATACTGCTAATCTGATTAAGTTTCCAACATCAGATTCGTCAAAGTTGGAAATGTCTATTAACAAATAAACAATTAAGCATACAATTCAACATGATCGGTAAGCCATCGTTATAAAGAACCTCTGATGTGTAGACTCCTGTCTGTCCCCAAATTGTATTTCATTCACAAATAAGCCTTAATAGTTAAACCAGTGTTGACCAAACATTCACATGTAATCTGTTGAAACTAGTCAAGTCTGGCAAGTAAAACCAGTTATTGATCCTGTTAGGTAAACTAAATCCTGTTCTTATATTCCCTGTATCACCCATTTCACCACTGATCTTATTTAAACTTGCTAAATTTTAAGTGGAAAGTAATTTTATGTTTGGAGAGGTAGAAATTGTTAAATAACACTGGGAATTTCAATTAGATCATTACCTTTCATGAAATGAAATCAAAATAAAACTTTTGTGGACCACGAGTTAGACAGATAAGTATAATTAATTATATTTTGTCAATACTTTGCGCAGCAAGTAGTTCTGAGATCTTCCAACCAAATTTTTATTTGTATTCCTTCGTTGACAATTTCAGTGATTGATTTCCATCCGTCCACTGCAGTCTTGCTCTGATACTTAACAATGTTGTTTGTGAGATTCTGAGGCTGATTAATGTTGTCATGGTTGGAGATTGGGGCAAATGCATCTCTCATTTCCAGTTGCAATTCATCCCGTCTTTGTATATAAACTTGAATCTTTCATTAAAGAAAACCAAAATCATATCTGTATGTATTGTAGTTAGAGTACAACTGAAACTGAAGGGATGCTGCTGAAAACAACAGGACTGTTATTCTCTTGGAATTATAGTTTGTATGAATGCATTACATGGGTTAACAAGTAATGTGTTAAATTCTTATAAAGTAATAAGTAGCTGGTCTAATAATTTCAGTAGAAAACTGTGACAGTAATTCCAAGTGCAGATTAATTTGTTGTTACAATGACAGGGAGAGAACTCTGTTAGGCTCCTCAAACTAAAACAACCACAGTTATCTCCCCTGCATTATTGATATGAGTTGGTTGATCAACTTGTGGGGTTATTTTGAAGCAATAGTGAAATATACTAGGTTAAATACTTGAACAAAATGTCTGTTATTTTGTACAATAACTCGGAGAAGAAAGCATTAAAGATGCAACTTTAAAGTTATATGTGAGGGTCTAAAACATGTTAACACTAGCATATAAAATGAAAATTGTATGCCAGATAATCACAATAAATTATATTTTGTGTTGTAACATGATATTGAAATTAATTATTTTGATTGATAAAAATAATAGAGACTTAAGCCTGTTATTTTTAAGACACTTTAAAAATTGGACTGAGGTGATTTATTAAAGGTAACGTTTGAAAAATTGCGTCGATGCTCATACTTGAAAACAATATGTACTGGTTCTACTACGCAAACAGACTTGGGCATGTCTAACTACATGTGTTATACACACTAAATAACAAAATATGTTATTGACCTTGCACATGTTAACTATGCAGCCTGTTTCTGTCACTTGTTAAGTAGCCGCGGTTCTGCAAATTCACTTAGTCTCTGATGAGACCTCCGTTTCCTACAATGCCCTCTTGTGGATGACCATATCTGTTCATTACAACCTACCAGATGCACTGCTTTTACTGTAATATGTTCCTTTTTATACAGCCTAAATTACTGTTGTAACCTATATTAGTACTTTATTAATTGTACGTGCAGTAACCATAAATGCTCAATATTTATTTTAACATTTAACATTTCTTTTAATGGCAAACACAGTTTAAAATCCTGTTTTATAGTTTTGTTCCCTATTGTTCATGTGTCAATAACAATTCTTTCAGTCATACAAAATGACAATGACAGTTCACGTTTCATCATGGAAATTCTCACCGATGCATCTAGCAGATGTAGAGACAATTTGACTCTTTGAGGAGTACACAGGGTATCAGTATTCACCAAACTGAAAACATTATCAGAAATGTTACCTGGTGTATCTGAACCACTTTTAATATCACTTGTCAGTGTATAATGGCTACTGCACGCTGTTTTGGTAGCATATTATTCATCTGCATAAACCATTGTGCTGTGTGAATGCTCGTTGTCGTTAAGAAGTGTACTAGGACCAGTTTCCTAATAAGTATGTGATATCTTCTGTTACTGATTAATGGTGATCACAGAAAAATAATGATAATGATTGTGGTTGCGGAAATGATGATGATGATGACGATGATGATGATGACAATGATGAGAATGAGGTTGACAATGATGATGATGACGATGATGATGATGATTATGATGAAGACAATGATGAGAATGAGGTTGACAATGATGGTGATGATTATGGAGTTGGTGATTAGTCTGATGATGATCTCGTTGCTCGTGTGATGATAGTGATTCTCTTCATGACGCTCATCATGACAATGATAATGTTGATGAAGACAATGATGAAAATATATAATGATACGTTACATTAATGTTGGTCAGCTGAGGTGCTTTTCAAAATGAGGATTTGTGAGTGTTATACGAGTATAGTTTGACACAATGAACTTAAGATAAATAATAGATCATTATAAGAAGATATGAACATTTCAAAACTGTGTTTTAGGATAAATAAAAATAATATGAATCCTGGATAAAGTAATTGTTCAGCCAAATGTCCTATCATTAGACTGTATGTAGACCGTAACACAACATATAACTGGTGTAACTGTTAAAGGTCATTGTTCTATGTTCTTTTTTAATTTTCTAATATATTGGTATTCTTTAAGTTTACTGGGGTTAGTGTTGAAAGTCAAATGTTATGCAGTTAGTAAGGATTTTCTTTAGCAGTTATAATCTTTAATCTTACAATTTCAGAACTGATATGTTGAAACGCTCAACAGATGGCAGTTTAAGTTTAAGGTTAGGGTTAGGATTTAACGTATGTTGGAAAATGTGCCACACAGACTGAACCAGTTTAAAAATACAAGCAATATCTGAAATGGTCAAAGGGAGATAACCTGCTCTAGGCAGAATAATTGACAATTCTACCTGGTGACAGATAGACTTGCACAGTGATGAGTTTGAACGCTTAACGTGAGTATTTGATACGACATAAGTATTAGAATGAAATGGATTTAGCATCATATCTGTGGGTTAAAGGGACTAGGTCATCGAAAAGGGCCTCAAGGGGGCAATTTTTTGAATAAAATCTGAAATTGATAGATACATGCTGGCATATGATAACGGTTAAAACATGGTATATATAATGGGAAAAGAGTTTACGCATTCTGAGATAAAAATCAATTTATAATATGGGTTGTGTTTGTTTGGCCCTTTTCCTGTTTACATTTTGACGTCAGAATTGTGAGCATTTGGTATAACCAGAGTTAACACATGACTCCTTACCAAGCATGATGGCGCAGTTGATTAAAGCGCTGTCTACTGTCATTTCTTGTAATGGTTCCTAAGTCGTGAGTTCGATACCTGCTAAGGGTTTTAATTTTTGCTGACATTTTTGCTAATTTGTTTTTATCAAATATCTTTTTGTGTATGATAAGCGCATTTCTATAAAATAATATAATTTTTAGTGCAATAGGAAGCCAATGTTCTGATGATTCTTTGAAGAATCCTTCAATGATTGGGGATGTAGTTTCCATGAGGCCAAAAATAAAATTACTTTTGTTTCCCTTTCTCAACCGACCCACTGTAATTGCCGCGACCCTAAATATTTGCTGAGCCGACAAGCTCAGTTCGTTGAGCGCTGGACTACAATCCGAGAATCGCAGGTACCGTTCCCAGCCCAGCCACATAACTTGTGTGGGGATTGGTCTTGAAATTATTTCTACGGCCATTCTCACCCTACCTCTGATTCAAGTAGGGCGGTTGTCAGTTACTGACATAAGTATGTGCACTAAGTAATGGTAAACCAGCTTACCCAGGAAAAGTGTGAGTAGGTTAACTGACCGCCGTTATATGACTGAAATACTGTTGAAAATATGGCAAAAAATCCAAACAAGCAAACACATATTTTTTCGGGTTTCAAGGGGGTAAAAAGATTTTACACTGCTCCGAGTACAAATGGTACAAAACTCGGTGGTTATGAATGAAACGCGATGGTTAGAAATCAACCCAAGCGTGATTCCCGGCGCAGGGAACCACTGTAACCAAGAGGGTAAACCATTTACGTGTATGTGAAGGTTCTAAGGAAAAAAACAGTCTTCATGGATTAATTGCATATGATTACATAAGATTGGTTGAGGTCCAGTAATTAAGTTTTACACACCTGTACACTAATTAAAGTGATAGTAGACTGATCAGCTGCATACAAAATGGCAGACATTGTGATCATCAGTGAATGTTATAGTTGCTATTTGCTTATTTCATAATTGTTAAATTGAAATGAAAATCTGTTTTTATTCATGAAACAATGAGTTTCAAGATAACTATTACTACAAGTTTACTGAAATAAATCTTATCATATCATTTACTATATTTGTCAGAATATGCAAAAATGGAAACTGAAAGTGAAAGTACAAAATCAGTGACTAAAATAAAAAATTAGACAAATATCATGTCTATAGTGTATATACATGGTTTCAATATAGAATGACTTATTCAGATAATTCAGGATTGATCTGCATTTGGTGGACGGCTTTTGCGGATGCTCTTTGCGGATACGGACTGCGGACATATGGAAACAGTTGAACTGTTTTGAACTTGTTCAATTTTTTGCAGATGCAGATTTGCGCAATGTGGATGAAGATACGAGCATATGGAAAAGCGCCTTAAAGCATTCTATCTTGGATGCTGAAATGCTGTATTCGGTCGCCATTAAAAATTAACTAACTTTCTAATTCAAGAAAACTGAAACAGTGGTACTGGTTCTGACTCATTTCAAGTTTTCTGGTCCCAGATTCATAGAGGAATTATGAATTCTGAAGCATTTTATTTTTGGGTGTCTACCTTGCTACTTTTAAAGAACATTTTGGGTCAGAAACCCATACTCAGATGAATTATGCAGGGCAATCATCTAATTACACATATAACAAGGGAGGTAATCCATATTGCCTGTTTGACCAAAGTATACTGTAGTTGTCTTCCTTGCCACATTAATAATTACAGTTGGGTCAAATTCTTTCACAAGCCTAAACATGGGTGAAAGATGCAGGACAATCATGGCTCACGTGTTGTTTAGTTTCTTTGAAAGCTTGTTGATATATGTTCCATATGTTGTCCACTAACAAGCAAACAACTTTAAAAAGAGTTTTGTTTATTCTTTCTTTTTGTACTTTTCTGTAAGTATCCTATAACTTGTCTGCATCAGGTTGGAATCCTTGTTCCATATGTTGGTTGTCTATTATGTTGTGTAGTTTTCTTTAGTTTTAAACCTATTTATTTAACCTTTAGTTGAGGTTTATTGAGATATTTTCAAGTCTGTTTCCTGGGTAGAACCAGTACTTGGTGTCTATTGAGAAAGGTCAATCAACCTCTCCCAGAGTAGGGATCAAACGTATGATCTACCAATCGCAAGGTGGATACCATATCCATTATACCTCTGTGACTTGTCTTTTATCTTTCCTTGTCTGGGACTGGCTATTCAGTGTGTGAAAAACATTTCATTGTAAGGATGGGAATTCATGCAGTGCATCTGAGTACATTTAATATGACCTACTTCTGAAAATAAACATATCTGATCTTGAATACATTGATTCATCAAAAGAAGCACAACTTGCTTTGCCAATAGCAGTCTGGGTTTGATAGAGACCTTTTTAAGGCATGAATTTAAAATGTAGCAGTTAAAGCTCTCTAGCATCATCTGGAACAAAACTTGGGTTTCTGAATCCAATTGTAAGCATTAGGTCACACTTTTTGTGTCCGCACAATTCTACATGCTCAATCAAATGTTTACTCTATTTTCGAATCATAAATACAATTAAAGAAATGCAACCATGATTTATTGGAGGTATTAATGCATATTGTTTACAGTTATTATTTACTCAGCACATACATATATGACAAGAGTTTAGAATCATACACACATATATATTATATAAACACAAATCATTATTTAAAGAGTTTTTTGCATGGAAAGTTGTCTGAGCCATGATGAAACCATTTTGGAAAAAAAGTGCCCGTTTAAAATGATTGATAAAAGATCTGCTCTGTGGCAGTATTGTGACCAACAAAGTTAGGGTGCAGTATTTCCACTATTGGTGAGACACTGGGCCTTATAGTGACAAGAATACAATGGACATATACAAGAATAAATTACTTTTCATTGACTACTGCAGTAGAATGATTTCAACCTTCTAACTGAAAACATTTGTTAAATATGCCAGTTTTGTTACAAGCGTTGCAAAAATTCCTACCACGTTTACACTTCACATGAATCACATGCAACTTTATATTGTTCCAAAAATAAGCTTAAATCCAGTCAGTGTAGCAGTTGTTTAGGGCGTGCCATTGATAGTTCTGGGCACATATCTATGAAGATTCTTCAGCTTATAGTATTGTTAACTTAAGTTGAATATCAATCAAAATCAGAATTTATATTAACACATTTCAAATTATATTGCAACTTCCTTGTCAAAATCTTTGAATCAAATAATACATTTCTTAGTAAAAAAAAAGTCCAAATATAAAATTTCTTAATATTTAGATGTTTCTTAATTTTTAGCTCACCTTAGCACAAAATGCCCATGGTGAGCTTTTAGGATCGCCTTTTGTTGGTCGTGTGTCGTGCGTCGTGTGTCATGATTTTCATTCAAAGAATATCTCCTAAACCACTGGGCAGATTTTCAACAAACTTCACAGGAATGATCCTTGGGTGACACTCTTTCAAAATTGTTTAAATGGTTCTGGTCCACTGCATATGTAGGTCACCAAAGCTAAATCTGCTCGGAAACCACAAGGCTTAGAGGTTTCATGTTTGGTATGTAACATTTTATAGTGGTCTCTACAAAGATTGTTCATATGATGCCCCTAGGGTCAAAACTGGTCACATCCCGGGGGTCACATGGTTTATATAGACTTGAATAGCAAATTGACTTTAAAAATCTTCTCCTCTGAAACCGCAAGGCCTAGAGGTTTCATATTTGGTATTTAACATTGTATAGTGGTCCTCAACAAATGTTGTTCAAATGATGCCCCTGGGGTCAAAACTGGCCACACCCCGGGGCTCTCATGGTTTATATATAGACTTGAATAGCAAAATGACTTAACAAATCTTCTCCTCGAAAATCCGCAAGGCCCAGAGGTTTCATATTTGGTATGTAAAATTGTGTAGTGGTCCTGTACAAAGATTGTTTAAATGATGTCCCTGGGGTCAGAAGTGGCCACACCCTGTGGCTCACATGGTTTGTATAGACTTAAATAGCAAAATGACTTAAAAAATCTTCTCCTTTGAAACAGCAAGGCCTAGAGGTTTCATATTTGGTATGTAACATTCTACAGTGGTCCTCTACAAAGATTGTTCAAATGGTACCCCTGAGGTCAAAACTGGCCACATCCCGGGGGTCACATGGTTTATATAGACTTGAATAGCAAAATGACTTTTAAAATCTTCTCCTCTGAAATTGCAAGGCCTAGAGGGTTCATATTTGGTATGTAACATTGTATAGTGGTCCTCTACAAAGATTGTTCAAGTGATGCCCCTGGGGTTGAAAGTGGCCACGACCTGTGGGTCACATGGTTTGTATAGACTAAAAAAACTTCTGAACCTGCAAGGCCCAGAAATTTATACTCCAGTAAGGGGTTAAGTGCCATTTTGCACTCTTGTTATAAGCCATGATGATGCCTTAAACTCAGGTGAGCGACCTAGGGCCATCATGGCCCTCTTGTTTACTAATAGTCTTGATAAATACCATACCAGGTTATAAAGCAATTAGCGACCCATCATATTTCGAATGTTTGCCTTTTTAATGTTCTTATCTGATAAACAATAATTATTATGCTTCATAGAAAATGTGTTACTAGTCACTAGACATTATTTGCTCATGCTAATTTATTTAGTGTTTATTTGCAAATTATATTTTATGCACCGTTCAAAAATCCCGCGTGTTAAGCAATACTGAATTTAGTTGGCATCATAATGTGTACATATCCGGTTATGAACTATACCACGGCTTTAAGTATAACATTATGCTTACAATTATGGTGATGGTGTTGCTGCTGCTGCTGATGATGATAATGATGCTTGCGATTATGATGATGTTGATGATGATAATGATTTATTGATGATGATGATGTTGATGTTGTTAATGATGATGATGATTGTAATATTCTTATGTAATATTCTGGACCGTAAGAGGGATGGTTTATGCAAGACACAGCAGGGATTGATATTTGACACGCTTATTCAGTCTGAATATGTTACACGAACTGATAACACAGCAACATACAAAATGCAGCAAGCATCTTATTCGCTGTGCCTGGCTGTAGGGCCCCCACCCCCCCCCCCCAAAAAAAAGTCCCGTTTCTGGTCTCCCGACCGACCATTTACTTTTGCTGCCGACCCTACATATTTTTCGTCCAAAAATAATAAAGACTGAAAAAGACTTTTACCGTCTACAATACAAACCATTCTCCCATCATAAAAAAAAAATTAAAAAATAGGTCCCTACCTACCGACCCTTATTTTTTTGGGCAGGAGACCATAAACGGAACTCTTTTTTTGGCCTAGGCAGGGCTCAGGCATCGCTCAGTAGCTGACCATTACAATGATGACGATCATGGTGACAACGAAGATGATGATGACAGTGACGACGACCAACATATGTGCTGCGACAACGACGACGATGCTGATGATGTTAATAACAATGACGATGATTACGACGATGCCGATGATGATGACGATGACGAAAACAACGAAGATGATTGCTGCTATTATGACGATGATAAAAATGACGACGATGATGATGATGGAGAAGTAAAGTAGCGTGAAAACGTGGATGACTTTAATGACATTGTTAGATGCTGGCCATTACCAAAACGATAGCCTCTACACCTGCAAGTTTTTGTTTGTAGCTGACTCAATGTAAACAACACAAATGTTACTGTCTGGATTGTAAATTCACAATTTCATGCTGCACAATTGTACCATGTGATGATAAACGTAAACTTACTTAAAAATAAGCATGACCCAAACAGCTTCGTTTGGAGTTTTCAAAAAGTCTTTAAGTTGGCGCGCAACTTCAGCTGACGTCACACTGAAAGCACCGTCATGTTGTGTTTGTTAGATTTGGTTATTTCTCTGTATTTTTGTCGCAAAATATAAATCCAGTTTACCGTGAATTAAAACGGAATTGAATGATGAAACAGAGTCAGAGTGACAACACTACAAAATAAATGCAATTAGCCTTCGAGCACTTCATGTCGCGTACGTCATAATGTGGAAGACGAACATGTAGGATTAGATGCTACGTGAGAGGACGCTTTTGTACGGAGTTCTGTTAGTGCCATTGGCATATTTGCGTTTGAATGAAAGAATCCAAAACGCGAAAACGCAAAATACATTAATTTTTCTTCCTCGTGGTTGTGGAACCAAAGCATCTAATAAAATGAAATGTCACATTCAGATTCTGATTATGAAGGTTAACTTTAATTCAGAGTACAGGATAATGTTTATTATGTATTTAAGTGATATCTTTCGTTTTTGCCGCATGTATATTGGGCATGCGTACCGGGAGGCAAAAGTGTGAATACGCGAAAACATAAAATCACGAAAGCATGATGGCGAAAACACGATGACGAGCACGCGAAAACACAAAATCACGAAAGTATGATGACGAAACGCGAAAACATGATAACGAAAACGCGAAGATACAATCACGAAAACGTCGTCGTGTTTTCGTCATCGCACTTTCGCGTTTTAGTTATCGTGTTTTCTCTTTTTCCACATCGTTTTTTCGTGATTTCGCATATTCGTCAACGCACTTTCGGGTTTTCGTGAATGTGTTTTTGTTTTTTCACCGTCTGGATTTCGTGTTTTTGCTTTTTTTCAGATTATTTCATCCACAGGCGAAGGCCCTAACGGAATTCTTTACTTTTGTAGTGACTGTAGTATACGAAAATTAACACAATGCATGTACACATTACTTCCTAGTGTTAGTTGTTGAACCAAACTATTATTGTTGTGGTAATCATGTACATTGTTCACATACAGAAATCATACAAGTGCAGTTTTGGTTACTACCGTAAATAGTTTTGTTTCTTTTATAAATTTATTGTACACACATACTTTTGCACGTTAACATTTAACACGTGTTGCCTGTGGAGTATATTTTCACACGTCATATACCGGTGAATCGTTGGTTGCTATATGTTTCACTGGACATGGTTGTGTGTTAATATAAACAAAGCGAAACTCTAGTTTTGCGACAGCAGGAGAGAACTCTTATTAGCAGTCGAGGTATTTTATTTATGGCAAGTGACCAATTGCCAAAAACAATACACATGACATCACAAAATCACATAACAAACGCAAAACAAAAAGTCATTTCACGTTGTTTCGGTGCGATACTAGTTCACGTGCACACTGTTATGTCTCGTTGTTATTTAGAATTTTCATACCAGCTAGTTACTTCATACCATTCATTATTTGGTTATTTCACGTGACTAAGACACTTGATTATTTCGCATCGCATGGCTGTGTCGTACAATTGTTTCTCATCGTTGTATGTTATTTTATGTGGTTGTATCGCAACGTTATTTCGCGTGGTTGTGTCGCAGCGTTCTTTTGCGTCAGTGTTTCGCAAGGTCTTGATGTGTGTTGCGTGGATGTGACGCGTGGTTGTGACGCGTTGTTGTGTTGCGTGCATGTGACGCGTGGTTGTGTTGCATGGATAAGACGCGTGGTTGTGTTGCGTGGATGTGACACGTGGTTGTGTTGCGTGTTTTTGATGCGTGGTTGTGTTGCGTGTCTGTGACGCGTAGTTCTGTTGCGTGTATATGACGCGTGGTTAAGTTGCATAGATATGACGCGTGTTTGTTTTGCGTGTATATAACGCGTTGTTGTGATGCGTGGTTGTGTTGCGTGGATGTGACACGTGGTTGTGTTGCGTGGATGTGACGCGTGGTTGTGTTGCGTGGATGTGACGCGTGGTTGCGTTGCGTTATATGACGCGTGGTTGTGATGTGCGTGTGTATGTCGCATGGTTGTGCTGCGTGTCTGTGACGCGTGGTTGTGTTGCGTGTTTGTGATGCGTGGATGTGACGCGTGGTTGTGCTGCGTGGATGTGACGCGTGGTTGTGTTGCGTAACGTGACGCGTGGGTGGATGTGACGCGTGGTTGTGTTACGTGAATATTACGCGATGTTGTGTTATGTTGGTGTGACGCATGGTTGTATTAAGAGGTTGTGACGCGTGGTTGTATCTCTTGGTTGTAACACGTTGTTTACCGGTATGTTACTGTATAGGATTTGGCACGTACATGTTTCTTAACGTAGTGTTTTAAACACAATTTTTTTTAGTTATCTTCAATTTAGGTTACTAATAACTTATGATTGTATATTAACATGGGCCCTCGAATCCTTATTGCATTTAATACAAAATAACAAAAAACCACTACATAACGCCTTTAACGTTTTTAATAGGGGATTACATACTACATAGTTACCTAAAGCTCCGTATTAGAATGCCCGAGTTTTCACAGGAAATCAATCGTTAAAGTAACGGTACAGTAGTTTCATGTCCGCCTTGTCTAGTGTAAACACACAAGTGTAGGTAAGAATTAAAGTATTTTGGACAGTGTATCTGTCTTGGGTAATTCTGACTGTAAAACGAGGACATTTAATATAAATACAGAGCTTGTAATATTAACGCTAGTGGAATTAACTTTTGTAAACTCGTGCAGAAATGTTTTGGTGTAATGGCGATATGGGAATATTTCTTTATTTTTTCCATCATTATTTGTGAACATTTTGTGGATTGTGGACTTAACTGAAAACAAGAACGTGGACTGTGCAACGCGGCGGCGCTGTTGTCGGGAAGTTGAAGCCAGCAAAGGTAAGTTTCGTTTTAGTTTTATATGAAAAGGGTTCCAGTCAGTATGGACTTGTGTGCCAGGCTGGTATTGTCTATTTGCGCGTAGTAAACAGTATCAAATGTATTATATTGATTAGAAAACCTTATTAGCTCTGACCAGTCGCACGTTATTCGTCCCTGGTAGCGTAACACGACGTCGCGTCGATATTTCAAGCTGCGTATTAACGTTTTAACGTTTTAAGTTTATTGTCTAATGTACGAACAAATATTACTTCGGATGCTTAAATCAATTAGGAATAAAACGTATGTTTAAGTATTTGTTAAACTGAAGACAAAATCTTAATTCAATTTCCTACTGTCGGAAACGTATCATCAATAAATATCGGCTCTTATACTGAGCAGCAAACCCGTCTGTGTATTCATGAATAGTTGCCAGTGGATACGACATACTCGGAGCATCTGATAATACGGCACGTCAACGGTCGTGGTTAGTTTGTTCCGAGCAAGCCACTTCCGCTTCCGATCCCTTTCATAGTGCATATTAAGTAGCCTTAGCTCGTTTTCCGCTCTACCGACACTTTTGTAAATTTGACGTTGTATTATCGCTCAAAAGTGATGATTCCTTTCAATAAGTATTTCCCATTTAACTTTATACTTCTGTTTAATATCTTTTTTTTTATTTTAGCATGCCACTATGTGCGTTCAGAATCACAATAATTTGTCCATTTTTGTCGGAAACCCCCTCCCCATCCCCTCAAAAAAGTTCTTAATAATACCATCAAAATAGTCTCCATAAATATGTTCTGATATTGCGAAGCAAAAATTATACTATTTTGTAGATGATAAAAATATAATCATATTATATACATAGTTGTTGGGCATTCCATAGTTGGTCAATTATAAAAAAGAACGTTCCTAGCGGAAAAAAACGCTTGAATGACGGTTACCCAAAATCACGTTAATATTCTGTATAGGGGACATTTATAAAGGCGCAATACCTGGAGAAATCCAAATCATAATATAATGAAATTTGCACACGTGACTATATACACTATTTACTGTTTCATTACAAGATTTAAAAATTAAATGAAGAAAATTTAAATTGCAAATATTACAAAAGAAAATTATATGATTATTAAAAAAACCAACATACTTTTCAAGAACAGAGGACATTCTAAAGAACGTAAAAAGCACCAAAATCATTTAATTTCATTTTTATTTTTTGTGCATAACGTTTTTCCTTAATTTTACTTGTGGAATGTATATCTTCTAAAACATATCTGAAACATGTTTGTATATTATTTACACCTTACTCGATAACAGAGGAATTAAAAACGTATCAGATAAATCGGTCGGACATTGCTTAGATTTTAAGTAAAACTGTTATAATTAATGTGTGTAATGTAACGACTGTGGCAATATTTTGAAATCGTTAACCCAGACATGTCTTGTTGTGAATTATATGTTGAAGTTTAAACATAAATAACATAACATAATAATAACATGCATTTTATCTTCGCCGTGTTCTTGCAAATTACAATAAAATGACGTGTCGGACATCGTTAAAGGAAATACACGCAAGGTGTAAAAGGTAGATAGTTATTTTAAAGATTTCACAAACGTATATTTCTCAATTAATTTATAGTGTATAAACACAAAATTTATTTGCAAAGATTAAAAAAGGTACCAATAACTAAATGGTATTTCGTGAGTCTATGTTGCAATATTCTTGGTTGAATAGGAAATATTTTGAAAGTCCAGTTTATACCGATATACAATTCTGTTACACAAATATACATGTTTAAAAAGTTAAGTTTTGGTCCAGTAATTTAATTTGTCATAATTAAAATGTTAATTTTCGGAGAGAAAGTTGACGCATTTTATGTATAATTATTTTGTTCTCGTGACTTTTCCCCGAAACGACAAAGGGCAGTTGCAAAAGTTGTCACATGTTCTTCATATAGTTTCTTAATTAGGCTGTGCCATTCTGGTTCAGCATGTGCACCATAATGTTGTCCGTATGTCATTTATTTTCTTCTAATACTAACTTATATATTATTCAAAATTTATATGTACTTGGAGTTCAATTGTAAAACTGTAGATGTAATTTTTGCATTATTTGTCTGACAAATTGTCCGTACAATGGAATATATCGATTTGCACATTTTGTATACATTATAACGTGGATCTGATGAATTCCTTATTTGTCTATAGTCGAAACAAACGCGATTTTCAAGTTATACTACCTACCGGTATATTTGACTGTACTAAATTTGTGGTTTCGTAAAATCTATGGACATTATTGCAACGTTCGCCCTACTTAGGAGTAGAGTGTTTCGTAGAGAAACAAAAAACTAATAAACGCGACTGAATTGGAATTATGTCCCATTAACTGTACCAATATCACCGAGACACTGTTGTCCCCAAGTAATCTCGCAACAGTCGCAGAAATGCGATTCAAACATTTGTATTCTTCAATGTATTCAATGTTCAATTGCTTGCGGAAATATTCGTTGAAATCTGGATACACCGCGTTGCGAGGGTGTTCAGTGCATCAGTATCGGTTTTGCGGTTCTTGCAAGTTGTTCTGCTGTCGTATTCATCCAACACGCCTTCCCAACTCACACCAGACATGCATTGGAATAATGCATCTTTAACTTCCCCGGACACTGCCGTCCCTAAGGAATATCGCACTAGTAAAAAAAATGCAGAAATTGTGTGTAGGTACCGCTGTGTGAGGATGTTCCGTGTTTAGAGATGGTTTGCTTCCGGTTCCTGCAAGTTGTTATCACATTGATCGAACACGCCTTCCCGACTCACCCCACACATGCTTGATTGTATTGATTATTAATTCCCGCCCAGACCATCGTACACTCGACATCCGGTAAACTGTTCACCTGGACCCCGGTACACGCGATCTGTCGTCATTTCCGGTTACAGTGAAGCAATAATTTTCTAAGAAGGCAAATTTTGGACTTCTACGTCACAGGCCATATTCACGTATCCGTCTGTCACAAAACCGTCTGTCGCTGATGCGTCACTGGCTCTTGTCGCTTGTGCTAATAGTATTCCCCGCTTCCCGTGCATTTTGTCTGCGGCGGTTTCTTACACTTCCGGTAGCGGGCAATTTATCACGAATCATTGCTGTCGCCATCGGCTGTCGATAAAATACCCATGCTTCCTTCGATTATCGTCAGATATAATCTAATGCCTATGTTTGGGTTGTTATTAAGTAACAATGTAAAGCGCTCGGCTCCACGTAGGATGCTATTAAAGCAACTTCTCTCTTTTTCCTGAAATTGTGTCGTTTCGTCTTGTAATCGTTAAATGTTAAATTTTACTAATAACACGTGAACAAGTAGCTGAATGTGCTCAGATATTGGTTTTATATCCAGTTGTTCGGGCTGGTGTTGTTGTTGCTGAGGTGGTTTGCTGTGTTAAAATATCATTTTGTTGACTTATTTAGCTTCATATAGAATAAAGGTTCGAGCTGCGCCACTTCAGTTGCAATCGCATCACAATTATAGGAATAGTCACCGGACCGCCGCCATTATTCTTATAATTGTATGTTATATGTGTTGTTCGCAAGTTGACCTCTGTAATGAGAAGGCTAGGTAACAGTTATAGCATACTTTTAACGAAGTATCTATGTTATTTAACGAGCCCACAGGGTGAATATTGCTACAAGTGTTTTATTCCACATTCACCTATCACATCGCAACTTTCCACGATGCCGATCCAATGGGCGTTTCCTAGTCGTCACGTGATGTCTAACATGCTTGGCATGTGTGTCGATTCCAAATTTAGCGTTGTCGCAAGGTGTCCATTCAGTGCAAGCTTTACCGTGCGATAAGTAGCGTGCGTATGAATTAAAACTAAATTTCAATATACCGCACTCTACTTATTGCACGGAAGCTTGCATATTAGGCTCCGCCCACCAGATACCGTTCTGATATCACAATTATTGAATACCGCAAAACAATAAATGATTCAAAATGTTTAACGAAGTATTTTTGCCAGACAAACGCAAAGCGATAATGGTTATTTGAAATAATTGCAAATTGTAATGTTATAAATTGTATTTAACTGCACGTCATCATCACCATCATCATCATCCGAGAAGCAGCAACAACGACATGAACAACATTATGATAATTTTATTTGAAAGAAAAGTTCTACAGACTAAGAATAAGTTCAGCTATTTAATCTCGCCATACAGTGAACTCTGTTTTGTGCAATAGTGTGAGTAAATATGGACTGTTCAGTAGTCGGAATGACTTAAAGGCCCTTCATGTAACATGGAAGGGAAATGATGTTGATGGCTTTATAAAATCATAAATGTATGATATTTACCGCCTTATAGTTACAACTTGCATTGCCTTTTAGATATTCAGTCATGTATAACCTGCAACACATCATTTACACTGATATACATAAATACGAGTACAACTACAGTGTTTTAGGGCCTATTTGGGGTCGAAATTCGGCCCCATTCCCCTGCTTAAAAGGTATATATTTTTCTCCCATATTTACCTTAAAATTCCCCTCAGAATGTAAGCTTTATTTTGAAAAATCGGACAAAAATTGACTAAGATAGAGGAATTATCGTAAAAAATCCCAGCTAATTGTTCATCATAAATGCATAGTCTAAGTTATCATTTGCAGCAAAACAATCAATTAATGATTTATAACGGAGTAGACCATGAACATGTAATAATGCTTTTCTTAAAAAATCCCCCGTTTTGCCAATAAATTCCGCATCTGAAGGGCCCTGCCAGCATTCCTCCAAAGGTGAAAAAACACTGAACTATTAATAACATCTTAATAAAAATTAATATTTGGATTTCTCCAAAGGTGAAAAAAAAACACTGACCTATTAATAACATCTTAATAAAAATTAATATTTGGATTTACAGATGTTTATTTACCGTCCATGAGTCTGCCGATGAGCGCAAGCGTGTGTCGGCCTATGAAGGTCACCGTGTTTCCGCCAATGAGGGCAACCGCGTGTCGACTGATGAAGGTCATCGAGTGTCGGCCGATGAAGGCAACCGCGTGTCGGCCGATGAGCGTAACCGTGTGTCGACCGATGAAGGCAACCGTGTTTCCGCCGATGAGGCTACCCGCGTGTCCGCCGATGATAGCAACCGCGTGTCCGACGATGAGAGCAACCGTGTGTCGACCGATGAAGGCAACCGTGTTTTTCCGCCCATGAGGCTACCCGCGTGTCGGCCGATGGAGGCAATCGTGTGTCGGCCGATAAAGACAACCGTGTGTCCGCCGATGAAGACAACCGTGTGCCCGCCGATGAGCGCAACATTTTGCCTGCCGATAAAAGCAGATGACTGTGAAAGTTTTGTATAAATGAACAACTATAAAACAAAACAATTTAATAAGCAATTAAAGTTTAAATTAAAGTTAATTTTTGACACACCATAGTAGTTCGTTTATTTCTTCAGAACATTTAAAATACTAAATGCTTCTCTATGTGAATTAAAGGTTGGCGATCTAAATTTGCAGAGGCATGCATCAGTTGTTTTAATATAAATGTAGACTATTTTATCACAACAATAATATACTAGTTCTATGTTTGCAAGATATATGGAACACGTGTCGAATATGATCCATACTTTGCTGAATTTAAAGGCAACAAAATGCAAATGCTGTAAACATTGACATCTGATTTGGGCCCGTATTCACCAACCTATTCTTGGACTTAAGACTTACAATAAAGAATATTCTTTAAACGTTTTATGTTCTAAGAACGCTGTATATTTAAATCTTACTCGGTATCCATCGACTCTAATTACAGCATTCTTTAGTTAGAACGATTTTTTAGGACATAAGCAACATTGGGACCCAGAATATTTGCAAACGCAGAAGTATATTTCTTGAGTCTAAGTCTGCTCTTTATTTTTAAGACTACGAATGGGTTGGTATTTTCAGTCAGGTTTGTTTCAGTTTTAACTTCGCGTGCTGGCATGTTTGCTGTTTCTATGTTTCGAAAATGTTGTTACGTGTAACGTATTAAATGGTACGGGTGTTAAACATATTTCATTCCAACTTTTTAAAAATCAATCAGTTGTAGCCTTACTGTTACATCGCTTATTAGTATAAAGAATGTATTCCAGCTGACTGCATTATTCTTACACTAATAATTAAAGTTTATTTATAATTTGTCATTTAACTGCACCAAGTAAAACAGGTGCGATTTTACAAAGTATGTCTTTCCTTGACATCTGTCCTATCTTTACATTGAATTCTAACATGATACTCGCTAATTGTTCTGTAGACAAATAACACAATTGTCGTTGTTAGTCTACCCTATAAACGAAGTAAAAAGCACTGCCGATTGTGAGCGGAGCATAGTAAAACGCAGTTCTCACTAAAATTGCAAAATTATTTGTCATATTATGTTAGCATCAAAACAATTTTCGCATTATCGTTGTTTATCGGACAATAAACAACTCTTTGTCGTTCGGATGCGTGGCTATTATACCACTCGTGCTAACGCTCTCGTGGTTTAATTTCTACGAATCAGAACTCCAAATCGTGTTTTATTGGCCGATAAACAACGATAAATCGAAAATTATTTCTTAAATATAATAGCTTACGAACTGAACGAGTAATTGTAGCATAAACGTAAATGTGAATCTACTTGAAACAATAACGAGAACATCACAGGTCACAGCCATATTTGAGCAAGTATTAGGCGTAAAAAAAGTTGTTGGTTTCCTTTTACCCGACACTCCCGTCCTCCCAATTTTATCTGGTGACCCTAAAAGTTTGTTTGCCTATCAATCAATAAGTTTTTATGATTTTCGGCAGTTTTCGCTTATATTAGAAGATTCTTGCCAGAAATCTCTTTTTCTATGACCTTATTTATAGTTAAGGTACAGTTTCTTCGTTGGGAGGCATTTAAACATTTTACATGCAGTCCAATATACTTAAACTGTGTGGTGAATATGCGGCGAAGAAAAAAAAGTTAAAGACAAAAATAGTTATATTTAACCTCTCCTCCTTGATTGTGTTAGAGATGTCAGCGGAAACCAAGCGTTTGTTCGTTTGGTCTTATGTGTCTGTGCATGTACAGCTTTTTAGTGAATACGTAAGTCAATGTCTTAAAATCGTAAAATCAACCCGTCAACCGTCAAGTCTGTGACCATTTCAATTATAGTTTGAGTTCGAAAAAAAAAAGAGTATCCTCGTAAAACTGTGACAAATTCTTCTTTTTTATGTTAATTTAAGTTACCTTAATCTTAAATTTTTACTTCTTGTATTCTAAATTATGATCTTTCTCAGAAGCTTTATGAATTCCGCCCCAGGTTTTCGATTGCATTAATTGTAAACCACGCGTTTCACGGTTTCCTCGTGCACATCGTAATGTATCGATCGATGCTGCGAGCTTACGCTGAATGTACATGTAGACTGTGCACGAGGATATCGTGAATTCCGTGGCAGTCTCGACGTAAACAAGCGCTTTGACCCGTTCTATAAATAGATGTCGCGCCACAGACAACAGCCCAAGATGAACACTATAACGATTTTTCCAGAATTTTGTATTAGGCCGCTTTTCCATTTGTCCGCATCCGCAAGCGTATCCGTATCCGCATGATTATATGCGGAAGGCGCTTTTCTGTGCATCCGCTTTAATTGTCGAATATTTTAGTTTTGTGCTGATTTTCAAAGAGTTTAGAGGCCTGCGTTTGAAGAATAGAAACATGTTTAATTAAGTCGTCTGCAAATATTTTACCGCAGTATGCGAACACATTCACAGGTGGTGGAGTTGAACAAAATAAAGAATTAAACAGGTACATCTACAGCGTCAATAATGGCTTATTGAAAGGTTACCCGTTATTACCGATTTATTTTACTCCGTGAGTCTTAGGTTGAGTTATCCAGGTGTATCTAGATTATTTTTCCCAACGTTTTATGTTTAACAGCCATTTGTTTAACATGCTAAGGTAGATACCAGGTCGTCCGCATCCGCATAAAAACGATCAACGAGCGATTTTTTGCGGACGGCTGTAACGGATGCGCTTTGGGGATACGGACTGCGGACATATGGAAACGGTCCAACTGTTTTCAAATTGTTCGATTTTTTTTTGCGGATGCGGATTCGCGAATGCGGATGCAGATACGGACATTATGGAAAACCGATATATTGCTGGTTATAAATGATATAATTGTGTACATAAAACAATGTCACTCCATTCAACTAACATTTGTGTGTTGGAAATACCCAAATTAAGTAAAACAACCACAACACACAAATGGTGTGAAACGTATTTTTATTGTATTCGTTAATATTTAAACTTGCAATGACATTGCATTGCATTGTACACCGCTATTAGGTTTCACTATATTCAATCATCTGCCATAACTCTACGCAATCAGGGCCGTTTGATGTGTCTTGAGTATTTAATAATGGGTTGTATTCCAGAGATATCTTAAAGGGACCTGTTCACAGATTGACGAATTGACGGTTTCCCAACTTTTTGTCGCAGATTCTAAATATAAAATAATAGTGTATATAACTGAACGAAATAACACTACGGACAAAGAAATATACTGTAAGCTTAGATTTAGCAATCTGAAAGGCCGAGTGGTTAAGGCGTTTTGCCTTTTGATCAGAGGTCTGAGGTTCGAACCCCTGTGGGAGCAACTTTTTTTTCTTTTCTATTTTATCCCTTTCAAAAACCTTTATACTTGAACCCTTTAGTTCCGATGCTTAAATCTTTCAAGTTAAGACATTTTATAGCAAATTTCACAAATACAAAACAATTAACAAGCCCCTTTCAGTTAAACTGAAATACTGTATTGAAGTTAAGTTTAGTATTTAAAAAACTGCATAGAATCGGTGAATCCGTTACAGTTACGTGAACAATAGTTTATAATACAGCTGATAATTAATAGACACTAAGCACACTGTCCGATTGATTTCTACTTCTTATAACAATACTAATATTTATTTATTACAAATCATTGAAGTTTAATGATTTTGCGACTCTCCATTTTATTCTTCATATTTCGCAGTTTTCAATGTATAATTCAGCATTAAGTTAGTAAATTTAATTAATAAAAAGTGTCAACACTGTAGTACGGCTCGTTTTTTGTAAGAATTTGCGATTTAAAATGTATTAAAAATCGAATGCTAATCCGGTCCGCAAGGGAGACAACAAGATGTTACTACTTGACAAATTTCATGCGTGGTTACCTCCCTTATTTTATTGAATTGTTTTATTTTGTCCCCGAATTTATCATGAATTCCGTTTCCTTTTGGATTAATTGCACTTTGTACATGTAATACCCATATTCCACACACGCCACGAATCCTGCGAATCGCCACGTATGAATGAAATTTATGATTCGTGAAGATTTGTGACATAGTCTGTTATAAATTGTGCGTTCCACGATTCAGCCACGATGTAGGATGGTGTTACGAATATTCGTGGGATTCGGCTGAAATGGCAAACATGTTGTCAAGAATTTACTACGATTTACACGAATCTATTACGACTACTTTGTCAACGTTAGGAATCAGTAACGTATCTGTAAAGAATACGCATGTGCGAATTAGGTACGAATAAAACTATCTTTTGAAATTCTTTTGTGGCGGGCATATTCGTGACAGGTTCGTAGCCGATTCGTGGTCAAGCCGCGAATTATCAAATCACCGAATGAATAAAGAATAACTACGAATACCTACGAATCGATTACGATTAAGTTACGATGCATACGAATACATTATGTATTTGTAACGAATTATTTTGGAATCGGGATTTTGGGATTCGTAAGTTCGTGGCCAATATTTTAAACAATTCAAAACTTTTGTCACGAATACCCGA
Source organism: Congeria kusceri (assembly GCA_027627225.1). Lineage (NCBI taxonomy): Eukaryota > Metazoa > Mollusca > Bivalvia > Myida > Dreissenidae > Congeria > Congeria kusceri. The sequence continues at coordinate 219,574 of JAPFQT010000066.1, forward strand.
CTGCTCAAGAATAGCAAGGTTGGACTACGAACAGATACGAAACAATGTAAGAACTTCACAGCCTGATTACGATGCAACTACGAATTCTAAAATTTACCAATTTTGGGTGATTCGTGGGATTCGTGATGTCTGCAGAATAGGGGTATTAATCGTAGTGTACAACTGATAATACTACCATTGATGAAACGCCTCTAAGTATATTGAATTTCGCCAAACTTTACTCAAAGGGAATTATTCGCAAATTTTTGAAAAATGTCATTCAATGTCTTAACTGCAAAATATAAAGGATCTGGACTAACTAGTTCAAATATTCAGTCATGAAAAGTATAATAAAACAAAATGCCTCCACCGGGTCTCGAACCTATGACCTGCAGATCAAACGTCGGTTGCGCTAACCACTCGACCAGACAGATTAATGCTTATTTTTACGTGTATTTTTATCACTATGTAAGTGAATCACATGCTTTAAAAATATCGACGAAAAGCCGTAAAAATGCTTGATAAAAATTTTACCTTTTCAGTTGACTACAACATTTCCCGTGCAAATAAATATTTAATATCTAGAATCATTACAATATAAACATGATAGGGACTAAATGTAACTGCTCGCTAGAGGTCTTGAAGGACGTTCTGTCCAGGTCACCCTACGTCCTCAAGTCCGATTGGTCTGCCATTCCTGCCTCGTTCTGAACACGTGCAACTGTCGTCTGCATAAATTGAAGTTTGCACCTCTGCAGAGTTCCTTGTCACTCGTTTCATTGCAAGTCTACAAACCGGAAACCAGTGACGCCTATTGACCGTCCTGCCGTCTCCATCACCGTCTTTCTCCGTATATACTGGTACACGTGTACCGGTGTTATAGTTACGTGTGTGTCCGCCGATGAGCACGTATGAACATGTATGTGTCCGCCGATGAGCACGTATAAACATGTATGTGTCCGCCGATGAGCATGTATAAACAAGTGTGTGTCCGCCGATGAGCATGTATAAACATGTGTGTGTCCGCCGATGAGCACGTATAAACATGTGTGTGTCCGCCGATGAGCACGTATGAACAAGTGTGTGTCCGCCGATGAGCATGTATAAACAAGTGTGTGTCCGCCGATGAGCACGCATAAACATGTGTGTGTCCGCCGATGAGCATGTATAAACAAGTGTGTGTCCGCCGATGAGCACCTATGAACATGTGTGTGTCCGCCGATGAGCAGGTATGAACAAGTGTGTGTCCGCCGATGAGCATGTATAAACAAGTGTGTGTCCGCCGATGAGCATGTATAAACAAGTGTGTGTCCGCCGATGAGCATGTATAAACAAGTGTGTGTCCGCCGATGAGCACGTATGAACAAGTGTGTTTCCGCCGATGAGCATGCATAAATATGTGTGTGTCCGCCGATGAGCATGTATAAACAAGTGTGTGTCCGCCGATGAGCATGTATAAACAAGTGTGTGTCCGCCGATGAGCATGTATAAACAAGTGTGTGTCCGCCGATGAGCACGTATGAACATGTATGTGTCCGCCGATGAGCACGTATAAACATGTATGTGTCCGCCGATGAGCATGTATAAACAAGTGTGTGTCCGCCGATGAGCATGTATAAACATGTGTGTGTCCGCCGATGAGCACGTATAAACATGTGTGTGTCCGCCGATGAGCACGTATGAACAAGTGTGTGTCCGCCGATGAGCATGTATAAACAAGTGTGTGTCCGCCGATGAGCACGCATAAACATGTGTGTGTCCGCCGATGAGCATGTATAAACAAGTGTGTGTCCGCCGATGAGCACCTATGAACATGTGTGTGTCCGCCGATGAGCATGTATAAACAAGTGTGTGTCCGCCGATGAGCATGTATAAACAAGTGTGTGTCCGCCGATGAGCACGTATAAACATGTGTGTGTCCGCCGATGAGCACGTATGAACAAGTGTGTGTCCGCCGATGAGCATGTATAAACAAGTGTGTGTCCGCCGATGAGCACGCATAAACATGTGTGTGTCCGCCGATGAGCATGTATAAACAAGTGTGTGTCCGCCGATGAGCACCTATGAACAAGTGTGTGTCCGCCGATGAGCATGTATAAACAAGTGTGTGTCCGCCGATGAGCATGTATAAACAAGTGTGTGTCCGCCGATGAGCATGTATAAACAAGTGTGTGTCCGCCGATGAGCACGTATGAACAAGTGTGTTTCCGCCGATGAGCATGCATAAATATGTGTGTGTCCGCCGATGAGCATGTATAAACAAGTGTGTGTCCGCCGATGAGCATGTATAAACAAGTGTGTGTCCGCCGATGAGCATGTATAAACAAGTGTGTGTCCGCCGATGAGCACGTATGAACATGTATGTGTCCGCCGATGAGCACGTATAAACATGTATGTGTCCGCCGATGAGCATGTATAAACAAGTGTGTGTCCGCCGATGAGCATGTATAAACATGTGTGTGTCCGCCGATGAGCACGTATAAACATGTGTGTGTCCGCCGATGAGCACGTATAAACAAGTATACCAGTCTCGTTTTGATCTTATTTTCAACTTTATAACGTGCACTTTTGCATAAAAACTGCTATATTTTCGAGTGTCTCAAGACTACATCAAATCCCCAATAAAAGATAAAAAGGACAAAATTAAGGTTTGATGTAAGCTTATATTAATCAATATACATTTAATGAAAGCAAACATTACCAAAAAATGCATTACAGAATGTAAATGCTGAAAAAATCACACGTTTTATGTATTCAGTGTGACCGACGAAGCCGAAGACATTCTTACTGTATCAACCACAATTTTGGAAATATATAAAGTTCTACATAATAGAATTCTGCAAAACTACTTGAATGTATTAATCTGTATGTTGTCAAGATAAAACAAGAATAAAATGTATAGGTCACCATATTATTAATCGAATAAAATTGTAAAAAAGATCACTACCTTCTCGTCATTTTTCACAAAATACAGCAATTTTACAGACCTAAGAATTCAGTTTGCTAGAAATACAGATACAAGCTGGTAAAAATTCATATAATGTATTAAATTCATAACAGATTATAAATGAAACCATTAATAATGGTAATAACTTCAAAATCAATAATCACAACTACTGAACATGGACAGACAGCCGACATTTGTCATTCGGACTAAATGATACTTTATTATTTTTGTGACAGACAAAGCCAAAGCGATTCTCATTTTATAAATTAACATTTTTCTAATTATATTAAAGTTTAAAGAATTCTGACAAAGTACTTGAATGTTTTCATATATATGTTCTCATCATAAAAGTAGAAAACATTGTACCGGTCACATTATTAATTGAATTATATTTTAGAAAAGAGCACTACCGTACACCTTATTTTTGCATGTTTGAAAAATGGCACTTCAACACAAAGTATTCGTAACAGCTTAATAAACCAATAACAAGAATACTAATTACTACTAGTAGTGTATAATAATAATAATAATAACTTCAATAGCAGTTATAACAAATACTGAACGAGGACAGTTTGCATCTGATTTTTGTCAGTAGAAACATGCATTCGCAAGGCACAAGGTTTCGCTTGGAATAAAACTGATTTTGAAAATAATGAAACCTCTTTGTATTTAGAATTGAAGTATATTTACAAAACAAGAAGTATTACATGCCTTAGCCTACTGTAAAACAAGTTTTAAAAAACATACTCTAAAATGTATATTTGTTGATATCATGTCTGAAATTGACACATAATTAAAACCTTGATGTAGTGACACAAAATCAAATATGTAGGTTTCTTAGCATCAGTATGGTGTTCCAGACCCTCAAAAGTTTTTCAAAAGGAATGACAGTTCAGGATAATCAAATGTAAACAAAGGAAAACTTGAGCTGCATAGCATGAAAGACAGAGAACCATATTCAGGTATAAAAACAGACGCTCTGCTGATAAACTGTTTACATGGTTGAAAATGTGTAACAATGGTTTATTCATTAATTTAGTAACACACCACTGCTTTAGGATTTGTCTTTAAGGTAGTCAAATAGTTTTTCAATTATTTTCTTATTTTTTGTTACTCTTGGTTTTCCATGTTGTGTCAATTCAGACAGAATAAATTTTAGCCCATCCAGTCCGCCTCGTTTAACTGATAACTGAGGGTGAGCTAAACAAAGTCCACTGTTGGCCTTTTTCTCTGTCATTCCTTCGGAAATGATATCGTTTACTTTGAGTTCATTGAATGTTTCAATGTTTTTTACACTTTCACACTGATATTTGAACTTAATGATTGCTGACTGAACAGTACAGCTGTGACCCGACAACTTCTGCAGGCTTCGCACATCACCCAGGGCATTGTGGGCAGAATACTGTTCTTTCAAAAGATGACTCACAAGAAACTCTTGAGAGTATTTTTCAAGGCCTGTGTGTGTGGCCTTAAACAATGAGAGAGTGTCAGCTATCCCTAAAACATACTTTGAAAGTGGCTCAATGGAAAGTGCGAGTTCAAATGCCCTAATTATACGAGGAAAGTCGAACTTTAGAAAGTTATGACCCATAAGAATACGAGGCTGGTGTTGTTCAATGAATGTTACAAACATGTTAAGTGCCTCTACAAGTGTTTTAGCATCAACATGCTGACCATTGTAGAACATAGAGCTGCCCGTGACAGTCAGACCTGTAACTTCAGATGCCGTGGGTGCTATCTGTTTGACAGGAAAACCTAACAGTTGAAACATTTATCTGCACAGTTTGCAGCAATATGTATCATGTCTGCATCTTTATGTAATGATGTTGTTTCAATATCACAGAAGATTTTGTTAACACCAATCAACTCATCAGCTTTAACCTTTTCAGTTGTTTGTACACTTTTAGGAGGGGGAATTTCTGTTACGTCTATATTACTACCTGTTGCTATTCCACATTAATATGTTGGACCTTCATGAATTTCACTTTTAATGTTGCCAAACTTTAGCTTTGACTTCCGTTCCAATTTTCTTCGCTTGAATTCAACACTGTTTGTTTTTCAATTCTTCGCTTGCGAAGTTTGTTTTGTTTGGTAGCATGAAATTGTAGCAATTTTCTAGGTGATATTCCTATACTTTGATTTACTGCGTTCATGTAAGAAGCTCCAATATTTTTCTGTGCTACGGCACAACTAGTTCTGATGTGAAGACATTCTGAGCCAGAGTAGTGGGTTTTCTTTATAGCCTTTGCAGCTACCATACAGTTGAACGACTCCACGTCTTTTGTTGATGCACCTGGGGCTATCTTAGCAGCATTCTGGACCACAACATTAAACACAGCTTCTAAATCTGACCTAAGGGTTGCTCCAGTCAAAGATCTACCATAAGACAAACCTCTGTGTTTATAGGTCTGTGGACTTTTCTTGTAGCCACACCATTCCCCACAATGTTCATGGTCTCCAAACAGATGAGGAACAATTTGTTTATGAGCTGATGTAAATTTCGCAATGTCACCTTTGTTTTGCGCTAAAGCATAGTTGATACACTTTTGTATGTGTTTAATAACCATTACTGAAAGAACTTTCAGTTTTTTCTGTGAGGCATACAAGCTGTTGCCAATGTGCTTCACCGTGTGATTTTGGTCACTCCATTTCTCTTCACTGTGCGTCAGATCTTTTCTTACTCTAGCTAAAGTTGTACAGTCGTCATCCATTATAAGGACACCAACATCAACATGTTCTGATTCAATTTCTTTTACAAGATCTCCTGCCACATCTGGCTATATTGCTTTTGAGCTACCAGTCCAATTTCTACTGCATTTATGATCTGGAACCACATTGCCCTTAGCTTTATGATAATCACATTTCTTACAACTTTTGGAGCGTATGCCATATGCACAGATTTTTCCTTTCAAGTTTCCTATCATAGTTCCTATGCCTGATCTGCTGTCACAACATCTCCCTGGGCCCCTTTTCTGCCAGCCCATATCATATTTGAATTGTCCTGAAAGACGGGTCTGTGCCGGATCCTTTATATATGTATGGTCGGAATGGACTGAAGTTTCAGCACAACCATCCTCTGCAATAGTTAAATGAAAAAATATTTAGCCATACATGTAAACATGAAGATTCTCATTAAAGATGTAGTTCAGCGTATTGTCGATAAAATATTTACTTTTATTTCACAATGTGGGCGGCATTTTTAAACTAAGTAAATATTATTTAGTGAGGTTTGTCAGGTTTGGTGACAGTTTAACTGACTGGTATTCATAATCAATAATTACAATGTATTAATTATACTTTTATATAACAAATATCAAGTGGAAAGCTAACTCTAATTGTTTACTGTGTTGGTTAAAAAAGAGTACATTTAACAGATAATGCCTGAAAAATATCTTTCTTTCTGAATTTGGGATATAAAAGTTATGCACACAGGCATTGTAAACACCAGTGTTCAATAGAAAAAAAGGTGTGAACTGCTAGACATTTGTTTTTTATTCATGATCTTTAACCCTTTAATGTGCAGGCTCAAGAAAGCCCTGTCTGGGCTGTTCATATGAAAGTTCCATCACTACAAAATGCTTTCTACTCTGGCTGCTAGGTATACAGCTTATACAGTTATGATACGTTTACCTTTGACACATCCAGCTGAATGAGGAGGATGGGTATCGCCAGTATTAGTTGTATCACAGCCTGTCGGAATCTCACACTCTGTCCCACTATTGTCCAGGGATGCACTGCTTTTGCGAATATCGATTGTGGTTGCACTGCTTGTCATGTCATCATCGGGGCCTGTCAGGCTACTTCCAGGGGTAACATCTGGAAAAGAATATACATTAAATTTTATCATTTGATTATTATTTGGCTCATTGAGTCTAGTATTTATAAGAAAGTGTGTTACAAAGTCCATCAAAATATGAAGTGTTTATCTTTTTTGATATTTATTATCAGTAATTTACTTTAACAGAGTATATTAAAATCAGAGTATATTAAAATTCTTAATTATATATTCTTCCAAGGGACTTGTTACCGTCTTTCTCTGATCAACATATACAAACCTTGCAGTTCCAAATGAGCATCTTGTAGGGCAGCATGTCTTGAATGGGAATCATCTGGGAAGGCATTGGTGTGAGAGGTACCAGCAGCCCGAGTACTGAAATATTCATCACATGATCAACAAAATTGTGTGCTATATACCGGTATCTAAGTTTTATCGTACTTTATCAGAGACTTAGTTCATTACACATCAAATTGCTATATGTATATAGTAACAGACATAACCTAAAAGTGAACATATGGTGTTTTTTTTTTTTAAACCAGCAAAACAGACACTAGTGGTTTGCATACAAAATCCACTAAATTGTGTTGTTTAAATATAAATTATCACTAAATTATCAAGGAATTAAGAGTCATGTTCCATTTTTCCGTATATAGAGCAATTAAGCTATATTTACCACAAGCGCCTTGTTATTTCTTTCTCCTCTTGTTGCAATGCTTTTTTACATGCTTATGTGCTGACCAACCTGTTAACAAAATAATAATAATTATGCCTTACAAAGTCCATGACACGTGGGAGATTTGTTTCTATTTGCATTAACAACGGGTCAACACTAGAGAAGATGGGCATGCTTTCCCCACAATCCCCTTAAAACAGTTCCAGTCTGACGCTGCTATAATATGAGCTGACTTGCACTAGCAGCGACTACTAATGGAGCGAATGTTAGGATTTGATTTATATTAGATCGGCTTTCCCACTTGAAACAGCAGTGGGTGACAAATAATATTCAGTTAAATCATCAGTTGCCATAGCCATCCACCTCACTGCACAACCGTGTCTTGAATTTGTCAAGGCATAAACAGGATCTTTTTTTAATAGTGGAAGTATAAAAATATTTACTAGTGTACATGCATTACTTGTTCAAACAGATTAAACATGTACCTTGCTCTCAGCTTTCTTCAATGTTTTATGGTTAAAGTAAACCTCCTGTAACGCAACCTTAACCTTATCCTATGGTAAATACTGGGAAACTTACTACTCCTCAAAGCACGTCTTGCCTCGCCTACGTCTGGAACGGAAGAGACCCGTGAACTCGCGGGTATCCCCCACTAACAGGGAGAAGAGGGAGAAAACCATACTTACCGATACGCTACCGTACTATACTGGATACGTCACAACACTCCCCCCAACTTTATGATAAAAAGGCCTTACCAGGACTGGGAAGTATCTGCACGAGATGGTCAGCAACTACAAGTTGCCCCACAAGGATATCTCGGCTACCAGTGACGTATCTCCGGGCATCCCACACGCTCACTACATTACTTTAGGGGTCTCATCTGGCGAACCGTTCTTCACTACCGAAGTCAATGGTCAGGTTTTTACTGCGCGAGCTACAAGCCATACTTTTTGTCTTTCTGGAGGTTTGGTTCTCTGTTACAGTAGACACCAACGAGTTACAAACCCAGCTGATATCTACTGGCCACTATCTGGACTGGAGCAGGCGAGCTACAAGAACTGCTCGTCACTGCTGACTGTGGTAGAGGTGTTTTCCGTTGGCCAAGGAGATCTCCAACACGTGTTTCGCAGTGGTTCCTCGATGTGCTGCCACCGCTTCGGCCACGGAGAAGATCTGACTCGACGACGATACTCTGGATCCAGGTGCCGGAAAGTAAGGAGCATCCGTTTCCAGGATCAAGTGACTTTCCTCTACATGTTGCAATGCCGCAATCTGATCCGACGAAAATGTCCTCACTTTGTTGGTGAAACCAAAGTATGTCCGCGGAAACACCTCCAGCCACCGATCCTGGACGTACCTATTACCGGTGAAACAATGCAAATGTACCGGGTGATTCATCCTTACGAATTTCTTCAGGAAAGGAAGGAGCAGGAGAAATGCTTCTGTACCACAATCTCCCTCCATTCCACGGCAGTGAATCACCAGCACATGTCTGTCTTCCAGGAATGGGAGCATCTTTTCCAGCAGCTCCACCTGATATGCCCAGTACTTCATGTGCTCTGTGTGGTCAAGTCCCAATTCTCCAAAGGCTACCACACGAGGGTTGCCCAGTAGCTTCTGGAATCGTTGAACTCCCTCGTTTACCCGAGCCATACTGTACCGAGCATGTCGTGGATGGATACCGACCCCTACGGAAATGTATTGCGGAAGATCTCGCAGTTGCTGGTCCGTAGGATAGCTGTCTGGGTCGCAGTAGATAGCAACACCTCCTACAAGGGAAATCCGCTTGCCTTCTTCTACTGTTACCGCATTCAGGATGTCCTCCACTCGACCTTGGTGAAGCTTCAGACTTCGCAGAGTCCTATCCAGATGAAAGTGTGCGTCAAACGCCTCTGGGTACTTTGGCTGGACTGGTTGAGCCTCCTCGACTTAATGTGCACTCTCGGGGGCCTGGAATTTCTGCCACCAGTAAGCCCGCTCTTCTTCCGACAAACTGGCTGCCAAGAGTAGCTCCACTTTCCAATGTAGCAGTGCTCCCACCGAGTTGCAAGGCTCCAGGGTGAACTTTTCCGGAATGGGCTCATGAAGGAATTTACAAAACTCCCTCATAGCCGCCTCCTGCCGTTCCGTGACTGTGGTGTTGTCCGAGGTGCTCAACATCTTCTGCACAATCAAGAAAGCGACCAGTTCGTCCAAGGAAACAGGTTTCCCCAGCAGCCACCTTCCAGCCTGACTTAAGGCGTTCCTTCTTCCTCTGAGTACCCTTTCATCCGCAGGGTCCAACGTTTCGTCGAAAATAGAGGGGATGTGCGTGAAGAATGCATGGGCCTTCAGATACTTTGCCCCTTCCACACACCCCGGGACCCAGCATCGCTTCTGGCTACGACGATTCCGTCTTTTCCTTTCTATTTCTCTGCGCTCTTCGGCCTTCTCCCTGACTTGGGCGAGGAGATCGCTGGTTTTGGCTCTCTTCAACACAGACATTGAGATAACCAAATCCTCGCTGCCTATGGCCGACCCGCTTTTGCGCTTCAGAATGCCCACCGAGCTCTCTGGGTTCTTAATCTCTACCCAACGAACTGGCTTCACTACATCTCTGTGATGATAAGTCTTTGGCCATTCATCGACCCACTGGACTCGCTTTGATTTACCCTCAGAAGAGCCACAGGCCCCTTCTGATCTCGGGTCCGCTGCTGTGCCCTGAACCGCACTTTTCACTCTCTGGAAAGCTGGCGTCTTTGAAATGGGTTCCTTGGTTAGACTACGAGTCGCACCCGCGGTTTCCATTCCTGTTGTTATGCCCTGTGCCACACGTTCCACTGTACGGGAAGGAAGTGTCTCCAGGTAGGGTTCCGGGATCGGACTACAAGTCACGACCTGAGCTTCCCTCCCTGCTTGGACGTGAGGAGATGACGTTGTTGTGTCGGTATTCTTGCCCCTGCTAATCAGCCGAGGAGATCGACGGGGACTATTCGCCACGGGAACTGTACTGAGGACTGGTGAAGCCAGCAACCTGTCCACATCGACGTCCTCATAATCCAGGATCTCCATGTCCTCCTCAACTGCATCTAACACTGGCAAGTCCGACCCGGTTCGGTACCTGATGTCACTCCTCCCTTTTGTTGGATCGTAGTCCTGTTCTTTTGGGGGTGGCAAGTCGGGAAGCTTCCACACCTTGGTACAGATCCAATCCCGACTTACCAGCTGGTACATCTCCAGTGATTTGGCAGCCTCCTTGAGCCAAGCGGAGAAATTCTTCGTATTCCGCCCGCCTTGACTAGACTGCTTCACTAAAGACACCATACGGGTGACCACATCCAACAGGACGTTCACTTTTTCCTTCCCCCCACAACATCTTGGGCACAGTGCCAGCTTTTTGACAAAATCCCCGGCCGGCTTGTACACCTGACCACGACTTAGGTAGTCTTCCACTATTGCCAGGAAATCTTTTGGTTCGTTAGATCCTGATGCCATGACTACCACCTGTAATCTGAAATAACAGACGAAAATTAGTACCCTAACACTTTTGTTTACAGGCCCTGCACTTGTATTTGTCTAGTTCAAGTGCCTCTGTTGCCGTCACGTTGACACAAGATCCATGATACCATTCTTCACAGAAGTCGCACTGTATCATGAACCGACCGCCATACGGCTTCCTGCAAACACAGTACTCCTTGTTGTTCTCTTCATTTTCCTGTTCCGGAGTTCCTAAGATCTCCCCTTTTTGGAATTTGACAATCCAATCCGGGAGCTTCCGGTCCTTACATGGCATCATCCTGTCATGATTGGCTATGGATACTACATTTCGCAGTCGCACCTGGTAAAGGTAAGCTGACAACTTCTTGACGATCACTGCTGGACCTTTCCAGGGAGAACTCAACTTGCGTGATTTGCCCTTGAGAGTCGCCGTATCTAAAAGATATATGACATCTCCTTCGACATAGGGGCGCAATAGTATCCGTAGATCGTAGTAGTGTTTCATCCTCCTCATGGAAGTCTCTAAGGTGGACCTAGCAGACGCATGGGCTTCCTTCATGGTTTTCAACAACTCTGCAACATAGGTATCACAGTCCTCATGCTTATCATGTACACTGGGAAACATGAGCCGTGCTGGAGTGTTGACTTCTCGGCCCAACATGAGCATGTTCGGGGTAAAACCAGTACTTCGGTTGACCGATGCTCTAAGCGCTCCTGCTATCTGCTGAACATGCAGATCCCATTTATTCTGAGATTTCCCTAAGAAACACCTCACCGCGTCCATCAACGTCCTGTTGAAGCGTTCCACTTGTCCATTTGCAGACGGCCTATAAGGTGTCGTTCTTGCCTTATGGATATGTAGTGCTTTACACAACGCCTCAAACAGCTTACTTTCGAAGTTCCGCCCTTGATCCGAGAATAATTGGAGGGGTAACCCAAATCGTGAGAAAAACGCATCGACTGCTGCCCGTGCAGTTACCTCTGCTTTCTGTGATGGCAATGGTATGCATTCCACCCACTTCGTGAATTGATCCACCATCATCAGGCAATGTTCGTTCCCTCGTACTGTCTTGGGTAGAGGACCTATAAAATCGATGTGCACTCTCTCCATCGGGGCTCCCGCCTAATACATGGTCAATGGAACCCTCCCGTAGTGCTTGTTTTTCTTGTTCTTGTTGCACACGGGACACGTCAACACAAACGATTCCACATCCCTGGACAACCTGACCCAAAAGAACCTTTCCTTCAACTTTGCTTTTGTTCTGGCCACCCCCTGATGCCCTGACGACGGTATATCATGATGCCATACCATTGCTTGTTCTTGAAGGCTGTTAGGTACCACAAGTTCAAGATCTTTGCTGTCCAGCTTCCGTTTGAACAGAACCCCGTCCACTAACTGGAACAGTTCCTTATTCACCCAGTAGTACTTGGCTTCTGGACTGACGAGAAATATAATTCCTTCATCAGGCTCTTGCCCTGTTAACAGCCACTCACGAATTATAGTTAGATCTTTATCCTTGCTTTGTTCCGCTTGCAGTTCTTCGAAAGTAAAACCCCAACAAGTAGGCGTTTCGGCAGTAGCTTCCTGCACCACTCTTACATTACACACTTGGGCACCCTCATTACCCACGGTGACGATATCGAAATGTGCTTCACTCAGTCCTAGGTCACTGCTCTCCACTGTAAGATTATCGTCTTATGTCGCACTGAGACTCGAACATCCAACTGACACGGTTTCCCCCCTCGCACTTGCCCCCTGTTTCATGGCAAAACTGGACAGGTTTGCCGCATCATCCACATCTTGTGTGAAGAAACCCCATTGTTCGTCCGCACGTTGACAGTAATGGCAGCCCCCACACGGCAAGTGCTCTAGCCGAATACCTGCTACATAAGCCGCACATGGCACAAGATCATCAGGCCTTCTGGATAGAGCATCTGCATTGCCATGTTTCGCACCCGGTCGATGTTGAATGACCATGTGGTATTGAGATAGCTCTTCGATCCATCTCGCCAGCTGACCTTGGGGATCTTTGAACCTCAGTAACCACGTCAAGCTTGAATGGTCTGTTCTTACTGTAAACAATCGTCCCAGCAAATAGTGCCGAAAATGTCTAGTAAATCTTACAATGCTTAATAGTTCCTTTCTAGTCGTACAGTACCTGCGTTGTTCCGGGGTTAAAGCGAAACTGCTATAAGCAATAACTCTTTCTTCCCCTTTCTGAAACTGGATCAATTCAGCTCCAATTGCCGTGTCGGAAGCATCTGTATCTAATATGAAAGGATCTTGACTGTTTGGAAAACCCAGGACTGGGGGATTAGTTAGTGCCTTCTTTAATTCTTCGAACGCCTCTTGTTCTTCCTGGTGCCATTGAAATTTATTCTTTCCTGTTAAATTATACAATACCTGGGCCAAATGTGCAAAATGGTGGATAAACGTCCGGTGATAATTTGCCAATCCCAGGAACCGTTCCACATCTTTCGATGAAGCTGGGACGGGCCATTCAGCCACGGTCTGCATATCCTTTGAAGCCATCTTTAGCTGATTACTGCTAACTATTCGGCCCAAGAACTCTACTTCCGGCTGGAAGAGAATACACTTCCGGGGTTTCAATTTCAATCCATGCTGTCTGAACCAACGAAAAGTGTCCACCAAATTCTTCAAATGTCCCTCAAAATCTTGACCTAGGACCAAGACATCGTCCAGGAACGCGAGTTCCGTCTTCCACGTGAGACCACGGAGCACCAGGTTGATTACACGGGAGAACGTAGCAGGAGAATTGGTCATTCCAAAGCCCATACGAACATGTTCGAACAAGCCGTATTTGGTTACAAACGCCGTCTTCTTCCGGTCTTCTGGATTGACCAGAACCTGCCAGTAAGCGGAGTTTGCATCCAACTTGGAAAACCAAAGGTTTCCCGCCAACGTGTCTAGGCAATCTTCAATGAGCGGCAGGGGAAAAGTATCTTTAACAGTCACCTCATTTAATGCCCGATAGTCGATGCACCACCGGACCGAACCATCTCTTTTACGTATGAGTACTGGTGACGACGCCCAATCTGATACCGACTCTTGAATGACGCCCGCCTCTAACATCTTATTTAGATGCTCTTCTTCCTCGTTAGCAAAACAAGCCGGTGTTCTTCTCATGCGCTGTTTAATGGGTTTCGCATCTCCCGTGTCGATTTTATGGTCGATTTCAGTAAACGTACCTAAGTCAAAATCGGTACGGGCAAAAACGTCCTGGTATTCACACAAGCACGTGAGCAACTGCTGGCTTTGTTCTTCATCAAGGTGCTTGATTGACGTTTCATAAAGGCTTCTAAGATGTTCTGGGATGCTTGTATCTGGTTTCCCAATTGTCTCTGGCGCAGGGAGATTAGAACAACATGTCCTAGTCTCCCCTAGCTGGGTCTCATTCACTGCGGAGACTTTTAAAAGCTCCTCCGGGTAACTTGTCACTTCACAGGCAGTCGCAATTAGTGTGTTCTTCTTCAACGTTGCGCAAGTGTCCTTGATGTTGATGAAACACACTACTGGGTCACTGTTTGCTGCACTGACTGTCCTTGGCATAAGGACCCTAAGGGCACTCACTGGTTCAATGCAATAGTCACTAGCCATAGGTGCATCTAACTTGCAAGGTAAACGTACCACCGAGTTAGGTGGCACCACTACTCGAGTTTTCAACATTACCCTAGCAACTGCAGGCTTCCCATCTTTGAAACTGGTGGTAATTGGGATTCTTTCACCGTCAAGTATCAGCGTGTCTGACTGCATGTCCATCAAAACCCCAAGATGATGCAAAATATCATGCCCCAATAGCATATCATCGCCTATGGGAGCTACGTAGACCTTCTCTTTGAAGCAACGGTTGCCCAATTTCATCTTCACATGCGCTGTTATGAAACCTTTAAGGACAGCTTCCGCATCAGCCATCTGCATAACCACATCTTGGATCTGTGCGGGAGCCTTTTTTAGCTTCTCATACATTCTTGATGAAAGGATCGTAATCTCTGCACCCGAGTCAATCTTTGCATTGAGGTCAAGGTCGCCCACCTTGATCCGCGCTATGGAAGAACCCGCCCGCACCTGGCATATCTTTATGGGCTCTTGAGACTTTTCCGAACTTGGTCTCTGATCACTGGACTGATTAATCTGAGTACCATCACCTTGAACTGTACCTAACTGGGTTCCCTGTTTACTAGGCCCATCTTCTTCCTGTCTTCCCTCCGATTTGGGGAAGCCACAGGCTTTGCCATCAGAGATAGTCACTGAAGTTTCAGACCCCCCTATTTCCTGTTCCCCTACTGTGCTAAGACTGTTGCCCGGTTGGGCGAGCACACCATTCTGTTGCTTTTGATCTGTATTAGGCGAGTCACAGACCCTGCCTAAAGCAGCCGTACCTGTAGCTTCTACCCCAACAGACCTCTGTGGTAGACCACTTGTCTTCACTGTTGAGGGCCCGGTCGTGTGGTCTTCCCGTCCAGCCCTCTGCCGTTTAAACCCTTTGGCTTGCCCTCCTTTTTCTTTAGCCACTCTTGGTACCCCATACAGTCTCTTTTGAGGTGACCCTTCTTCTTACAGAAGTAACATGGTCCCAACCTCTTTGGTTGATCCCCACATTGACCTTCCTTCGACACTGCTTCAGGAGGGGTAAGGTGCATTTGCTTGGCAAACTCCTTCAAAGCGGACGCTATAAGCTCCTCCATCTTTGCTTGTGAAGATGCCTGCACTGTATTAACAGAAAGTTCCTCCCGGCCCCTTCTGGTCTTTTTTCCATCTACTGCCTGCGATATGTATTGGTGCTGTTTCACCAGGTTTAGGGCTTCCTCCATGCTTGAGGGATTCTCCAAACAGGCATGCTTGGCTGCCTCCTTGTCCAAACCACCCTGGCAAAATCTGGCAATAGCTTCCTGGCGCATATGATCCTCCGGAAGGTCCACAAAGGCTGGTGTAGCTAATGTTAGCACACGATCTGCCCAATCTTCAAGCGACTCCTCTTGCCCCTGCGTAGCCTGTCGGAACTTGGCCTTCGATGTCTCAAGCACTTCTTTCGTACCGAAGCGAGACTCCAATGACTTCATTAACCGACGAAATGAGTATCGGTCATTATCTGTGGTTGTAATGGTGAAGAAGTCAAGGGCCTTCCCCTACAAACTCCAGATCAGATAGTCTTTGCATTCCTCTTCAGACCACTTCATAACCTTTCGGTAGCTATCAAACTTCCGCTTAAAAGATAGCCAACTTGCCTTCCCATCATACCGCAGCGCCTTCGGGTGTCTACGTGGATCCCCCTGTCTGCGCGAGCTACGGTTCTGGGACCGGCTGCTGTCAGAGGAGTGCCTACGACGGGTCTTAGATTTGTGATTGGACCCACGTGATCTAGATCTAGACTCTGATTCGGAGCCCGACGGTGAACGATGGGAATGCAGTCTTCTTCCGGTCTTCTTTTTATGTGAGGTTGTCCTGCGTGGTGATGTTAACCTGGCATCCGGCGACCTACTTGATGATGGTGACCTATGAGGCCTACCACCTGCAGTCCGATTGCTTCCGGTTACAGACTTTCGGTGCCCACCATCATCACTAGCCTTGCCCTTCCGGTTTCTGCACGATGATGTTGACCTGCATACCGGAGAACTACTTGCTGATGGTGACCTATAAGGCCTACCACCTGCAGTTCGGTTACTTCCGGTTACCGACTTCCGGTGCCTACTGTCATCACTTGCCTTGCTCTTCCCGTTTCTACGCAGTGATGTTGTCTTGGCCCCCGGCGACCTACTCGAGGATGGCGACCTATAAGGCCTACCACCTGCAGTTCGGTTACTTCCGGTTACCGACTTCCGGTGCCCACCGTCACCACTTACCTGGCCCTTCCGGCTTCTTCGCAATGCAGTTGACCTTGCCTCTGGCGACCTACTCGAGGATGGCGACCTATAAGGCCTACCACCTGCAGTTCGGTTACTTCCGGTTACCGACTTCCGGTGCCTACCGTCATCACTTGCCTTGCTCTTCCCGTTTCTCCGCAGTGATGTTGTCTTGGCTCCCGGCGACCTACTCGAGGATGACGACCTATAAGGCCTACCACCTGCAGCCTGCGTACTTCCGGTTGCAAATGTCCTGTTTCGTCCGGCGTCGCTTAGATCCCACCTCCTGCTCTCTTCCTTGACCTGGCGCTCATAAGAACCCGACCTTGAGAGTTTCCCAGCACTATAAGAGCTAGGCTTTCTCAATGTTCTGCATTCGTGTTCAGAGGACTCAGCATGCACACCGGGTTTCTTTTCACTGGACCCCCGGGTCTTTACCATTACTGGACGATCCGGGGAACACAAAAGTGAGCTGGCTCTTGAACTATCGGAACCATGTTCTAACTTTATTGGGCTGTAACGTCGTACCCTGTGTGCAGCCGGTGTCAAGGATAGAGGAGGACAAGATTCTCTAATTAGCGGTGATTTTGTCCATGATGCCATTATGGGAGCTGTTGTGGTGACCCACGTTGACTCTGTATACACCACCGATGTTTTCGTAGACACCAGTAATGTCTCATGAAGCAGCGGATACGCCGGAAATGCTGCCGCCTGAAGTGTGATGCCTTTTGGTGAAGGCGGGGACTCACTAAAATCGAGCCAATTAAAGGGATCACGCTCAGAAAAGTCCAACATACTGAGCACTTCCGGTGTCAGCTTGCTGCCCAACGCTAAATCAAACACTTCCTTTTTAACCACCCCATACGCAGCACGCAACTGGATGATATGATTGGCCAGTTTTTCACCAATTCCCGGAATTTTCATCAAGTCTTGAACAGACGCTGTATTTACGTTGATAAGCATTTTTATTAATAAACAAGTGCAGGGCCGATACCAATAAATAATAACCAATAAACACAAAAAATTTATTTCTTTATTTATTTTACTTAAACAATTTACCCCAGATACTAGAGGGACCAAGCGTGACTAAAAGACACAGCTTGAAACACTAGCGTGGCTACAAGACACTGCTTACTAACCTTCCCTAATATTTCCCAATTTTCCAACACTGTTCCTTTAATTCTTTGCAGAAACAGAATAGCCACCTAATTCTGGCCTAAACTGGAAAAATTAATTTGTTAAATTAATTTACAGGCCTTCACAAGGTTGCCAGACTAATATCCCCGATAACTGAATGCCGTACAATCAAAAATTATATTTTAACCCACAATTTCCCCTCCCGCTAAATTTACTGGACCTAACCGGAAAGTTCTGGAAAAAGTGAAATATAATTGTTAAATTCTAAATGTACGCAGCCAAACCAAATTATCCTCGTCGCCAATAAAGTAAACCTCCTGTAACGCAACCTTAACCTTATCCTATGGTAAATGCTGGGAAACTTACTACTCCTCAAAGCACGTCTTGCCTCGCCTGCGTCTGGAACGGAAGAGACCCGTGAACTCGCGGGTATCCCCCACTAACAGGGAGAAGAGGGAGAAAACCATACTTACCGATACGCTACCGTACTATACTGGATACGTCACAACATGGTGAATGCTGGGAACTGTATAAGTTATGTTTAATTCAGAAGAACACTCAACACATTTTTTTTAACTGTTCAGCTATAAAGGACAACTCCACAGTTGGCCTTCCAGGGGGTAACAAATTATCAGTAGGAGACGAGACGGTAACTGTATCTGATACAAGCGGAGTTTCTTCAATATTCGGTTGAGTGTCCGAAATGATAGCGTCCGAAATTCTGCTTCCTTCTTGGAGTTCTTCAGTTGACCGTTTTCTATCGGCATGCCAAGTTGTCAGACGAGCGGATGACAATAATCCTCGTACTGAGCCTTTTTTTGATACAAATCTAACTTTTTTTCGTGGCATCATGAAAAAAAACTAGCAAACAAAACACAGGCAAAACTTCCGGTAAAAGATCCGAAAATCCGAATATGTATCAACTAAAAAATAGCGCGTTGTGATAATAGCAAAAATACGGTGATAAATAACCTCGGTTTCAAAAACTGCCGCAATGGTTAAATGGTTTTGGTCAAATTACACCAAAACGGAAGTCACATCCTCAGGGTTACTGTCACTTAGATAATAAACACATTGGGTTCAGTGTATAGGGCATATGATTTTTAAAATACAGTTTAAATGATATGTTTTGGTGTCAATTTAAAGGTATATATTTAAGAAATAAGAAAAAAAGACATTTTTAGGCACTACTTTATCTTATATGGTTCCCAGCTTCATAACTTTTGGCCCATGTATTCATGCACAAAATGGCAGCCCCGATGCCTGTCAAAACCGGTGTGTTTATTTTAAGGTAAATATTTTGAGTTACAAAGTATATAAATTTTTGACAGCTGTTTTTTCAAAAGGTTATGGCCTTATCTTTCCAAACATGTATGGTGATATATTGGGAAGTCGCTTGGTCATGGTGAAAATTGAGATCAAACATTGAATATTTTATATGTAACAATGAAGGAATTTATTTGCGCATGCGTAACCGTTTGACTCTAGCAAATATTCTGCTTTGCACCGGTTTGATACATTGTCTTTCATCGATTAACTTAAAACTTATATTAGAAAATTGTAATGCTCAATATTATATTTAATCAGACGAAGTATCCTACACACTGAATAGCACACAAAACCTGACACACATTTTGCGTTGAAAATGCTTTCATTACACATTTTATAATGAAACCAAACAAATTAAAACAATCGGTCGATAACCAAACTTTGCAAAATGCTGTGATCAAATCTGGTGGGATTAGAGGAGACAATTTTTTTATAAATGGAGGAATAGTCATCGATATTTCTCAATAACATGCATAATGTTTGTAAGATCGATGAGTCATAACCTTTTAAAAGCCATTGCAGGACAAAAATGTATTCACTTATCGTCAATTTGTTATTAACGCTCATGTATAGTTGAATGCCACTGCCATTCCAGCCAATAGGGTCCGCACACATAAATCGCGTATACAGTTTGTCCCATGGATGCTCACTGACGTTAAGATGCGGCGAATTAATTTTTTCGTGTGCTGTCTTAGCAGAATAGAAGGACATTCAATAATTATAGTATATAACATGAATGTTCAAATAGATATGATAGTTCTATAGTGACAAAATATTTGCTACCGGTAGTAATATTTTGCGACTGAGTGTTTCATTTGTTTTGATTTCATCATAAAATGTATACTGTATGGCATGCAATAAAATTTTAAAGGCGGGTACTTATGTTGTTGAATTAATCTCTTTGCAAGTTGATCTCATTTTCTTGAAAATTAACCCAATTATCGCGAATATTGTAAGTGTCGGGTCACAGGGGGCTAGCGCGTGGCTATTATAATCATTAGTGAACATGTCATTTTTTATGATAAATATGTTAGAAATGTCGAAACAAATTCACTATAAAATATATATACTGTAAATAAAGAACGTCACAAGAGAGTATAATACATGTATTATACGTGATTTTCGAATATTATAATACGTATAACACATTTTGGCTGTTCCATATCACATGCCACGGACAGAATTTACGATGACCGTTAAGTACAATGATAATGGAGATGCTGCTGCTGTTGTTGCTGCTGCTGCTTATGATGATGATGATGATGACGACGACAACGACGATGGTGATAATAATGTTGTTCGAATGTTGGTAACCAAGAAAAATAGTGTGAAACGTTTTGCCAAAGCATAATTGTTTCCTAAACTCCAAATTCTGCTGAATCTGATGCCAAAGAGCGTTGATGTTGCTGCATCTTCCATTCCTTTCAATTATTGAGACGTCGACTCAGCCCTTTCAAGTTGTTATTTCTATGTTATGTGACGATTACGTAGCGTGGATGTGGCGCATGGACGCGATGCGTGGATTACGCGTTGTTACGTAGCGTAGAGATGGCGCATGGTCGCGATGCGTAGAAATGACGCATGGTCGTAATGCGCGGATGTGACGAGTGGCATTTTGACTGACCCCTGAATTCTAAAGCCACACATTGTAAGTACCGTGTTTGACCACCGTAAGGTGTAAGCTGCAATTACAGCCTGGCATCGAGCAGCTTTCATATAAACGATGTACCGCTGGATCGAGCGTTGGGTGATGTAGTCCCACTCGAGCGTAGCAAGGCGCTCCAGATCCGCAAAGCTGTTGGGTTGTTGAAGACGCCAAATACGACATTTCAACAAATCCCAAACGTGCTCAATCGGGCCACGATCAAACATGGATGTTATTGGTTTGAAGCATTTGCATGGTAGCCCTAGCTGCATGACAGTGTCCATTGGCTGGTGCAAGTGACATGCCCCTGATCGCTCTCGCGTGCGGTATGAAGACTGTGGCAACACTTTCCTCTACATGGTATCTCCTGGCGGAAGGTTGCCTCGCACAAGTACAGCTGCTGCTTTGTAATGCACAGAAATAAAAATGGCAGCCCACATCATTATTGATCCGCCACCATACCGGTCAGATTCATGAATACGTTCGTTCATGTAACATTCATCCCGACGGCAGTAAACTCGAACCCTCCCGGCGTCTGTTGCTTGTAGTTTGGTGCAAGTTTCGTCAACGCAAATCATGTTACTCCATTCAGCACGGGTGAGCCTCAGATGCTGACGGGCCAATCTCAGTCTAGCTTGTTTTTGTCTTGCGGTTAGAATTACCGTCTTTTTAGGTCGTCGGCAGCGTCATCCGGCCCCACGAAGATGCCTTCGGACCGTTAATGGGGCAATCGGACGTCCATTGTCTTGTTGGTCTGCAGTGACGCGTCTCCAGACATATTGCAGATAGCACAGCCATTTAAAAGCCCTGAAACAAAGGTCAGCATTGTCTTCTGAGAAAGAAGGAGACATTTAGAGATCAAAGACACTGTCCTTAAAATCTGAAGAGTCCACAAAGGTCAGGCAATCAGTCAGTGACACTAATTTAGCCATGTTTCAGAGCATTGCCTGTCATCAGCGCTCGAACTTTTCCCACCGTTTCGGTATCGTATACAACCGGTGATTGAATAGTTGTGTGACCTAACAAACATTTATGTTTGAATTCTTGGTACAAAAACAAGTTTTTAATGCGTAAAAATAAGCCTAACATGATTTTTTAATGTGTACAAATAATTATAACATGATTCTCGCTGATTTTTTTTATTGAATTCCAAATCGTTGTTTATTGGCCGACAAACAAAGATACATCGAAAATTATTTCTTTAATAGTTAAGAAATGTACACACGAATCGATAGTAAAGTACAACAAATAAATTTGCCCAAATTTTTATGTAATTTTGTTGATTCAGTTTTGAGAAAATCTAAAATGAAAAGTTGTTGGGTGTACATTTGTTGTTGTTTTCAACTTTAGGACATCTTTAAAATACGTGTAGCTGCACTTTATTTACGACTGTTTGTCAATCTTTTTCTTTACTTTCCTATGAAAGATTTCGCAGTGCGATGTATGTTTTATTTCCTTTTACTTTTAACACGTGTGAACGTGAACTTTTTTTTTCTGTTATATCTTTGATATATGACAACCTGACACAACAATAACGACACAGCGCCTTTAAGGTTGTCAAGAAAGGATTATACTGCATTGTTAATTTCAGTACGATGCACGAGGTTTTACACGAAATCAATTATTAAAGGGACGGTACAATATTTTCGTGTAAGCCGTGTGTTTTCTTGTATACGTATGCATCTATGGTATGTTTATACTGCGTTTTGAAAAATGTGTATCAGAGTTTGGAAATTCAGCCCGTGCAAAATTCCGTGCTCGTTATTTAACGCAAATTTTGGACTAATGACGATTTGGAAATGTGTTTTTATATTGAACTTTAAATGTTAATACGTGTTCACTGGAAACAGAACGTGGACTGTGCAACGCGGCGGCGCAGTTGTCGAGAAGTTGAAGTCAGCAACGATAAGTAATGTTGTATTTTGATATTAAAGATCTAGCACGAGATGCACGTTTACTTACCATTAAAGTGTGAAGATGTGTATCAATATTATCATTTTCCTCCGTTTTATGTCACTGATTTCTTTTACAGCATTTTATCAATACAATTAGTAATTCTGTTAAAATTTAAAAAAGTGCACGGGTACAATATGTATTTGGAAGATTTCTGATGTTGCATCTGTCTATGTGATATTGACATAGAATTCTAATTCATCAACGTATATGTCAGTATTGTGGGAACTTATGTCTGGTCAACTGAAAAGTAAATATTTTGAAAGTATTTTGTCCACGTGTATTTTAATTTATTGTTACGTATTGTTTTTATCCAACACGCAAACAACAACTTCTGATAAATGTTGGCACGTTGATCTTTGCAAAGAGCATCCACATAACAAATTAGAGTGTAGCCAGTCGGATTCTGGTTCTACGTATGCAATCAGGTAAACGCTGCTTTCATCATCTGTTTGTAAAACTATCCAAACAATGAAATGTATTTTTGCACGTTGTTTGAGCGGTGTGGATAAAAAGGTATCAAATGTTGACGATTGAGAATCGAAATGCATATTTTAATTAGCTAGTACAGCGTGGTAAATGTGTGATTATCATTATATTGGATGGATGTGTGATTTGATTGAAATGGACATATACGACGTGACATGCAAGTAGTGTTACCACATATATATCTTCAGAGCTCTGGTCATTAAGGCACCTATTCGCCCTGCCCAGCAGTAGTAGTATACAATCTCCAATTTTCGAGAACAAATTACTTTTATTTCCTTAAAAATTAAATAATACCGAATAGAGCTTCAGTTGGTTAAGAATTCCAGCCAACCCTAACCCGACGGTGAGATTTATTTTACAACACAATGAGTTAAACATGTTAGTGAATTCATCTAATACAGAGTAAATTTAATTTGCAGTGAATGTTATTTCGTCAGTTTCCAAAAATTAGTTGAAATTCCCAAACTTTAAAATAACGATAGACTTCCCCGCCTGCACCCCGGCTCTGACCTCAGAGAATCTATCATAAAGTAACGAGGAGTGTGTCCCTTTAAACTGTCATATGTAGGACAAACCACGTGATGATGATCGATTAAAAACTTTTAGATATTATTTATGGTTTTAATTAGTTATTTTCTTTTTCTGTTTTCATTATTGTCTGCAAACGATATATAAAAAAGTCTAATTATTTATTGAATTGAGTTGCAATAAATAAGTATGAAAGTTACAAACACGCAATCCTTCCAGATCTGGAAGGATTTTACTTGTGATGTGATGGCAGTGGTACCGTTAACCGATAGGGGAGGTAACCGCTGCGAGGTGGAAGGCTGTCGGCGGTATAGAGTTTCCTGTCGATAAACAGCTTATCAACGCTCAGGGAAGCCTGCTTGTTTTGAGAACGCGCCTTCACTAGATACGGAATTAACTTCCGCTAACGTTCCTGAATCTCACGAGGATATTGGTCAGACACGTGATATGCAGAGTGTTTCAGCTTATCAGAGGCATTTTGCTTCACTGTCAGCTTATCCTGATGGAAATTGAATTTGGCGACAATAGGTCTCTTCGAACCTTGTTCGAAGCGTCCAACACGATGAGCACGGTCGATCTTGATTACCCGCGCATCATTCATGCCAAGTTCATTTTCGCAGAAAGAAAGACATACACTCTTCATTTCTCCTATCATCAAACGAATTTTCCTCAGCGAAATTAAAAAAAGGGAGATTGTCGCTTAATAACATGTGTCTAATCACAGCTTGATTTGTTTTGCACATGAATTTATGTTAATTCTGGATACACCGCTGTGTGAGGATGTCAAGTGCCTGCAGACGGTAAGCTTCTGGGTCCCATTGTTCCATTGCAAAATAGCAAAATCTTCTGGCGTCTTTCGCCACCTTCGTTTGATTCACGAGTCTGGTCTCTTTGGAAAGATAATTCTCTTTACTTACACAATTTAGAATGAAAAAAGATATGTTATGCTACTTCTAAGAAAATGCATCTCGCTTGATTGTGTATATAGTCACTCGTAAGAAACCAAATGCAGTTGCCTTTTCGACAAAAGCGCATGCAGTCTACACATCAACTGCTTAGCATTCAACTTTTAATTAAGGCGGTGTCGCAATACATCAAAATGCACAGGAGTCAGGTTCGTTTTCAGGAAATTGTTGCCTTTAGCTATTATGTTGGTGGGTTCTATTATTAAACGGCTTTTATTATCAAAGGTTGTCATATAAACTACGTTTGTTTCTGAAATAATAAGTAAAATATATATGTAAAATATATATTTAATCACACAATACAAATAGCCGAAAACCGAATGAGACAAAATGCATTTCCGACAGATATGGTGAGCAAATATAATAAATTAATTTATTCCATAAAATACAAATATCAAATTATATAATAAAATAAATATCAAATCAACAACAGTTACTTATAAAAAGTAAACATAGAAATATAAGAAAAATGTTATATTTACCTGAAATAATAAGTCAACTATATATGTAAAATATATATTTAATCACACAATACAAATAGCCGAAAACCGAATGAGACAAAGTGCGCACATTTGTCACCTCCGTGTCGAACCGACACATTTCATTGGATAATATATTTGGATAAGCTATTCATTGGTACATATAAAATAAATGCAAGTGAAAACTGGTTATAGTGCTCGGTTATTTGGTGAACACGGTGAACATTGATTTCTGCTCTAGATAATAACGGTTACTAACAAAGATGATTTAAACTGCTATTACTACTATGAATCTACACGCAAATTACAACTAAATGAGATCCAAACTATTTGAATAAATGCATTAACCTATTTTATATGTAACATCTATTTACAAAATAGTAATATTATAATAAGTTTAATATTAGAAATGCATATTCTGTGACAAAATAACCATTTAAAACAGTGCCCGTTGTGTGAAATGTCTCTGTTAACAGAAGACAACATAACTACATTGTTTGATATATGGCCTACCTTCGGGTGGACCACCGGGGGATTCCCCACTATTTAATGGTATCTAACCATCATATCTAACCACCCTATTTCTTGTGTGATTGGTATAATGTGCGGTCCCAAAAATGCATGTTAATGAGTGATGGCATATATATACTTTTATTCTTCCCCCATTGCTGGAGAGCAAAACATATTTACAATACAACATAAATTACAGTATGTACATAAAAACAAAGAAAGAACTGTGTACGCTCAACATGAGTATATGCAGATAAAATATATCACGAAAATAAAGTAATTAGTTCTACAAAAATCGTAATAGTAAATTTATAACAACGGTAATATAAACGATTCGAAATATACATAGAAATAATACACACCAACGAGAAAAAAAAGCAACAAACAAAGTTAATACGATTTACACCAGTACATATAGATAACAATTGATATTGATTATAATTAGCAAGTAACACGTCAGACCTAGTTTTATTACCCTTAAGATAATGGTGGAAATCGAAAGTCCGTAAGGTGTAATATAACTAGGAAAATCAGTTATAGTTCATAACAACTGTAGCAAGCAATATAAGCTTCTACCTTAGTAAGTTTGCAAGAGATATTGCAACACAATTATTTACAAGAGTGTTATTGTATTACACGCACGCAACATATATTGACATTTGACACTGTTCGGTCGGACTTGACATCAAAATGGAAGTAAACTGGCTTAAGCCACAACTTAAAATCACCGCATCCCAGAGAGCATGTCGTTCGGTGTCCTTCTTAACACAGAAACAAATGAGGTGCTCCAGAATATTGTATGCTCCAGAATATTGTATGTTCTAAGGTGACATGTCTTGCACTCGCGCACATATGATGTGCACATACTATGCCCAACTGCTTTTGCAAGTGTAACACAAATTTCTCGGTCTAACACGTACTATAGTCCAGAGAGGCGAAATGTCCACCGGACTTATTGTCCACTCCAAAGCAGGAACTCTCGTTTCGACCACATCAGCATAGATCCTGGATTTTTCCGGCAAAATAACATTCATGATCAGGATGCTGCTCCATGCAAATGTGGAAGGAAAAACACCCGATATGATTGATATACGAGTACATAACATCGGACAGTTCGTATTTTCTGAGAATTCTATACATATCTGGTATAAGTCCGTTGGTTTGTCTGTCACACTGTAGAAAGCGAACAAGCCTGTTGACAAAAATCTTCTTCGCGAGGTAGTGGCATTCCTAATAAAAAGTTGAGATTTATGAGGTAAAGATATACTGCCCTAAACCGTCACGTTACGACCTCAAAATTATCCTTTCTCGTGCACACGACATGTTGCAAACTGTCCCATTTAAGATGGTGCACGCGGCCAGTCGTCACTTCCGGTAACGTTGAAACGGAATTATCAGTGTTGACGACGCTAGCCCAGTCGACCCTTGAACGTCGAACATATCTGGACCAGATCCACCACAATGCTCATTGTCTTAACGTAAATGGTACTTGGAATGTCGGACGTAGAGATGCCCCAGTTTGAATGCACGTAATCAGTTTACGTACCGTCATATCGCTAATGGGCCTTGATGCGTGCTGATTGTGATTTACCGTTTCCAGCGCATATTGTTTGCAGAGGCGGGTTAAAATTGTTCAGGGATTGTAACCTTTCCCCATTAATCGTATGCGACTTTCCGTTACACTTTCGGTAGCTGGAAATTATGACGAAGCGTTGCTATCGTCATCGGCTGTCGATGAAACTCCGTGCTACCTAAAATTATGAACACGGATTAAATGCTTATTTTCGTTATGCCCTTTCATGTTATTAAGTAACAAAAGTAAACGGTTCGACGTACATCTAGATACAATTCGGTTTTGGGTTCTATTAGCGTTTTTAGTATAAACATGACTTGTATCACAAAACTGCGTAATTACATTTGAACAATTGGCGTATATCTTGATAGTTATCCGTCTTAGTTATTGACAGAGTTTATAAGAGTTGACAGACTTTAGACTGAAAGCTCGCTGCCTCCCCCCCCCCCACCCCCCGCCCCCTGGGGGAAATATTGATAGGTGCATTACGCAAGGCTGCGCTTCGTAACACAGACGCATGGGTCCCGAATTTATTTATTTAGTTACCGGTTTTACAAAATATGTAGACGTAACTATTCTGCACGATTGTTGAAAACTTGTGTATAAATGTATGTATAAACTTCTAAGTTGACGATTGAGAACCGAGTTGCCATGTATGTGCATGTTTTATTCGTCAAGGTAGATATCAGATGAATTGCTATA
Source organism: Congeria kusceri (assembly GCA_027627225.1). Taxonomy (NCBI): domain Eukaryota; kingdom Metazoa; phylum Mollusca; class Bivalvia; order Myida; family Dreissenidae; genus Congeria; species Congeria kusceri. The sequence continues at coordinate 247,600 of JAPFQT010000066.1, forward strand.
TTGAATTAAAACGAAATAGATAAGTTTGACAACGCATCAGGGGGGGGGGGGGGCGGCTATATTACTATATTATCAAATCTTATTATGTCGTATTAGCCAGCTAACTGACACTTAAGAGTCCATTCCCTGGGTAGAAATAGTACTTGATGTCTTGAGAAAGATCATTCGAACGCTTCCATGCTTTTACCTGTATTTATTTCATTGGTATAAATTGCAAAATTGTCAAGGTCATAATTTATGTAATCTCTTACAGCTCTATTCAAAAATGTCTTGCTTTGCGATTGGAGTTTCATGTAAATTCTGGAGGTGTGAGGATTTTCCTTGCTTGTTGACAGTCGGGTTCCGATTCTTGCAAGTGAGGGAACTCAATCGTTGGAAAGTTTCCCTGACGATGTGGCATGGAACGTTGTAGTTTGCGAACATCATACTCCGGTGTCCTGTATACTAGTTAAGAAATAATTTTCGATTTATCATTGTTTATGGGCCAATATACAACGATTTGAAGTTCTGATGCATAGGAATTAAACAACGAGGGCGTTAGCCCTCGTTGTTTAATAACCACGCATTGGAATGATAAAGAGTTGTTTATTGGCCGATAAGCAACGATAATGTGAAAATTATTTCGATTCTTACATGATCGGACATATATAAAGCAAATGTAATTGGAACTAATTTTTCTATAATCCGCCCAGAATCAGGAATACTTTTTGCGTTGTTGATTGAGTAGTTTAAAAACGATAATTTTGTTCTGTGTCTATAGAAAAATTAGCGAGTATCACAGGTTAACCGTGTGTACTCTAAAACCCTGTTTATAACGCTCCCTGTTTAAGTTCCCGTTCACAAGAACACGTTCAATTTTACAATGTAGTCCAGGGATGTACCGCCCTAAAACATCACGGTCCCACCTCCTTACTGGCCTCTCGTGCACACGAAATCTGGGAAACCGTTCAGCTTACCGCGGCACACACGCGTGCTCATTGAGCATGTCGTCTGGTCCAGATCAACGGCAGTGCACGGTGACTCGCCTTAAGCGGTTCTCCAATTCTCGGACGTCTACGTCGCAGGCCATTTTCACGTCTACGTAAAGCCATGTCGCTGTGACTCGCCGTTTTCTATTCGTTCTGTGTTAAAATTATCTGTCTTGTTCAGGGATATCCTACTAGGTCGTCTGCAACAGCCTTTCACACTACCGGTAGCGAGCAATCGATGACGAAATATCGTTATCGTCCTCGGAAGTGGATCTAATTCCGTGCTTTCTGTATTATAGATACGGGTTGAATGCTTTGTTCGCCATGCATCAATGTTTTTTATTCAACAATCATTATATGTTGTATTAATGAAAATAGTAAATAGCTCGAGCTAAGATACCACTAACATTCGGTTCAAGTTAGATTTAAAGCATTTCACTTATGAAAAAGTGATACAAAGCTTTGTACCATGGTATTTTCATTCGATGATTTGACGAATATGGTCCTAATGATTGCATTAGTCGTGTTAATAATGTAATCTGAAATCTAAAATTGAAATGTCGCACTTGTAGCAAAACAGACACGCGGGTCCGACATGAACACAATCATTTTGTCTTGGTTCTTTCCACTTTTTCGCGATTTCGCAGCGTACAATATTATTAATACGTATATTATGTCAGACTTAAACCGTACAACATTAAAATCTTCAGTTTAGTCAAAGCTATACAGCTGCGTCACAAATTATTAATTATTGCTATTCTAGCATATATCGACATTGCGATTTGTTTACCACCTTGACATGTCTGGCTTGTCAGATGTCGCTTGTCAAAGTTTTAAATTCCGTAAATGAGTATCAGAATTGCATATTAACTGCGCATCTTTTCTGATATCGTATGACAATAAACATTGACGTTTTATTTCTACTCGTATTAATGAACTTAATATAAACAAGAAAGGTTAAACAACGATACTTGGCGTTTATTGCAATAATATTAAAAATGCATATTTTATTTCCAATATCAATAAAGGTATGATGTACATACATTTGAAGTTTTTGCAATGACATACTTTCTCACTTCCTACTTTTAACCACATTTCGATTTGCAACGAAATACGAAACTTTGTATTAATGGTTGAGATGTTGCAGTAAAACCGATGGAAAGTAACTGGCATTCGTCAGTGAATTGTTGTTTCCACTTTGTGTTTTTTTTGAGGTTCAAGAACATTCGTGCTGACTGTTCTATGTCAGAAAGGAATGCAATTTAATTGGACATTGACTACCCGGTAATTGGATAGTTTGAACTTTGTCATGATGCTCACAAAGGACATCGTCAGTTAACGAGTGCGTGTTCACCTATTAACGTGTGTGTGTTCGCGTGTGAACGTGTTCGCGTGAACGTGTGCGTGTTCGCCATATTAACGTGAGCGTTTCCCCTGTAAACGTGTGCGTGTAAACGTATTCGCGTGTGAACGTGTGCGTGTTCGCCTATGATCGTGTGCGTGTAACGTGTCTGCCTATGAACGTGTGCGTGTAAACGTGTTCCCCGATGAACGTGTGCTGGTAAACTTGTTCGCGCGTTAACGTGTGTGTGTAAACCTTTCCGCATATGAGCGTGTGAACGTGTGTGTTCGCGTGTGCGTGTTTGCCTGTAAACGTTTGCGTGTTCGCCTGTAAACAGTGCGCGTGTTCGCCTGCAAACCGTGCGCACGGTCGCAGGTAAACGTGCACGTGTTCGCCTGTAAACGCGTGCGCGTTCACCTGTAAACGTGTGCGTATGAACGTGTGTGTGTGTTCGTCTATGAATGTGTACGAGTGAATGTATGCGTGTTCGCCTGTAAACATGTGCGTGTCCGCCTGTAAACGTGTTCGCCTTTGAACGTGTACTATTTTATGCCATTATTTTCAACTAATTTCGTATGAAGTTAATTTGGAAGGCATACTATTAACGGATGAAAACGTAATACATTGTGTATTTCTTTTCCCCATGGGAGATAACTCGAATAATGAAGTGGGCAGAATTACATCTGGATTTGTTCCCCTGACTTGTGAAATACTTTTTTGCATATGTTTGCTGCACAATGTGACCGCAGAATACATTTGTACATTAAGTACTAGTTGAAATTTATTTCTTTTCTATAATTATTTTTAAGGATATAACACAAATATTAAGCATGTACATAATTATTTATTCGCGCAACGGTTCGTAGTCGGTCTTTGACTATAGTTATCGTGCTGATGAGCTTTGTTTGTTGGTTTGGTGCAACTTCATGCTTAATGTTTATTGCAAGACTTCACGATGGCATATGTTAAGCATTTTTTAAATTTCTCATACGTATAGTTTATAGCGAAACGAACCCGCGTGACTTTTTTAATGGAGGTTATTGTAAACAAATCATTTAAAGTGTGTATGTACGATCTTTCATATCAATTTTTAAAACAAGAAGATAAAAGTGACAATAAAACAGAAAAACAACAACATAAAACTGAAGAAGGAAACACTTCAGCATGGAGTAAATCAACAAGTACAAGTGTCGAGTTTTTGCATCATTTATAAGTGTTGCGTAACCCAAACCAACTGTCGATTCAACGTATGTACATGATTCGGGGTCACTATATAAGTCAGTAACTAAGACCCATAACTCTGACCGGCAATTTAGCAGAATTATGCCCCCTTTTTGAACTTTCAGGTTAAAGTTTGCGTGCAACAACTTCATATTTCTATATCTTGTATAGATATTCAAATAAAACAAACATGTATTCAAGGCTATTATATAAGGTCACTGGCCAAGGCACATAACTGTGACCAGCATTTTAACAGAATTATGCCCCTTCTTTGTAGTGATAAAGGCCAATAACTCTGACTAAGCGGTTGAATAGTCGAGCGCGCTGTCCTGATATAGCTTTGTTTTTCGGGCACTGTCCACAAAATACGTGATTTTGCCGTACGATCATCGCACTGTCTCCACGCATTACCCTTGTGGACATCGTACGGTGCCATATACGATATGTTAACGGGCTTACGATTAAAAAAAGTATAACTTTCAGCTAAACAACATCGTAGATATTGCGATATCGTACGAAAATCGCACGGCTTTCTCATGAAGGCCGCGCGGAAAGGGAGTTACGGGCAGTATACGGGTGCCGTAGGCGCATCTTAGTCCAAATGTAAACTAGGCATTAATAAAGAGAGACTGTCAACCGAAAAGTGATTTCCTTCAGCAATTTTAATGTTATCATGTTGAAGAAATTAGCAATTTTTTACTGATTTTTACAGAATTTTTACTGCAGTTCCCTCTTTGGGGCCCATTTCTTTGACACAATTCGTTTAAATGGACGAGTGTGTTTAACTTCGACGTACGTGAATCTACGTGAATACAAAAACACGAATATCACACGACACAGCAATACGATGAATATCACACGACACAACAATACGATGAATATCACACGACACAGCAATACGATTAATATCACACGACACAACAATACGATGAATATCACACGACACAACAATACGATGAATATTACACGACACAGCAATACGATGAATATCACACGACACAGCAATACGATATGAGCATTTATAATGTTCATATCTGGGCCCATATTCATCAAACTGCAAATTGTTCTAAAATATGTTACAATTATCGGTCGATGCTGAAAACAGACGCTCAATGTACACTGTGCAAGATGATATCGTGTTTGTTTTTCTGATGAATAAGCACTTACATTCGTTCTATACATAGATGTCGCGTCAGATATATATTAAAATACGGATCGCTAGGGAATTTTCTCTAAGTACTAAGGCGTAACAAAATTATCTTTGTTTTAGGTTATATGCCCCCCCCCCCCCCCCCCGAAAAACAAAAACAAATAGGCTAGGAAGGTGGGGAATGTATTATTATTATTATTATTATTATTATTTATTTAGTAAATGGTTAACTTGAAGATTCTAAAACTGAATGAATATTCAAAACATGTTTCAAATGTCATGAATCATTGTTGTAAAGAGGATGCTATCAAAACAAAACACTTATTTATCCAAAATACATTTAATTATTGGGGAAAAAGAGAGTAAAATGTACAAAAAATATCTGACCCACTCAATAAAATTTTCTAGGGTCGGGCGTTTTTTAGGGTAGGTCAGGTAATCTGAAAGAGACAATTTTTTGTACGCCTTAGTATTTAAAAATGAAAGTAGTCATGTCTGCGTGGTGGCTTCTGCTGATTTGATTGTATAACACTGTTTATCTTCAGCGGAAATAGTAATATGCTTTAAAATATTTAAATTAAGAAAAAAAAAAGATTTGTCGTTGTTTATTTGCGAAAATTATTTCGATTCTAACATGATTTGACATATAATTTGGCAGTTGTTCTTGGAACTATTTTTGACTATGCTCTACGGTGGCATAGATGTGACATGTGCATGTTTTTATCTATGTCGTTCCCGCGACATATTAAGTCGTGGGAACGAGAGCTTATCTCGTGGGAACGACATAATTATGTCGAGGTAACGACATATTAAGTCGTGGGAACGAGATAATTAACTCGTGGTAACGACATATTAAGTCGTGGAAACGAGATCTTTTCTCGTGGGAACGACATTAATAACTCGTGGGAACAACATATTAAGTCATGGGAACGAGATAATGAACTCGTGGTAACGACATGATTAACCAATTAGAATACACGTTGTCTAAAACCATGTTTCAAAATTGTTGATACAAGAGACGCTTACATAATATAGTATCTCAATGCTGGATTAAGATACAAAGAAATTGTTTTTCTTCTGCGAAAGCAACATTGAATATGATTTGCTCATTAAGTCGTTCCCTCGACAAAAATATCTCGTTCCCACGACATAATTATGTCGTTCCCACGAGATAAGATCTCGTTCCCACGAGATAAGAACAATTCCCGCGACTTAATATGTCGTGGGAACGACATAATTATGTTGTTCCTACGAGATAAGATCTCGTTCCCACGACTTAATATGTCCTGGTAACGACATAAATAAAAAGATGCACATGTCACATCTATGCCACCGTAATGCTCCGCTCAGAATCGGGACTTCTTTTTGCGTTGTTTATGGATAGTTTGCTCTTTGTCTATATGAAAATTAGCGAGTATTATGTTAGAATATAACAAATATAACATGTTTTTTAGAGCGATGTATGTTCGCTCAGCAAAGTATTGAAAACAATGACTCAGACATGGAAGTATAACTTTGCTATACATGCACTTGCATATATAATATGTTCACTGTCAACGTATTTTTATTCATACGTGATTATAGATACAGCATTATTGTCATGTACAGAGATGTCATTCATAGCGGATCCAGTGGTAACATACAGGCTTCAACAACTTCGGGGACACAGGTTTAAGCCCCGGAAGTGCAGTGTACTCAAACCGAGTACTCAAAGACCCAGGCTCGCCTCTGGAACGCCCGGGGCGTCTCCTGTTAATACCGGGCTGTCAAGGACCCAGGCTCGCCTCTGGAATAGGGCGTCTCCTGTAGCTTCCACTTCCACCTATAACCAAACTAACAAGTCTTCTGGAGGCGATGATCATATGAAATGGAATACCGGTGTACTCAATAAAAAATTAATAGCAAACACATATATCGTTCATTTAAATAAAATCTGTTTATGTTCTGTACACCCACCATCACGATTACATTTTATTTTTTAGTTCAATAGAAATGAATCATGTTATTCACTGATTATCGCTGTGCAGCTCAGTCCGTTTCAATATCGATACAGTGTTTTCCCTCTATACCGATCACCGACCGGACCGGACCAAATGTACTATAACAAACGAACTAGGTGCCGTATTCAAATTATGTTTTTTTTCGACCAAAATAATGCTGATCTAAAAAGCATATGTATACTGTACACTCAACAAATCCACGGGAGACAACTTGGTGTTACTCCCTATTTAGTTTCGTTGTTAATATCTGTTTTGCCGACGTTTAACGTTCGTTTTCTAATTATACAGTGAATAAAATTTCGCTTATAAAATTGTTTAAGTGTTGTTACAAATAATATTCAATAAATTTAAAACAATTTTCTGTAAAACGAGTACTTTTTTTAATAACGTAACGGCTATGAAACGGTAAGTATTGTTGCCTGTTTAAATACGCCATTACCTTGTTACTTGGACAGAAATTAAACTTTAAAGCAGCAGTTCAAAAAAATGTTAATAAAATATAACTTTACAGAAATCGTTTCTCATGGACATTTTACCGATAAAAATAAAAATAAAAAACGCAAAAAGATCGGTAAAATAAAAACGTTTTATCGTTCAATTATCTGAATGCGATAGCTGGTGATGCCTCTTGAGTAAATCTACATGTACATTAGTGTACAGTAGTGTATTTTCCGTTCGTACCAAGCGTTTTCGAACATAGACATTATTAAATGCCTTTTTTTCGTGAATATGAAACAGTTTTCAGTCGAATAAACCTTATTAACGTTCATTTGAACAAATGACAATTTAAGATGTATCGTATTATATTCCATGGACTGCGGCTATAAGCATATATTGGCAGAGAACATCGTATTGCATGGCCATAATATAAACTTACACATAAAGCGACACTATATATTCCATGGACTGCGGCTATAAGCATATATTGGCAGAGAACATCGTATTGCATGGCCATAATATAAACTTATACATAAAGCGACACTATATATTCCATGGACTGCGGCTATAAGCATATATTGGCAGAGAACATCGTATTGCATGGCCATAATATAAACTTACGCATAAAGCGACACTATATATTCCATGGACTGCGGCTATAAGCATATATTGGCAGAGAACATCGTATTGCATGGCCATCATATAAACTTATACATAAAGCGACACTATATATTCCATGGACTGCGGCTATAAGCATATATTGGCAGAGAACATCGTATTGCATGGCCATAATATAAACTTATACATAAAGCGACACTATATATTCCATGGACTGCGGCTATAAGCATATATTGGCAGAGAACATCGTATTGCATGGCCATCATATAAACTTATACATAAAGCGACACTATATATTCCATGGACTGCGGCTATAAGCATATATTGGCAGAGAACATCGTATTGCATGGCCATAATATAAACTTATACATAAAGCGACACTATATATTCCATGGACTGCGGCTATAAGCATATATTGGCAGAGAACATCGTATTGCATGGCCATAATATAAACTTATACATAAAGCGACACTATATATTCCATGGACTGCGGCTATAAGCATATATTGGCAGAGAACATCGTATTGCATGGCCATAATATAAACTTATACATAAAGCGACACTATATATTCCATGGACTGCGGCTATAAGCATATATTGGCAGAGAACATCGTATTGCATGGCCATAATATAAACTTATACATAAAGCGACACTATATATTCCATGGACTGCGGCTATAAGCATATATTGGCAGAGAACATCGTATTGCATGGCCATAATATAAACTTATACATAAAGCGACACTATATATTCCATGGACTGCGGCTATAAGCATATATTGGCGGAGAACATCGTATTACATGGCCATCATATAAACTTACCCATAAAGCGACACTATATATTCCATGGACTGCGGCTATAAGCATATATTGGCAGAGAACATCGTATTGCATGGCCATCATATAAACTTATACATAAAGCGACACTATATATTCCATGGACTGCGGCTATAAGCATATATTGGCAGAGAACATCGTATTGCATGGCCATAATATAAACTTATACATAAAGCGACACTATATATTCCATGGACTGCGGCTATAAGCATATATTGGCAGAGAACATCGTATTACATGGCCATCATATAAACTTACGCATAAAGCGACACTATATATTCCATGGACTGCGGCTATAAGCATATATTGGCAGAGAACATCGTATTGCATGGCCATAATATAAACTTACGCTTAAAGCGACACTATATATTCCATGGACTGCGGCTATAAGCATATATTGGCAGAGAACATCGTATTACATGGCCATCATATAAACTTATACATAAAGCGACACTATATATTCCATGGACTGCGGCTATAAGCATATATTGGCAGAGAACATCGTATTACATGGCCATCATATAAACTTACGCATAAAGCGACACTAAATATTTCTTTTTTTATCACGGATATTTCCTTAAAAAATTATAAGACGATTATATATATAAAAACTCGATCCTTACCCTAACTTTTTTAAGAACGTTGCCCTAAAACACACACTTTATTTTTTGGTCTTATGTTAATAGAAAGCGATTACGATAGGCGTAAAAAATATGTTTGTTTCAGGTTACATGCCAATTAGGGTAGGTAGGTATGGATTTATTTATTTATTTATTTTATTTGGTAAATGGTCAACATTAGGATTCTAAAACTAAATGAACATTAAAAACATATTGGTAATATCCTTAAACATTGTTTTGAAGTGGATGCTATAAAAAAAAAATTATTATTTATCCAAAAAACATTAAATTATTGGAAAAAGGTAAAGAAAATAATAAAAAAATCACAAACTCAATAAAATGTTCTCGGGTCGGTGCTTTTTTAGGGTAGGTCGTGTAACCTGAAACACACATATGTTGTTACGCCTTAGCTAAATTAACCTCCGCCATCATGGACGTTAAGCTTTCTGTCCACGCTGGTTTGTCTGTGTGTAGGTATGGGGTCTGTCTGTGTGTAGGTATGGGGTCTGTCTGTCTATAGGTCTGTGGTTTGTCTGTGTGTAGGTATGGGGTCTGTCTGTGTGTAGGTATGGGGTCTGTCTGTGTGTAGGTATGGGGTCTGACTGAGTGTAGGTCTGTGGTTTGTCTGTGTGTAGGTATGGGGTTTGTCTGTGTGTAGGTATGGGGTTTGTCTGTGTGTAGGTATGGGGTCTGTCTGTGTGTAGGTATGGGGTCTGTCTGTGTGTAGGTATGGGGTCTGTCTGTGTGTAGGTATGGGGTCTGTCTGTTTATAGGTCTGTGGTTTGTCTGTGTGTAGGTATGGGGTCTGACTGAGTGTAGGTCTGTGGTTTGTCTGTGTGTAGGTATGGGGTCTGACTGAGTGTAGGTCTGTGGTTTGTCTGTGTGTAGGTATGGGGTCTGACTGAGTGTAGGTCTGTGGTTTGTCTGTGTGTAGGTATGGGTTTGTCTGTCTGTAGGTCTGTGGTTTGTCTGTCTGTAAGTATGGGGTTTGTCTGTCTGTAGGTCTGTGGTTTGTCTGTCTTTAGGTCTGTTAGCAACTTTAGTTAGGAACGGATTTGCATGAAACATTATTGGAACGTTTAAACCGATTGCTGTATAGTTACAGATGTTATCAGCTATATTTCTTTCAGCTATTTACTGTTAAACACCATTGTCAGTGTATACAAAATAGTGGTGTAGTACTTTAGTAGTAGTTGTTAAACCCCGCCCACATATGTTCAGCGTAATAGTATGTAATAATATGTCTATATTTTCTTGACTGAATCACCAAAGATGGGTAAGAAATTTGCGTTTAAGTGCATATTTAAAGGAAATATCCACATACAAGTTTTGTTTAAATATTTTCTGGAAATGTATATGGAAGTAAAACTTTGAAACTATTCTCTGGTCACATCGAAGCTTCACTTATATATATATATATATATATATATGAATACGTATACATCATTGCATATGACTGTTTGTCGTGTGTTTATTAACAATTTGGAATATTCTGAACAGTATTATGTTGTGTTGTTGTTGTTGTTGCTATTATGTTAATCTATCTACTTACGTTAGTACGGTCTTCTTAAAACTTGTATTAGTCGATTTGATGATTAATTATTCTGGTTGATGGGGGTAAAATAACTGGCACAATTTGGATGTGGATTTTGTTGTTGTGCAGTGTGTTGTAATACGTACGACTATATCTGTAGACAGACCCAGTCCCATTATAACATATTCCGTGCAAATGCATGTTTTAAATAAGTATAACATTTCGAGAATCATTACAAAATAAATACCGGTATGACCAGGGCAAATGTTACTGATTGCTAGATGTCTCATAGCGCATTCTGTCCAGGTCACTCTACACCCACAAGTCCGCTTGGTCTATCAATCCTGCTCGTTCTGGACACGTGGAACTGTCGTCTGCATGAATTGTCGTCTGCACGTCTGCAGAGCTCCTGGTCATGTGTTCGACTGCAAGTCTACAAACCGGAAGCCAGTGACGCCTATTGACCGTCCTGCCCTGTCGATTTCCGTCCTCCTCCGTACATACTGGTACAAAGGCACCTTTGTTACAGTTACGTGCGTAATGAAGAAAAACCGTGCGTGCGTCCGCTGATGAATGTGTATACGTATTTCAGCCAATGAACGTGCATGTGTCCGCCAATGAACGTGTATGTGTCCGCCAATGAGCGTGTATATGTCCGCCTATGAACATGTGTGTGTCCGCCAATTAACGTGTATGTGTCCGCCGATGAACGTGTATATGTCCGCCATATAAAAGTGTATGTGTCCGCCAATGAACGTGTATGTGTCCGCCTATGATCGTGTATGTGTCTGCCAATGATCGTGTATGTGTTCGCCCATGAAAGTGTATGTGTCCGACAATAAACATATTTGTGCCCGCCTATGACCGTGTATGTGTCCGCCTATGACCGCGTATGTGTCCGCCTATGACCGTGTATGTGTCCGCCAATGACCGTGTATATGTCTCCCAATGAAGGCGTGTGTGCCCGCCTATGAACGTGTATGTATCCGCCGATGAACATGTATGTGTCCACCGATGAACGAGTATGTGTCCGCCTATAACGTGTATGTATCCGCCTATGAAAGTGTATGTGTCCGCCTATGAACGTGTATGTGTCTGCCTATGAACGTTTATGTGTCCGCCGATGATTGTGTATGTGTCCGCCGATGATCGTGTGTGGGTGCCGATGATTGTGTATGTGTCCGCCGATGATTGTGTATGTGTCCGCCGATGATCGTGTATTTGTCCGCCGATGATTGTGTATGTGTCCGCCGATGATCGTGTATGTGTCCGCCGATGATTGTGTATGTGTCCGCCGATGATCGTGTGTGGGTGCCGATAAAGCCATGCCATTTGTTTATAAACTTGTTTATCCATGATTTTGTATATTTTACGTGATGAATTACTGGTACGCTTGGTGTTTCTCCATTTCATTTAAAGTCATAAATGACTCTTGCTAACTGAAAACACTGTCCAGGTCCGTCCAATAGGGACGCCGTAGCCACCTGACAGCTTCCCGAGGGATATCATCTCAACTACATGAACTAGTCAATGTGAATTGCTGTTTTCTTTGACAATCTTAGTCCGAAAACATTAGTGACGTGCAAAATCGCTACAAAACGGCAAACGTTACGTGCTAGCATTTGATTAGATTGTACATTTAATTACTCGCAAAACCAAAATACTTGTCGGGTATTAATATTCAAAAAGCAAAGCAATATCTGTGTGAAACGCATGCTAATTTAAAACTGCATAGTTGCACTGCGGCTACAGCAACTGGACTATATAAATGTCAAATAAACATTCACCGTGAGATAATGTCCTGTATTATACAAGTATGGACTTTTGATCTCTGCAATATCATGTGATGGTGCACAGCAAGATCCATATTGAACGACAGCAGAGTGCACCATCACGACATTTAATACAAGTTATTGTTAGCCAGCTTTATTTCAGCGCCAAAGAATGGTTCGTTTTATTCTGAGGTTTTTTGACGGCTACAGAGGGGTGGTTGGTTTTTCATACCATACTTCCTTTCACCTGCATATGTACTTTAAAAATGGTACGGTGTCCTGTTAATGCCATCGTAGTTTCGCGACTTCGACCTGTGTTTATGAAAGGTCGCCGAAGCGCCGACACGATACCCCGACGCGCCGACACGCTACGCCGAAGCGCCGAGACGATGCGCCGAAGCGCCGACACGATATGCCGAAGCGATATAAACGTCGCAATCATGTGAGTTTTTTTCGTATGTGGTTATAAAATTTGGTGAAGATACGACGTTCATATTGCTTCAGCGCATCGTGTCGGCGCTTCGGCGCATCGTTTCGGCGGGTCGGCGTATTGTCTCGGCGCGTAGGCGTATCGTCTCGGCGCTTCGGCGCCCTTTTATTTCTAAGGTCGCCGACACGCCGACACGATACGCCGACGCACCGAGACGATACGCCAACACGATACCCCGAAGCGCCGAGACGATACGCCGAAGCAGCGACACGATACGCCGTAGCGCCGACACGATGCGCCGAAGCGACATAAACGTCGTCTCGTTGTATCTTCGCCCAATTTTATTAAGCGTACCGTATTAGTCAAAAGTGAAAATAATGATTATGCACGAGTACAGTTGCTATAAATAAATATACATGCAGCTGTAAAATGTATGCCCACAGGTGAAATATTGTACCTATAGGTCTAAATTTATACATGTAGGCATTTAAAATAATACCTGCTGGTAAATTTATACCTACAGGTACAAATATATAACTGTTGGCACATTATTATTCCTACAGATATATACAGGTGCATTAAACAATGTTATGAAAACACAATTGTTTACTTGTTAAATTTACTTATTGATATACGTATTTAATATTAACATTGAAGTATTTTACAATAAAAATAAAAACACTGTTGCTTTAAGACTGTCTGTTTAATTTTTGTTTGGGTCAGAAAATATACCTACAGGTACAATTTTAGTCCGGGTATAAATTTATACCTGTAGGTACAAAAGTATGCCTGTAGGTACAACGTTGTAGCTGCAGGTCCATCTATTTATTATGGTGGCACAGAGGTGACCTGCAATACTCTTTTTTAATCTCATTCCCACGAGATGCTAACTCGTGGGAACGAGATACTAACTCGTGGGAACGAAAAACCATCTCGAGGAACGAGGAACTAACTCATGAGAACGAGATACTATGTATGAGTTAGAGAACCCATCAAATGTTTCCGTATATATATTTTTATAATAACCATGGCCGACAAAAACGAGCTTGTTGTAAGATGGTACTAAGTTGTTCGCTCGAGTTAGTATCTCGTTCCCACGAAATAGTAAGTCGTTCCCTCGACATGAGTCGTTCCCATGAGTAAGCATCTCAGTCCAACGAGATAGTATCTCGTGCCTTCGAGTTAATAACTCGTGGGCACGAGAAAAAAAAGTTGTGCATGTCACCTCTGTGTCACCGTAATTTATAGCTGTTGTGTTTACATTTGCTTTTGACTCAAACGGTACTGCATAATTTTATAGGCACAGATGAAACAAGAAATGTCTTTAAAAAAGACAATCGGCGTAGAAATTAATATTGAGATGTCATTTTTTTGCCATAAATATAATACAAGAGGACCAAGCTGTGACTTCACGGACCCCGTATTTTTCGTTCCTTACTAAAGAGAATTCTCGGACCACAGATTTTTCGATCCCTCCTAAGGAGACTTCTCGGACACTAGATTTTTTGGACACTATAGAGATAAACTCAATAATTATTAATATCTGTACCGTGAATAAACCGATCACATACTGCCCCATGTTTTCACCAGTGATACATGAATAAGCTTAATACTAGTAATTTATGTAAACATAATTGATACACGAATTTGTCAGGCAAATTTAACAAATTAACATTGTCAGAAAATAATAGCGGGAATGAATGAGCAGTAAGTTTATGAATTCCCCATTTATTGCAATTCTCGAGTTTATAGTCAAGGCTGTTCGGGTTGGAAATATGCCAAACCCGGACAAAATTAGAACAGAAATAAAACTTGGATTATCATTTAGTTCAATACTTAAAGTATTTAATACCACAAAGTTCCCAAAAGTTCCGGCTTGGGAAACTGTTCAATCCAAAATGGCCGCCACAATTGTAAAAAAAACCATCACTCATTAATACTTACCAGCAGTGTGTATTTGCCGATCAGAATGTTTTGAATGTTAAAAAACAATCACTAGTATGTTGAATTACATAAACAAAGAGAGGCTTGTATAATTGTTGGCCCGTGCGCTTAAATATATTGCATAATTGGGAAGAAAAATTGTTTTTATTTTCGACTTAAGCAATATACGTACTTTTCGTTTTTGTTGCATCAATTATATATATCCAAATTACTTAAAATTTGAGCTAATATTATTAAGAAATGCCATATAAACGCACCTTGGCAGTTTTGGACAAGTTCTGGGGTCATTTAGAATTTAAAAAATGTGTTGCCAGTGGGTGGGGTAACGGATAATACGCAATTTAACAATAGGCATGCATTCCGTTTTTTCTTGACTTACCCTGGTCCAAACACAATGTTCTGATTAAAATTACAGCAAATGTGACAAGACAGTGGTTACTAGAATATGATCAATGTATTTGAGGAAGAAATTGCTTAGTACATAAATACTCAATAAAAACGGTGGAAATCTACGTATAGGAGATGAGGGGCGCCGAGGTCCAGTACATACTACTTCTATTATATTGTTTGTACTGCAATTTAACTGCAATACTTTAATTACTCAAGGTATATGCAGTACTAATTTTAGAAGTTACCTTTGAGTAATTGTTTAGTTACATTTAGATCTGAAAGTATGTGCAATTCTTTAGAGTTGTTTCCCTTTGTTATACTTTTTCATTAAAAGTGCAGACTGCCAAATGTAAAGAGCATGTTATTATTCCATTAGATCACTGAAATTGCACTGTTATTTGCCCATTTAGTTCCAGTTTGGGTACCTAAGTTACATTTTATCATTTTATTTTCACCTAAAATTTATTGAATTAAATATGATTATTCAAACATACCAAATAGTAGCTAATTATTCGGACTATTAACACTTATTCGGATAACACATCAAACTGTGACTTTCAATGCTATTGTTAATCACATTACACAATTTCTTTTGAATATGATAAGCAATCTCATTTTTTTCTTATTGATAACATTAGAATAATGAAATAATCATAATTGGTCACAATTGTAAAGGGGTGTGTGGTCCGTTGTTGCGCGTGCATGCAGACCAAGCTGGATCCAATGTCCATTTTAGCAACGTTGCCAATATTAATTTTCCTAACAATAACGGGCAAATTGGAGGGTGTGGGTGAAATTTAGACTGTTTTATTATAATAGTATTGATGATAATTCAGCTGAATTGCTGGTCAGAGTAATATTCCTTGGTCAGTGACCTAACATAATGACCCCAAAGACACATATATAGTGTAAGTTACATCTGTAGTAGTTACAGATATATGTACTTGTTGCACGCAAGCCTTAACCTGACTTGTCTGCAAGTACAAAAAGGGTCATATCTCTGCTAAAATGCTGGTCATAGTTGTGGGTCTTGGCCAGTGACCTCATATAATGGCCATGAAGAAATGTGTGGCGTTACAATTGAATATCTGTAGTAGATATAGAGATATGGAGTTGTTGCACGCAAACTTTAACCTGAATTTTGACATGAAGTAGAAAAAGGGGCATATTTCGGTTAAATTGTAGTTAAGGGTTATGAGCCTTGGTCAGTGAACTTACATAAACACCCGTAGGACATGTGTGAAGTTTCAATTGAATATCTGTAGTAGTTACACAGATATGGAGTTGTTTGACGCAGACCTTAACCAGAGCATTAATACACCGACGCCGACGAAGGGATTAGTAGCATTGCTCGAACTATTCGGTGAATAGTCGAGCTGAAATAAATAATAATAATAATAATAATGTGTCTGGGGTGATCCTGGGCTGTCCGTGTCCACAACTTGTTGAAAATAATGTTTCGATTTGCCCCGGACAAGCACGATACCAACACGGTACCAATACGGAACAACACGGCTGCTACACGGACTAGCAGGCTGCTTTGCGGACCAGCACAGTTTGCTCGACCTTCCCTGACCATACCGGTAGTTTTAAGCATGTCTAAACCTTCCGGGACAGTGCCCGGACCAAGCAAGACCACGCCGGACCATCAAGGACCCAATACGGTCAACCAAGACCCCAACACGGATCAGATGTTGGATCTTCCAGGGATCTTCCGCCACCATTCGGGACTGTAGCTTTAACAGCGTGGTGGAAGCATCAGCAATGATGAAGACGCGAAAATTCAGCTATTCATACCGGAGCCATGCTGGCCATTTCCAATCCGGGCCAGTCCGTTGCGGTTCCGTAGCACAATGGTATGGTCCGTGCTGGGCCTAGGCGGTCCGTGCCAGTCCTGGAGGTCGATGATGATCCGTGATGAAAAAGTACTAACACCGTGGTGGGTCCGGGGTCATCTTTTGTCAACCAGGACGGTCCTGGACATTACCGAGGTGATCCATAGTGGTTGCTTGGTGGCACCGTGTTGATAGCGTGTGGATCCGTAGTGTTACTGTGTTAATTGTATCCTGCATTGTTCTCCAGAGTCCGCGTGAGTTGATCGTCGAGGGGACCGTCGACGCTGTTTACGTAAATTCCATCCGATCACCCCAGATCATGGCCCCTCTTGTTCCGGGATTATCCTGGATAGTTCTTGTGTAATCCGGCGTTGGTGTGACTGTAGCTTTAGACAGGTTGTCGGAGCATGTCATGTAGCAGCAGAAAACTAGGGTTGAAACTGTGAGGAAGTTATAACCAAGTCGAGATTTCTGACTATTAAGCCAAGTATACATATACCGGTTAGAGGGTTGTCCCAAAATAGCGTTTAATTTGTTAAAACAAAAAATAGTATCATGATATTATTTGCTTGAGCGTGTGCACATATAAAACCTGTATTTTTACATCTGCAGAATATATGTGAGTCCTATGATAATATATTTCTACGAAAAATATGTGAATTTCAAATGAAATGTAAAGCTTTGCGGCCCACGCTGTTTAATTTTAGGTATAATGACAGCCTACATAAAATACAATTTGGATCCTTTATACAGACCATTCCGTTCTGAAAAATAAATTGTCCTAACTCCTTCACTTTGGTGTATCAATAAGCGATGCTTCAATGTAATTATATCTCTATATAGTGGTTTCTATGGCGGAATTTGTGTAACATGTGGTTACATCCGAATGATCGGAATGACATGAAATGATTTCATCGGACCACAGATTGGTAATACAAATTTACTGCGTTGAGCTCAAAGTGGCACCGAGACAAACAATAAAGCAAATACAATCACCAGAAACACATATGACATTGTCTTTCAAGCGGCAAAATAGCTTTTCAACTGGATAGACTGACAGCAAAATGAAAAAAGACCATATCTATTATGTTGAACAATCAAGTCAATGGGATGGTAACATATGGGGATGGAAACACGAGGACACATAAAAATAATGCAAACCATCCTTTAGGAACTGCTGTAGGACCTTCATTAATTTTTTGTTTAAAAATAGGGTAGTAGGTAGGGATTTTAAATATTTTTATTTTTTTTTTGGGGGGGGGGGGGTAAATGGTCAACTTTTAGATTCTAAAACTAAATGAATATTCAAAACATATCGGTAATATCCTTAAACATTGTTTTGAAGTAGATGCTATCAAAACAAAACATTTATCAAAAAAATATGTAATTTTTAAGGGTAGCTCGGGTAACCTGAAACACATAAGTTTGTTTTACACCTTATTACCTTTACCCTTAACAGAGTGTGGCCTATACATCAGACCTTATATTTTGCACATAGTTAATACTAAATTTGGTTAATATGAAATACATAAGCGTGCGTGCGTGACATACTCATCCATATCATATTTCAGATAGAAATAAGTGGTTGTTTTGTCCGTATTTGTTACATTTGACCTTCAAGTATGATCTTCAATGAAGACCTATACTTTTGATTTAGTGATGCAGTATCTGTCATCCCACTTTATAATACTATTACAAGTATATAATAATACGTATTTAGAAACCTATGTGCAGGTGGATGATATATACATGTAGCAGTTTGTCCATATTTGGCCTCATTTTCTTCATTTGACCTCTGAAGGTGACCTTGACCTGGAACGTAGAGTCCAAAGTTTTGCATGAATGTCTTCATCTTATAATAACAAATTTGTATGCATGTTTATTTGAAATTACCTTTGACGGTTTTGAAATTATACAATTATTCCAGAAATCCTCATTCAAATTATCCACACACAAAACTGAAAATGCCCCCCCAAAAAATTCCCGGACCGGAACTTTTGGGATCTTTGTGGTTTAGGAAAGCTGATGCTATTTCCAACTAGCATGCACAAAATCATTTCTGTTCTAATTTTGTCCAGGTCTTATCTGAACATCCTTGACTATTAGGATTCTCGAGACGCTAATTGATGCGTGTATTAACACAGCTTTACCGCGCGCTATTTTTAGATTCTCCGACTGGGGTTGTACTCGCTAGAATTAATTCACGGGGACGACAGTCGGTTACAGCGTACAATAATATTTGTACACAATGATAAAATAATAGAAAATATAAGCTCAATCAAATTTTCTAATATTTGTTTTGCTTATTTATCAGAAAAATACCAGAAATGTACCACTTTGTGTTTTGTGCTTGCGAGCTCAATAGGCATATACATTGTACGTTGTGACCGTCTGTCGTCTCCGTGAATTGTAGCATTGTAATTGCTAATTATAGAGCGCGTCCATTATGTAGGCTAAACAATATAGTTATTTCATTATGTGAATGAATATAACATTCTGATCATGACATACAATGAGTAAAATTGTTCATAATTATGTTCATTTCTATAGTGTTTTTCGAAGATATGTTTATAACTTTAATTTAACCGCTTATGTAAACAATTATGTAAATTTTAATCCCCAAAACTATGCAACAGTTATTGGTATACGTTAAACCATTGCTTGAAGTTTGCATTCCATAAAATTAGAAAATTTGCCAAATTCTATTGGCATGAAATTTTCCCGCTGCAAAATTATCTCAAGAAATCTAGGTCAAAAGTGATTTTAGACAGCTACGCCCAAAATTACACGCGAGATTGCGACGTTTGTATCGCTTCGGCGCATCGTGTCGGCGCTTCGACGTATCGTGTCGGCGTTTCGGCGTATGGTCTCGGCGCTTCGGCGCATTGTGTCGGTGTGTCGTCTCAGGGCGTCGGCGTATCGTATCGGCGAGTCGGCGACCTCAGAAATGAAAGGGCGCCTAAGCTTCGAGACGATACGCCGACGCGCCGAGACGATACGCCGGCACGATGCGCCGAAGCATCGAGACGAAGCGCCGACGCGCCGGCACGATGCGCCGAAGCGATATTAACGTCGTCTCGTCGTATCGTCGTCCAATTTTATAGCCACATAATTATGAAAAGAACGAGATTGCGACGTTTATATCGCTTCGGCGTATCGTGTCGGCGCTTCAGCGCATCGTCTCGGCGCTTCGGCGTCTCGGCGCTTTGGCGAATCATGTCGGCGCGTCGGCGTATCGTCTCGGTGCGTCGGCGTATCGTGTCGGCGCGTCGGAGATCTCAGAAATGAAAGGGCGCCGGTGCGCCGAGACGATACGCCGAGGCGCCGAGACGATACGCCGAGGCGCCGAGACGATACGCCGACACGATGCGCCCAAGCGCCGAGACGATGCGCCGACTCGCCGACACGATGCGCCGACACGATGCGCCGAAGCGATATTAACGTCGTCTCGTCGTATCTTCGCCCAATTTTATAGCCACATATGAAAAAAACACACATGATTGCGACGTTTATATCGCTTCGGCGCATCGTGTCGGCGTTTCGGCGTATCGTCTCGGCGCTTCGGCGCATCGTGTCGGCGTGTCGTCTCGGCGCGTCGGTGTAGCGTGTCGGCGCGTCGGCGACCTCAGAAATGAAAGGGCGTATGGTGTCGGCGCTTTGGCGCCCTTTCTTTAGCACAGGTCGAAGTCGCGAAACTACGATGGCGGTAACAGGACACCGTAAAAATGTCTTGCTGTTGTTTCGTGTTTCAGACATGATGTCATCTTGATTTCCTTCTTTCTTATGCAGTTGATTCCGAGAATAAACAATTATGACATGTATTTTCCAATAAAGTAAACACGTTACATGTAGATCTACACAATTACTTTCATGTCATCGGCGTTTGCGAATAAATGAAGACCGTTAGGCCACACCAAATTAAATACTTGGTCATCTGATTTTTTTTTCGATAATTTTTGGAGCGAGCGCGCGCTATAAAATTGTTGTTTTTTTTTTTTTTTTCAATTTTGGTTATTTTGATGCAAGCGCGAGATCAAAATGAAACAAAAATAATATGGCATTTTATTGTTGTAAGTCTTGTCTGGTTGCGATTGTTTGACCCTTAGGATAAATAGTCGTAACAATTTGCCGCCGTAGGTTTTGGTTTATATTCCTAAAATAGTATAATAGTATAATAGTATAATAGTATAATAGTATAGTATAATAAAATAATAGTCGTGAAAATTTGCCGTAGGTTTTGGTTTATATTCCTAAAATTGGAAAAGGTGTTATTTTTAATGCAGATCATGATGGGAAGTCCCTTATATCGATCATTGTGCAAACCACATATTTACTGATGCATGTAATGGAATAAAATCATATACATGTTCTAGGTATGTTTTATTTATTACGCATCATTTATTACGTATATCTTTTGATGATTTGTATTCAATAACAGATTATTTAAACGGCATGGATATTTAACAAAAATTTACACATTGAATTATTGGTGTTTGGGGTATTTTGAAAAACAGCATGTATTATTTAAGTAACCAACATTTTTTAAATTAGTATAAAGCTTATCCCTTTCAATCTGACTACATCATTAATACTTGCCATTTTATAGCATTTAATAGCATTCAAACACATTTACATGAGTTACATGATACAAATTGATGTTCAGACTCAATGTCAACACATTTATTCAATGTTTTCTTATAATTTTATTCATGGTACAATTGTACTCGGAGGATGGAGGATGCCACTTTCGATGTACGCATGCGTAATGTACTCATCTAAAAGAACATTTAAATAAACACATTTACGCATGTATGTCAAACAGTAAACTCAAATGTTGACTGTTATTCCGTTGTTTAAATGACGCGCTCCACAAAAGTATTGTACTTTCTTCATGGAGCGAGCGCTGAGCTTTTTTGCAAAAAATACTATATTTTTGTTTTTGACCAAAACTTCAATTTTGTGTGGCTCGACAACATTTATTTCATGTATTGAAAGAGAGATATCAACATAATTTTATGTCATTGTAAATTCTAATTGAACCAATGCCCAAATTAAGATACTGTGAAAATTAACTAATAAACAATAAATCCGGTTTGTAGCAAGGGTGACAACTCGATGTAACACCTTTGCAAATTCCGGGCAGCCGTTGCTTCCCTTTTGTTGAATCGACCTGACTGATCAAATAGTGTAAACTATGAAGACAATACATTCCAATATGCACTGCTGAAGTAGAATTGTGTTTTTCATTTTCTTTCACATGAAATGCATTCATGCAATGTTAATTATGGGACTAAACAGATTTAGTTCGCCGACGTTTTGCTCAGAAATCTCGACCACGATTTTAGTAAAACAACAACAGACAGCCGTGACACAAACAAACAGTTGTACGAAACAAACAAATAGGGACAATATGTCACAATAATAAATCACTATTCATGATAAACTGTTGAGGAGCTTGCAGATCCGGACAAGGACCGTAAATCCTTCAACTGGGCCGATTTCGTTGAGCATGTCCGAACAAATGTGTGTTGTAGTTGTATTGATGTAATAACTTATTAAATACACTTGGAAGTTTATTTAAGATATCATTTTCGATTTATCGTTGTGTATCGGCCAATACACAACGATTTGCAGGTCTGATGTGTAGGGATTAAATTTAATAGCCACGCATCAGAACGACAAAGAGTTGTTTATTAGTTGATAAAAACGATAATGCGAAAATTATATCTTCAATAAACTTCCATGTGTAGTTAATTTGTTATAACAACAATTTGGATTCTAACACGATATTTGCCAGATATGTTTGCAATTGTAATGGGGACTAAATTTTATTATGCTCCGCTCCGAATCGGGACTACTTTTTGTGTTGTTTATTGGGTAGTTTAACGAAAATTTTGTTCTTTGTCTATAGAAAAATTAGCTAGTATCATGTTTGAATTGTTTATATAAAAGTGTAGAATATGTTACAATGAGTGATAAACTAGATTTGGAACATATTTGAAACAAATTTGAACATAGTCCACATTGTCTGGAAAGTTTGAATGCCAGGGGCGTGCCTGGACATAAGCGCGTGCATTCACTTCGGAAACATATATTTAGTTTACACCTATTTATTTTAATTCGATTGTGTCGCAAGCCATAGGCTTATTGAGGCAGTTTCGTGTCCATTTACTGGGAAGAATCAAATTTTGGTGTCTTTTAAAAATATCCCCCGCACACTCTCCGAGTAGGGATCGAACTCACGACCTCCCGATCGCAAGGCGGACTGCATATCCACAACACCACTGCGAACTTAACACCTAAACCATATAAGTTCTGAAAACTTTATTACATATTTAAAATAAAAAAGGCTGCCATTTTCTATAGACAGTATATAAATTACACCTTTGAAATTCTAGAAATAACATGTATTCCAAGACTAACGAGGCCCGCTCTATCGCCCGTCCCCCTCTAGCACATGTGCGTATGTCAGATTCAACCTCAGATACGCCCTCGGCGGCTTGCATGTTTAATATGCTGAGATTTAAGAAATAGGGTAATTTTGTAAATGCTCAATTTGTCATTCTTACGTGCATATTTGCGCAAATTTCAATCGTTCATTGACTATGCATTGAAGTGTGTATGCTTTTTTTAATTCATTAAAACGATTAAAAGTTCAAACACATACCTAACGACGTAATAGCAAAAGCACAGACATCAACATGTGTGAAAATATATGATCAATTATTCTAAAACAACGATACTTAAATAAGGTATGATATTACAAAAATATATTGTAGTCGCAAATAAAGACAAATCTTATTATTGTTAAATTTTACTATGGGCTTTTCTGACAAAGAAATGCAATTGTATAACTTTACATTTAGTAATTGTCATGCACATGTTCGGAAGCATATTATAATTTTGATTTATTTTCACTTATATGTTAAAATTGATTTATGAATCTTTATAAATATGGGCCCATGTCTTTCGCATTTGAGCAAGAGACTGCCGGAAGCCAAAAATAGTTTTCCTCTATTACGCACTACTTTCCCGATTTCCTCGTGCCTAGCCGTTATTGATCTAGTGGACAA
This sequence comes from Congeria kusceri, assembly GCA_027627225.1. NCBI lineage: Eukaryota > Metazoa > Mollusca > Bivalvia > Myida > Dreissenidae > Congeria > Congeria kusceri. The sequence continues at coordinate 271,772 of JAPFQT010000066.1, forward strand.
CTTTCACTGATTGTACATGTACACTGTGCACGAGGATATCGCGATGTTGCGGGACAGTGTCTAGTAATAGAGACACAGAATGAGCGCTAGATTTAAATATTTCTACTACGACGACAACAACAACAACATCCAGTACTGCTATAACAACAACTACTTATACTACGGCATTTTCATAATAATAATAATAATAATAATGTTATTAATGATGATAAAGTTTGGACCGTCTATCACCAAAGCAAACAACAAATATTCAATAGATATTTAATGCAAATAAACACATTGATTTTTCCTGTAAGCTTTCTCACACCACATCAAAAAACCGACAATGATATACATGTTTAATATGTATGTAACGTCTTTATTTATTTCTCTGAATGGTGGTAATTTGGATCACCGTCTGGATCCATGATGTTTTACATGATTCTTTATTGGGTAAGGGAGGTAACCTATCATTGGGAAAATCATGTGTTTAGTAGGGTTACCTATCTTGGCGGACGTCTGCGCTCTCCGAGTGCATTCCAGTTTCCAATTTGTTTCACGCTCTCCGAGTGCATTCCAGTGTTCAATTTGTTTCAGTTAATTGCATGTCACGTTTATAAAGGCCTTGCCCTATGACTACATAAGTTCTCATCGTAAAATTAGTCTCAAATGATCTACCATTGAAAATTAATGTTAAATATGGTTGTTACTGGCTAGTATTTAATATTAAGACTAATATTAAGCTTAAACATTTGCGAAGTCCTGGAGCCAGGGCTGATATTTATGCAGAATCTTAATCGAAACTTAAGAAAATTCAGAAAATCGTTAAAGTATTATTTTGGATTTTTGGACAAAGGATGACATTGTTAAAAAATGTTGACACCGAAATTGCAATGTTATCCCACGTGTATGTATATTCTGTATTTGTAATCCATTTGTTCCTAAGCAAGGTGTTGCTCAATTTGACGTAGTTTCACTTTAAGTCAAGACTATCCTTTAGCATAACTTTAGCATATTTATAAATATGGACCTTGTGCGAAGCGTAGGATCCAGCTATTATGTACTGTCAGGTAAGCATTGTAATAGTTAAATACATGTAATACAAATCTTGATGTCTGCAACGAGATACTTAAAAAAAACTTATTATATGTACACTATGGGAGATTTCGGTCATGTCGAACCCACGCCATCTCGGCCCCTCTGTGCTTCGGAAATCTCGTACCAGTTCATCTGTGGTTCAATGCTCATAATAATAATCGACGTCACGCACACGAAAATTATACTTATCACTTTGAACAATGATTTGTGCATCTATCGAATAGCAACCGAATGATCTGTCTCTTACAAGAAAAAACAACATTTGGTGGGTTGAGACTATTGCATCTGAAATATAGAATTCTTAAGCAGATACAATCGGTTCACGGACACCCTCTATTTATAAGAAGTTCACAATTTGTTGACATATTCTAATTTAATAAACTTGTTTGTTACTGGTAGAAAAAAGGACGAATTGCTGAAGAAGTCTGGTGTAAAGTAAGCCTTGTTGTTTAGAGTTTTGAGATTTCTTGCGTTGTTGCGTTGCGCGATTGTATTTGGTAGTTGTTTTGTTTGTTATATTGTGTTTAACCGTGGTTGATTTCCAGTGCTGTATCAAGTGGTTTTTGTTACGTCACATTGTTGTGGTGCGTGGTTGTGTCACAATGTTATAGCGCGTGGTTGTATCACAATGTTGTGGTGCGTGGTTGTGTCACAATGTTATAGCGCGTGGTTGTGTCACAATGTTGTGGTGCGTGGTTGTATCACAATGTTGTGGTGCGTGGTTGTGACACAATGTTATAGCGCGTGGTTGTGTCACAATGTCGTTGTGCGTGATTCTGTCACTATGTTGTGGTGAGTGGTTATGTCACAATGTTGTGGTGCGTGGTTATGTCACTATGTTGTGGTGAGTGGTTTTGTCACAATGTTGTGGTGCGTGGTTATGTCACTATGTTGTGATGCGTGGTTATGTCACTATGTTGTGATGCGTGGTTATGTCACTATGTTGTGGTGCGTGGATATGTCACTATATTGTGGTGCGTGATTATGTCACTATGTTGTGGTGCGTGATTATGTCACTATGTTGTGGTGCGTGGTTATGTCACTATGTTGTGGTGCGTGGTTATGTCACAATGTTGTGGTGCGTGGTTATGTCACAATGTTATGGTTGGTGGTTATGTCTCATTATTGTGGTGTGTGGTTATGTCACAATGTTGTGGTACGTGGTTATGTCACAATGTTGTGGTGCGTGGTTATGTCACAATGTTGTGGTGCGTGGTTATTTCACAGTGTTGTGGTGCGTGGTTATGTCACATTGTTGTGGTGAGTGGTTATGTCACAATGTTGTGGTGCGTGGTTATGTCACAATGTTGTGGTGAGTGGTTATGTCACATTATTGTGGTGCGTGGTTATGTCACATTATTGTGGTGCGTGGGTATGTCCTAATGTTGTGGTGCGTGGTTATGTCACAGTTTTGTGGTGAGTGGTTATGTCACATTATTGTGGTGCGTGGTTATGTCACAGTGTTGTGGTGCGTGTTATGTTACATTATTGTGGTGCGTTGTTATGTCCTAATGTTGTGGTGCGTGGTTATGTCACAGTGCTGTGGTGGGTGGTTATGTCACAATGTTGTGGTGCGTGGTTATGTCACAATGTTGTGTTGCGTGGTTATGTCACAATGTTGTGGTGCGTGGTTGGGTCACATTTTTGTGGTGCGTGGTTATGTCACATTGTTGTGGTGCGTGGTTATGTCACGGTGTTGTGGTGAGTGGTTATGTCACAATGTTGTTGTGCGTGGTTATGTCACATTATTGTGGTGCGTGGTTATGTCACAATGTTGTGGTGCGTGGTTATGTCACAATGTTGTGGTGCGTGGTTATGTCACAATGTTGTGGTGCGTGGTTGGGTCACATTTTTGTGGTGCGTGGTTATGTCACATTATTGTGGTGCGTGGTTATGTCACAGTGTTGTGGTGCGTGGTTATGTCACAATGTTGTGGTGCGTGGTTATGTCACATTATTGTGGTGCGTGGTTATGTCACAATGTTGTGGTGCGTGGTTGTGTCACAATGTTGTAGTGCGTGGTTGGGTCACATTTTTGTGGTGCGTGTTTATGTCACATTGTTGTGGTGCGTGGTTATGTCACAATGTTATGGTGGGTGGTTATGTCAAAATGTTTCGATGCTTGGTTATGTCACATTATTGTGGTGCGTGGTTATGTCACAATGTTGTGTTGCGTGGTTATTTCACAATGTTGTGGTGCGTGGTTGGGTCACATTTTTGTGGTGAGTGTTTATGTCACATTGTTGTGGTGCGTGATTATGTCATATTATTGTGGTGCGTGGTTATGTCACAATGTTGTGGTGAGTGGTTATGTCACAATGTTGTGGTGAGTGGTTATGTCACAATGTTGTGGTGCGTGGTTATGTCACAATGTTGTGTTGCGTGGTTATGTCACAATGTTGTGGTGCGTGGTTGGGTCACAATGTTGTGGTAAGTGGTTATGTCACAATGTTTTGGTGTGTGGTTATGTCACAATGTTGTGGTGCGTAGTTATGTCACTTTTGTGTGGTGCGTGCTTATGTCACATTGTTGTGGTGCGTGGTTATGTCACATTATTGTGGTGCGTGGTTATGTCACAATGTTGTGCTGAGTGGTTATGTCACAATGTTGTGGTGCGTGATTATCCCACATTGTTCTGAAACATTATTGTGCTGGTTGTTTATTTCGCATTTTCATAATATGTCACGGTGTTGTGTCGAATTATGCGTCGCTTATTTGTTTCGCGTGGTTGTGTGTCTTTGTCTGGTCGCGTTATTGTGTCGCATGGTTGTTTCGCGAAGTTGTGTCACGTTGTTTTGTCGCATTGTTGTGTCGCGTAGTTGTATTACGTTTTGGTGTCACGTTGTTTTGTCGCATTATTGTTGACTGGCGTGGTTTTGTCGCGTTGTTGTTTTGTTTTCGTTCAATGCGATCTTTAATATCGCAATGATCATTTAGTGTAATAGGTTTATATGAATTAGTAGTGTGTTTTATCGTAATGATAACTTAGTATACTAATCGGGAACGGGGTAAATTACTACACAACCATTCTCTCAAGTTTCGCAAGCAATTTCAAACATCAGCTTGCATTCACACACTATTTCGATTAATAAATATTTAGTTTATGTTTGACTATTTAAGTCAGTATATTCAAAATCATTAACTTATTATAAAAATTGAAATTAATCATGTTTTATTTGCTTGTTAATTATTGTTCGCATCACTGTCGTCTGCAGGTGTTTATTACGTATGCTCAGTGTGACATCATGGCCCGTGTTCTGGTCAGTCGTACCTCGGTGAGGACACGCTAACCCTGACCCCTCGTCTGCACGACTTGTCGACGCCTGTTCCGAAAATTAAAATTCCCAACGTTTGGATTTGAAACATCGTTTCGGGATTGAGATGCGAATTAGATCGAGTCAATTCATGAATCGGAAGTCTACTAACCGGAAGCTGTTTTTTCCTACGGTTTTCTTGACTTCTCCATTCCCGTCCTGCTCCGTTTAGACTAATACACTCACACCAAGCATTTCGACGACAACATGTGCATGCTCTCTGTCTAATCGACAGCTATGTGGGTTGTTCTTCACTATAAATGGTATGTCTAAGAACTTAATTGCCTGCTTGTGTTGTTGGTCATCTTACGATCAAAGTATTTGTGCATTTCCACCCCCACACTTTCTCCACTTAATCAGTGAGCTTATTCGTTCAAAAAAAAGGCTGGACCTGTAACTCTGAACTTGTGTTCTGTCGTTTATGACTCGCGGATGAAGTACTAATACATGTGTATTACGATTTATGTTGATTTTTAGCCGTACCATGTTCGAAATACTTTGTACAAACTGCGCACGGGTATCTACGTACCAGCCGATCTAGATTCGTAACAATTACTTTATGTACTTGAGTTTGGCGAGGACTAAATTTGCTTTTTTTTTTAACTTACCTGTTTTTGATTATGACTGTGCAACCATTGTTCGTGATGATTACTTAAGTATAAGCACTGTATTATTGATGATTACTTAGTGTACGATCTTTATTCGTGATGATTACTTAGTGTACGATCTTTGATTCGTAATAATAACTTATAGTGTACGATCTTTATTCGCGGTGATTACTTAAGTGTAAGAACTTTATTTGCGAGAATTACACAGTGTACGATCTTTGATACGTAATAATAAATTATAGTGTACGATCTTTATTCGTGATGATAACTTAAATGTAAGAACAATATAGTATTCGTGAGGTGAGAATTTCATAGTGTACAATCTTTATTCGTAATGATTTACTAAGTGTACGATCTTTGATTCGTAATGACAATTTATAGTGTACGATCTTTATTCGTGATGAGTACTTAAGTGTAAGAACTTAATTCGTGAGAGTTATACATAGTGTACAATCGTTTTTCGTGATGATTACTAGTGTACGATCGTTGTTGATTCGTAATAATAAATGTAACTTATTCTTTATTAATGATTATTTATAGTACGATTAAAAATCGTGATACTTATTTTACGATCTTTGGTCGTGATTAGTATAACTTACACATTACTTATTGACCGATCAATATCTTTATGATAACTTGTGAATTATACTTTTGGGTGAAAGTCTTGCATACGTATCTTTTTGTATTCCCATTGTAACAAATTATAAAATGATACTCGCTAATTTTTCTATAATCAAAGAAGAAAACTATCGTTTTTAAAATACCAAATAAAATACTCAAAAAGAGTTCCGATTCTGAGCGAACCATAGTAAAAAATACTTCCAATTACAGTTGCAAAAGTATATGCCAAATTATGTTAGAATCGAAGTAGGTTTCGCATTATCGTTATTTATCGGCCAATAAACAACTCGTTGTCGTTCTAATGCGTGGCTATTAAACAACTCGAGCTAACGCCCTCGTTGTTTGATTCCTACGCATCAGAACTCCAATTCGTTGTTTATTGGCCGATGAACAAAGATAAATCGAAAATTATTTTTTAATTATACAATAGCTTATAAATTAGCTTATTAATTACAGGATTTTTTATTATTGGGTGATGGCCACATTACAACTTTTCATATGTGGGAAATGAGCTGGTCTGGTGAAGGTCTGCGCTCCGAATGCTTTCTGATGTTTCATGTTGTTACACGCGTGACAGTTGTGCCGTATGTTTCTTTATTATGCTCCCCGAAAAATATTCGGGGGAGCATATAGTCGCCGCTTTGTCCGTCCGTCAGTCCGTCCCAGTATCTTGTCCGGAGTATTTATCAGAAACTACTGACCAGAATTTAATGAAAATTTATGGGAAGCTTCATTACCAAGAAGAGGTGTGCACTGAACCGGGACGTTCCGCTTCAATGATTTTTCTCAGAGTGGGACTTTGAAGAATACTGAAATCAGTATTTAGTGCACAATTTTTGTAAAATCTATTTCTACACAACTACTGGCCAGATTCAATTAAACTTTATGGGAAGCTTAATTACCAAAAGGAGGTGTGCACTGAACCAGGACGTTTCCGCTTCAATGATTTTCATAAGAGTTGTGGGACTTTGAAGATTTCTGAAATACAGTGCACAATTCTTGTCCACGCTATTTCTCCACAACTACTGGCCAAAATAGAATGAAACTGTATGTGATGCTTCATTATCAAAATGAGGTCTGCGCAGTACACGATGTTCCCCTTCAGTGATTTTCCTTGGAGTTATGGGACTTTGAAAATTATTGATATTAGTGTATATTGCGCAATTCTTGTCTGAGACTGTTTCTCAGCAACTACTAGCCAATATTCAATGAAACGTTATAGGAAGCTTCATTACCAAGAGGTGTTCACTGTACCAAGATGCTCCGTGTCAATGATTTTAGACATTTAATAAAAAAAGAGCCAATTATACTTTCGAGGTGGCGCTAATGACGTAAAGTAAGAGGAAAAAGTAAACATCGTTAGAAGGTGAGTTGGTTCAATATGTTATTTGACATGTACAATGCGATTTGGATTATATCGTCCAACAATTTAAAGAAATATGAAGTCACAACGCATTTCGAAACGCGAGGACTTTTAATAAGTTGTGACATGGCGGAAGTTTAACCAGATAATTAAAACTTAATATACACACAATAATATTATTTATGGCACAGAGTCATTGCTTTTGAATTCTATTATTTGCTGCGTTATCAATAGCATTGGTTTTTGGTCGGTCAATGAGATCGTTTTGCATGTTCAATTTTAAATTTTGCTTGTGCCGGGACTCGAACCCGGGACTTTTGATATAAAAGATCTTATGCGCTAACCACTCGGCATTTGAGACATATACCTGTGGTTGTGATTTGTGAACGCTATGTAAGTGATACACGTGGCTTCCAAAATACCGATGAAAAGCGTTACAAACGCTTAATTTTTTTATCCATTTCGATTCATGATTACCAATTAACCAAACGATATTTCCAATATATTTCTTAGTCAAAAGTGTCATTTCGCGTGTTTGGATATAGTGTATAGTTTATTTTCGGAATCTATCACAAAATGTTAGAAAAATGTCAGTTTGCCAATTTGTGAACAGGTCCCTTTAAAGAAAAGAAGAAGAAGGGATTACCGGATTAGTGTTGGAGTCATAAAAAAGATTGTATTTTTTTGCATTGGCTCCACCTCTGGTTCTGAGCCAGCCACTTATGTTTTATGGTTTTAAGCTCTATTTCTTTCGCAAGCTATTCTACTCGTCCCGCGTCGGCGTCGGCGTTCGGGCTAGATTAAAGCTTTTCGGTAAGCTAGTTTCTCAGGAAGAGCTTGAAACACATATTCCCGATATCAAAATGAAGCCATAGGCCAATATTGAGAATTTTTCAAAATATTGGGCCTTTTTACTCTTATAAATTTTACATTAAATATATTTGGATAGGTCTAAGTTTTGGTGGTGTTGTTAATCAGTGTCCGAAAGTTTAGTCGATTAATCAGCAACAAGCTCTGACTAAATAACCGATTAATCAGGATTCTTGAAAGTAAAGGAAATACACCCTAGACTGCAATGTTTCAGTGACTTACATGGTTTAATTTAGTTTAGCCATAAATCATTGTCGGATTTTATAGCAATTATGAAGGAAATAGGCATAAAACATGTTTTTGTAAAAACAGTTTGTGAAACTGCATTATTCTGCTAACGTACTGAACTATTGATTGAATTATTGAAAAGTCAATCAACCGCACTTGTAAACACTATAAAACAGTATTTTGTGTTGGGTACAAAAATATGTTGATGCAAAAAAAATCATAAACATCGAAGTTATAATCCTTTGTTTGATGGACAAAAAAATACAGTGTCACTTCCTATGTAGATACCTTTCATCCAATCTTAAAAAAGCTTTCTTAATGTATATTTTGCAATAAGATCATAGCTGGAACTACAGAGTTATGACCACTTGTTTGTGACAGAAAGTGCAAAAATTGATTTTTCCTAAGTCAGTGACTTAATTTTTCATCAAATCTTGATCAAATTTACACAGTTTGTGTTAGGTCATAATATCGCAGCAAAGTTTTAAAATCGACCAGATCAGGCAGTAGCACCTGGGTTATTGCTGGGTTTAAAAATGGAAGAAAATGGACTTAATGCAGGATGGGTACCGGTACTTCATTTTTCGCAAAATCTGTACCAAACATCTTCTGTTTGTCGATGACCATCAGATCTCAGACAAATTTTAATATAGGAATAGTAGATGAAAATACACCTTCTCTCTAAGAAAGAAGCAAAACAAGCATGACTGGACCTTTTCGCAGCCATCCCCATTATCTTTCTGAACTGCAGCAATAACAATATCTCCTAAAAACTGAGTGCGAAAATGTGGATACCAGGGGAAAGAAAATATATATGTGTCCCTACTTGCTAATGGAAGTTATTTAGTTTTTGATAAGCAATGGTAAAACGGTGAGCTCAAGAAATATGACAGTTATCCAGCTAGAAAAATGAATACGAAGACCATAATTTATTGAAGAACCTTTGTTCAAACCTTTCACAATAGTCGCATCTCCATCTTTAACAATACTGAGTGGAGCCATCATGGATTTCTTTGTAATTAAGGCATAACAGCTTACTATAGACGATATCAGTTCTACAAATCATATTAAAATATATAAATGTATACATTTTATTCTATTGAACAATGTATTTAATTAAATGTGCATGTGTGTTATTTAAATATATTATTTAGTTACTGAAACATATAAATGAATCGAATCACTTGTTCAAGGTAAAGAAAAGGGATTGGAAATTTTTCAAAAAAGAAAACTCATGCATTTATATCTTCAATTAATCGACTTATCCCAAATCTTAATCGACTAATTAATCATTGCCTATTAGTCGTTGATTAATCGACGAAATGATTAATCGGCACAACACTTAAGTTTTGGAGTACGTAGTTTCTCGGGAATGGCTTGAGGGATTTCATTCAAACTTGAAACACTAATTTCCTTTATTAAAATGAACCCATAGGACAATTTGATAACTCGAGCTTGACATTTGTCAAAATTATGCTCCATATTACATTTTAAAATGTTATATACTCGCTGATTGGGTGGCGGTGTCAATTTTTGATTTCCACTTTCTAACTCGAGAATGAATCTTCCATATACCCCAAAGCAATACTTCACTTGGGATGGCATTTAGGGTGTGTTAGGTGGGGTCAAGTTAAAGGTCACAGTTAATAAAAATAGAAAACCAGTTTCTTCCCAATAACTCAAGAACACATTGAAATATATTAATCGAAGTCAAATTAACCGGTAACAGTTGAACATCATCGTAACAAGGTTTTTGTTATTGTTCTTTTTGTCACATTGTTAATCTGCTCTCTATTGTTGGTATTCACGAAGCTCCTGAAGAAACGTTTAACTTAAGTTGTACTTTAGTGAACGATTCAAATGTAAATGTAAACTACAATGAGTCGTATTTACAAAATTAAGAACTCCTGTTCGATATTTACTAGATTACTGGTCATGAACGTAATTCGGCCACTTTGGTGGTTGTTTTTTTGTTGAATCTCACGTTGTACACAACTGATCAAAATTAAACTTCACATCAATAATCCTGGGTTCGAAACTCATATAACGTGTAAGTTTAAATCAAAATGGACGAGTGTAAAGTAACTAAATAAACGGAAATAAAGAACGTATAGAATGTCAATTTTCCTAGCTCAAATGTACGTAAAAAATAGGCCACTTTTTAGTATCCTCGGCAATGTTTATAACAAAATTATTTTTTTAATAACTATCCCTATCTAAAGAGTAACGATCAAGTTAAAAAAAAAAATCCTACCTAAACGACTTTCTTTCACCTGTAACCCTCCCCCCTCCCCTTAAATTCTGTATAATTTTAACCAATGGTTTTGGCAATGGTGAATTGCAAATGGTTTTGTTTCTATCTTTTGCTTGTTTATATTGTGTTTGTTTTGATTAAACGTCATGTTTATGTCAAAAATAAAGTAAACAAGTTATTAAAATTTGAAGCCAAGGGTGACGTGAGCTATAAATAACTTTAACTGCCTTTAAATCTATTCAAGGGAGATAATTCAATTTGAAGATGTTAGTGTATAGCTGTGAATTTCACCTGTGCGGGTGTATGCGTTTGATGTGAGTAAGTAAACAGTTATAATTGACATGAATAAAATAGAGAATACATTATTCAATTAAATATAGATATTATTAGTATGAATATAAATTTCTGAAATATATCAAACACATCATTCTTGACTGACCTACGTGTCTAATGGCCGACTTGTCAAAGGGGCCGATTTGTCTACTGAATTGTTAACTAGAACAGGAACCGAGTAAATCTATAGGCCAAATATTCCTTGTGTTATCACTTTGCTGAAGAATGCTACAACATAAACTTACCGGGACTACCTAGAGTTTACGATGATATCGGTATTAAATTCAGCGAGAATTTTAAGAAAATCTGAGATAACTGAATTTGAAGAGAAAACATGTCTGGGCAAAATAGTGATGTGATCTTGTAAACAGAAGCGGGTGTTTCCTATTTCGTCAAATTTCCTTGTGAAAATGTGTTAACGGTTAGAAGAAATAATAAATTTAATTCTGTAATCATGCAACACCATATTTTCGATGCGTGCGTATGATTTCCTACGTGACTCAATATTTCCTGTTATGATACTGAGATTTCAATTCAGTAGTAAATAACGATATACTTACTGGAATCGAGAAATCTGTAGAAGTCTGTTGCTATAGAAAGTTCTTGTGCTAATTGTTTTAAAACAATATCAATCTCTATCGCAAAAACATTTTTAAAGGATGGCCGATTATTTACGTACAGGCCGGAATTACGTTCATGACCAGTAGACAACTCAAAGTAAGGAGACATATTTATGACGTGACCAGTGATTTGAGGAATTTCACTGACGTTTTTCATAAGAAGATTTGTGAAAACTGGCATAAGGCCCATATTTATAAACTTCAAAAGCTATTAAATCTTAAGTTGAAAATAAGTCAAAGTAAGATCTAGTTTTTGAAACAAAATGATTTTGGAATATTTGAATGACATATACTTAATATTATCATATCTAAAATCATACTGCAACGTATGTGTCAAAGTCATATGCAGTTCTTTGTCAGTAAATCCAAATATGAAATTTTACAATTATTTGTCTTCATTTTCGACTAAGATTATTTTTAATCATCGGCCCAAATGTCGTCCGCGTAATTTAAACAAGATACATAAAAAGCTGTATTTAGCTGTCATGTACTGTCATCCACGCGTTTCACGATTTCCTCGTGCTTAGCACTACTGTGCACGAGGATATCGTGAAATTGCGTTTTACAGTCCCTGGCCGTAGCTTTTGTTCATTTGTACAACAACAACAAAAACAGCAAATATGGTTACCTCAACTACTAATACTTGTACCAATACTACTACAATTACTGATTTTATTGGCGTTTGTACTTTTATTTTTATACTGTTTGTCCGTTGTGTCCGTTTAGAGTGAATATTATTTGTGCAGCTGCTGTTGTTTATAACTGACTATTCTAACATTGTCACTGGTGTTTTCTTGTTTACATTGTTGGGCGCATTGGCTTTCTCTTCAAACTTGCGAATGCAGAAAATAGTCTGGCATCTTCTACTCAATAGCCGTGTTGATAACAAATGATTCCAATATTACACTTTCATACAAATAATGACCCAAAGTTGGTGAAGTAACCAATATTGCACTTTCAGTGTGTTTCTGTCATGTCTTTATTTTTATTTTTACGAAATCTTTTATCGGTTAATATTTTCCCGAATTTAGTCAAGAATGCATGGTTTTAATTTGTGGTTACGTTTTTTAGGGGAGCGGGGCGAACCTAATTATAAAATAATGCACGTAGTTTTAGATGATAAATCGTTGTAACATGTTTCTATAGTACCATCACATGGCTTGAAAGATACATTAATTTTCTATTGAGCGTAGGCGTTATTGTCGTCATGGAATTTCTCGTTATTACGAGTACTTAACCCAAGAAGTTGTAATGAGGATATAAACTCAGTGCTTGACGCTCTTAATAAATGACGCTTTGGCAGGTATTTTATTCTCTGCCCACAACACTTCATTTGATAGGTCATGAGTTCCAGTCCCGCCGTACAGTGACTCTGACGAGTTCAGCTATCATAGACTGGAAACTCGCTGGTACTGAAAATCTCAACGGCCATGTCCCACGTTTTCTCTTGCATCGGCAACACAATAAATTTATTCATGTCAACATTTTCCATCTTCATCGGTCGAGGCTGGATCCTGCTATAACAATAAAAACCAATTACTATTCAGTAAAGAACAGGCATGCATGCACTTAGTTTTTTTGTAAAATTTCGCTTTTAAATTCGATACATTAAACAATGATAAAGTCAAATGTACGTTGTCATCAAATGGTACAAGTCAGGATGTCGGCAGAGCGTGGCTTCGATGGCGGTTGATGTGTTCCACTATGGCAGGTTTCCGTCATCTCGGACCCTCGGTGCTGTGGAAATGTGGCTCTTGTTGGTCATGCGGTATCATAAATAATCTATTTGCAGGTTTATCATGGCATTTATGTATACGAACTATGTTTGTAGACTGTTGCACAATCCATTCCTTTAAATGAAGTGTAACCCATTCTCTTAATTGCAAAGCCTGCATATAAATAAGAAATCGTTGATACGTGTAAAACAACGGGCCCATTGTTCCTTGTTCAACCTTGAGGAATAAATTAACCGTTTGCTTGTTCATAAAAATTCGGATCATCAATTTGCATTATAAAAACAATTAACTTCTGCAAACACAGTATAGTAGTCGAAAAATGGCCTCATTCCATAAACATAAACAGAAATACATGTTATACAAAATGTACAACCATCGTTTATAATATACATGTACTAGTATTTTCAACTTGCTATAACTGTGTTGAAGAATGTCTTAAGTCGCACAGGAAACGATTCCCTTTTGTAACTTAAGACTTTTACGTTTATTGCATGTTGCTGAGTTGATTTGTTGCCCAATTTGTTTGGAATTGCCATGTTGCGTTTGCGTGTCACCTGGTTGTGTTCCGTCGTTGTGTCGCCTGGTTGTGTTCCGTCTTTTTGTCGCCTGGTTGTGTTCCGTCGTTGTGTCGCCTGGTTGTGTTCCGTCGTTGTGTCGTGGTTGTGTTCCGTCGTTTTGTCGCCTGGTTGTTTTCCGTTGTTGTGTCGCCTGGGTTTGTTCCGTCGTTATGACGCATGGCAGTGTTCCGTCGTTGTGTCGCTTGGTTGTGTTCCGTCGTGGTGTCGCTTGGCTGTTATAAGTCATTCTATCGCCTGGTTGTGTTACGCCGTTGTGTCGCCTGGTTGTGTTACGTTGTTGTGTTCCGTTGTTGTGACGCCTGGTTGTGTTACGCTGTTGTGTCGTCTGGTTGTGTTACGCTGTTGTGTCGCCTGGTTGTGTTCCGTTGTTGTGTCGCATGGTTGGATAAACTGTCACGGTGCGTATGTATGCTGTTATTCAACTTTGACGTTATGTTGACGTCTACATTGATGCGACTTGTCCCGCAGCTGTTATACCATGTATGTTTGAGCTATTTATTGATGTTCAAATGCAATGATTTTTGGAGTGTTTGTAATTTAAAGTAACTGTATATTGTTTAATGACGTGATTATTAATTTTAGTGTACTTTTAGTGTACAGTACGTGCCACGCGAAACTCGCAAAGTTCGCGAAATGCGACGTGCCGATTTGATCGCAAAACGCAAATCGCTCGCTCGCGATGTCACGAAATTTCGCTAATTGTATCGACGAAAATTCGCGCTTGTTCGCGAACTTTCGTGGCGAATAATTTTGTCCCGCCACTAATCGTGACGAGAAATTAATTAGTAAAATGCACAACTGTCCGCAATATTTTCACTTAGCAGTGAATAAATCATTCGTATCAGAAAACTGTGTGGAATTGATATTTGAATGTATTCCTTTGAATTATATTAGCTACAACATAATTCAAAATAAGATGTGACATTTGTTGCAGAAGAATTAAAATATAAAAGAAATACGCTTTCTATTGTATACATGAAAAAACAGCATTCAAAATGAACGTAATATTGTTCGTTAGAAATTTTGAAATGGGTATGTGATAGGGTGTGTTTGTTGTTCGTAAATATGCTCCGTTTATTATTTTCACGGCATGCTATTTATTAAATGGTTCTTAATAGGTTTCAGTGTAAAACTGGGTAAAACTTCGTGTTCATTATTTTATATGTACTTCGTTTATTTATATGTTGTTTCTGTTTGAAACCCTTACTGTTTTAGTACACGATCAGTCTTGGATTTTGTCTTGTATTTTGTTCTGGTTGAAAATGTACATGGATAAAACATTCAACATGTTATATGTTTTGTGTTTGTGTTTATATATCAATATGAACTACATGTACATGTATGTACATCTACGTGTATGTTGAATAGTATTGCTCTTGCATTGGTTGGCCCATCTGCGTTGATAACATTAAAATCGAACGCAATAAAAGTTAATGCAAATATCACAATATAGACAAATATTCCACGGATTAAAATGACACATTGTATCATGTGCATGTATGTTCACAAACTTACCATGATCAATGTATACAATTTGCAAACGAATATTTTTAATTTCATTACTGAAAAGGAACATTAATCATTGATTGACCTTAATAATATTTGTTATAAATGTACTAACTGTAATACATACTCGACTTAATTAGTGCGACTTTTTATGGACAATTATTGGTAAGAATAATTAAGTTATATCTCAATGTATCGGGCCATAATTTACAAATATTATAAAACGAAACAGTCATAAAAAGTAAAACAATACTGCAATATATATTTTAGTTAGTTGATAAAAGGCGTTAAATGGTTGCTCGTTTTTCGTGCCAACATTATATCAACAACAACAACATTTTTAGTTTAGTTTATTATCAAGATGAATGAAAGCGCAAATATAATTATGTGCTAATTGACAAGAATATGTTCTAACGCATATTTTCGCTGTTTTTTTACGCAAATATATTAGAACCAGTACAGTGTTTATTGTGAAACAAAAACAGATAGTTGCAAGAGATGTTTGCTCCCTGTAGGCTTTCACAACCACTGCCATTTTAAACAATTAAGAACAGCTATCGCAGATCAGTCCACAGTCGCACAACATGTGCCCCCGGGTCGGTAATTGACACTGATTAGCGATAAGATAATGCGGATTAGCGACACAAGAAGACTTCTTGAATATATATTTTGTTCAACAAACACCCGCGTTGTGAACGCAAATAATCCAATATTCAATGTATTACCAGTTAACCGCCTTAATAATCGGAGAACTGGTTATTCGTAGACATTAAAAAAAAAAATTACAGTATTATGATATATAGACTGAATAAACTATTGCTATGTACTTCTGTCTTATGTAGGCTATATGTAGCATCATTATCATTCGGGATGTGAACTGGAATTTGTAATGTCTATAAGAAAGAAAGGTAAATCCCAAAATACATAAACATGAATAAAAACAATTAAGATGACACGATCAGTTAGTTTGCTGTATTGACATGTCAGCAAACACATTGGTGGCCTGTACACACAACATGTAAAAACACAGGAAGGTAGCTATGGTCAACACGTACTCACCCCCACCCCTCATCGGGAACCGGTAGTCTGCAGAACAAATTATGTTTGCTTTAGCAAACACCAATTTTAGAAGAGTCCACACTAACCGTTATGATGGTTTTCGTTTCATACACATTTGTATTTACATTTATTTTGTTTACCGATGAGTAAACAATCAGTTAATTTTATAAATACATGTAACGATGAAATCAAACGTTACAAATAATTATGGACACTTACGTGTATATAACCACCTTCAATACAACTGAAGGACATGATTATTATAAAATATCGTGTGAAAACGTCGGTGATTTGCGTCTTTATGGTGATTATAAATACGATAAAATTGAATATGCTGGTGCGCTGGTGAGGATGACATATATGTACATGTAAACAAATATTCTGAATGGATACTTTAAAAGAAGGAATGTTTGAAATTATCAAGCCCATGAAGAATAAGATAAAGATAATAATGCGTGTTTATAATCATCACATGAAGCTCATTAGTGAAATGTGACATACGTAAAAGAGGTGATTATTTGTAGTGAACAAAAGAACAATCAGTGATTTATAATTTTAAGTTGATTTTAATGATTATTGTCCGAATTGTAAATGTAAACTTAAACGTATACACACACTATATAAATTCATTGTGACTTTTATATGCATTTTCACTGTTTTCTTTGATTAATACTGTCAAATAATAGTGCTTTATTATATAATTATTTATTAATTAACCGTAATGTGAAGGATACAAAATTGATATATCTACAATTAACATACACAGTGAGACACACAATGTAGAATGTTGCGATAAGACCGTAAACACTGTACAACTCTTACTTTTTAAAGAGCAGATGCACATATGTATGTAAAATCGCCGCGAATCGCGTCGAAATTTCGTGACATATTCGTGAATCGTCGCGAATTTTCGTGACGTCGCTCTGCGAATATTGATCGAAGGCTCGCCACGACAGCGCGAATTCTGCGGGTTTCGCGTGGCACGTACTGTATTTGTGTTCTATGTTATTTTTTTCGGATACACGTTGTGTGGTTTGCAGCTATATGTCTATATGTAGATTCGTTGACATTTAAGAAGTGTTGTAACTACATCTTGCACATAATTAACACTTTTCTTTTTATTTTTACGTCGGAAAAAAAGTTGTGTGCCAAATATTAATGTCAGCAGTTTATGTGAAAAGAAAGAGTACGGAAGAACAAGCATTGTACTACTACAATTATTATACGTACATTTTACGATCTATGGATCAATTGCATGGGGCTGTTGACTAACAATGTCCATATACAATACACGTAGGCGATAATGACCAAGCATAGGGAATTGCAGTTAATACAGTTATTTTATTTATTTATTATTATATATTTATTATTTATTTATTAATTAATTTATTTATTTATTTATTTTTATTTGGGGGGGGGGGGGTTGATTTGCTGGAGCTTTTAATCAGTAAGATTTCGTAGACGAACAATTATAAATACGCATTCACCAACTGTATGTCACATCGTAGTTTTAAATGCAATAAGCAACCCTTTAGATATTAGAGATATACTGATATGCCGTTTATTTGATAAATTAATTCGTGCCGATTAACGTTCTACAACAGTGAAGTATTGCCCGATGCGTTCCCTAAACCGTTTCATTTTTCTCAATCGGAACTAAGTCATGCTTGCAACTAAGTCATAATTGAACAGTTACGCAAATTCCACTTAGAAATATAATAAAATACAATACAAATATGATAAAACGTCTCTACTTATTGTGTTCGCTATAAATAACCTCATAATACCCTTGGATTACACGAAATAATACCAGTCCGAATTACACGGGAGACAACTCAATGTCCCTTCTGGGCGTGTAGCTGCAGTTGCTTCCCTTTGGTTAACCCGAGCTAATTTTGAAATCAGTTGAAGTTTTGTTTGGTTTTACATGTTACCTCACATGTATATTTTGTATTGTTTTGGCAGCGAATAAAAGGGTAATAAATTAATGCAATGAGTTAAATAATATTTTACCAACATATATTAATATGCCTGAAGTATTTTCCGGGTAAAAAATTGAGCTGAACGTAAAAGCATCCTTTTATTAAATCACTTATTTCTATAACTGATCGCTACCAATAAGTTTAGTTTTTAAATATCATCTTTCATACAGAGTATTATTGTTGTAGCTCGAATATATGAAGAATATGTGAGCTTTCCTACTTGCCTCTGCTAACGCGTCTAAACTTTGGGGAATGTTTTGCTTAAAGTCTCATGACTTCGAATCTACTTCGACTTTAAGAAGGCACCTTTTATGTTTGTACCTTTTTTTAAATTAAATACTGGTTCATGAACATTGTTTTATTCCCAATTGGCTTAATCGTTTCACTGAAATAATAGTATACATATATAATCTAAAATGGTAAGAAGTATTTTTGTGCACGATAGTCTGCATAACATCAGTCGGATGCGTGTAATTGATTATGGCCGCTTTTTCATGTAAGCGTGATCCGTCATCCGTGTCCGTGATCCGCGTCCGTGTCCGGTAAATAAAATATTGCTCCAGTCGTTTTCCATTTGTCAGTATCCGTGTCCGTTGAGTCCGTGTCCATGTCCGCATCCGTGACGAATCGCGAAGTGTGCAATTTTTTACGGACACGTACACATTCACGGACGAGTTTTCGAGTATTCAGGGCCAATATTTATGAAGAATATTATATATTTGGATAGTATGAATTATGTATTGTCTTAGTATAAATAAGATATTGTCTTAATATTTAAAAGATATTGTCTACATAAGGCCATACCAATTTGATTCTTTGTTTAGCGTCTGCATGATTTATGAAACCTACCAACCAGACAGGAAAACAATAAACAAGTCGATACATTTTTCTTTCACAACTTATTCATGGCAGTAGTACAAGCTAAAGCAAATGTTTACTTGCAAAAACTGTTATCTATCATCTTCATATTTGGAACCTACTGTAATACAGTATTTAAACTGTGTCAATTGACTAGTTGCACGCTATGTTTTACAAATATGAGTAAAAACACGTAATATTCTTTATTTTTTCAAAGTTTTCTACGCTTTCCAAATCCAGTTTTCACATTGTCGAAATTGTTTTTTGTTTTCGTACAGTCATCCGTAATCCGACCAGCCCGATGACGCTAAACATAGAATCAAGTTGGTATGGCCTAAGGATTACCTAAATGCATACATTATATAAGGCGTGTCGTGGCAAAACCGGGCTTAATGCATGTACGTAAAGTGTCGTCCCGGATTAGCCTCACGGTGCTAATCTAGGACAGCACTTTCCGCTTATATGGTATTTTCTGATTCAAGGAAGTCTCTTCTTAACATAACATCCACTGTAGGCGGAAAGTGCCTTCCCGGATCGGGCCGCCTTTCCATATGTCTGTATCCGCTTGCGTATCCACATAAAAAGTATTCGGACGCATTTTTCCATGAATCGGCAAATAAACGTCGAATATTTTAGTTTTCTTCTTATTTTCAAATATTACAATGTCTGATAAAGAAACTATTAAACAATTTTAATTACGTCGGCTGCAAATATTTATGCCAGTATGTGAAACCATTTACATGAGGTGGATTTTAAAAAAATAAAGCATTCAAGAATTATATCTACAGTGTCAGACATGACTCATTTAAAGATAACCCGTTATTACCGAGTTATTGTACTCGGCGAGTCTTAGGCTGAGTTATCCAGGTGTATATAGACTTTTTTTCTATTTCCCAATGTTTTATGTATAACAGCCCTTTGTTTAACATGCTAAGTTAGATACCATGTCGTCGGCATCCGCATAAAATCGCTCACCACGTGATTTATTGCGGACGGCTTTTGAGGATGCGCTTTGCGGAAACGAACTGCGGACATACGGAAACGGGCCAACTGTTTTCAACTTGTTCGATTTTTTTCGGATGCGGATTTGCGCAATGCGGATGCGGATACGGACATATGGAAAAGCGCCCTAAGCCTGTGCGGACTGCACAGGCTAATCCGGGACGACACTTTACGCACATGCATTAAGTCCGGTTTTTTGCAAGTCACGCCTCAATTATGTACTTTTCATCCAAAATATTTGTCAACCAGTTCATTTGCATTAATAAAGCGACAATGCTCCACTGTAATTACAGTTATCAAATTAAACAGGCTTTATTACCATGTACTACCACATCACACAGCAAAACCTTTTTATTTGTTTTATTTAGCACTTCCTAATGACTTACAATTGTAATGCTGTGTTTAACTTTCAACTAGAATGTATACATGTTCATACATGTAGAACTATTAAGATTCGTTTAAAACTTATATACTATGTACTTAGACAAGCAATACAATTCCGTTGTAAAGCCACCCATAAACAACGCAAAAATGTGGTTCCGATTCTGACATCATTCGTACAGTGTTTATCAATAAAAGTGACGTCACAATGAATACGTGGTTTAATTCCTACGCATTAGAATTCCAAATCGTTGTGTATTAGCCGATAAACGACGATATATATGAGATTAGATTGTAAATCAAGATTATTTCATCGTTTATAAATAATAAATAATATACAAAAGTGTGTACATAATATCATATTACGCAGTACGGATACGCGCGGAAAAGCTACATGCGGACGACGGATGCGGATACGATCAGGGACACGGATACGGATAATGGATCACGCTCACATGGAAAAGCGGTCTATGTCTTTTTCGTGCGAAGAAACAAAACACGATTTTACTGATTGTGTTTTTGTTTTTCTCACTTCACAATCGTACGTTTTGGCATCCACTACCTCCCAATAGATTGATTGCTGGTGAAAAGTATTGCTATAACAAGGACAGTCTTCTGTAATTGTCGCATTCTTTTTAAATGTCGATGGTGACGCGTTCTTTCACCAAAAACAAATATCCGCTATATATTATCACCGAAAAGGGAGACAAATAATATTTTCACGAGCGCTTGCATTCCATAGTTCCGTGATCTGCTGTCTGTAGCCGTACCCGTGTCCGCTTAATGTCCGTGAAGATCATTTGTCCGTACAAGATCCGTTGCTAACCGCGTGAAATCGAATACACAACCTAGATGTTCATTTGAAATGTTAAAAAAAGAAGGATGTCTATTTCGAAAAGAATGGATTTTGATCGATATTATTATGATTTGAGTTCGACAATAATAATATAAATTAAGTGTAGGGTGTGACTTGACCCACTTTAAAAGTATTCTTTCACAATCGAGCCAAAATGTAGTAAAGACATAGATTGGGTTCTAAATATGGACACACCAGATATTAGTTAATGTTTATTACAATTTGTCGTCGTTATTATTGTTTACATGGTCCACCGCCCAGTTAGACGCACAATATATTGAAAGTTCTAACATGATACTCGCTAATTTTTCTATAGACAAAGAACGAAATTATCTTTGTTCAACTACCCATAAACAACGCAAACAGAAGTCCCGATTCTGAGCGGAGCATAGTAAAAAGTATTTTCAATTATAATTGCAAAAATGTATGTCAAATCATGTAAGAATCGAAATCATTATCGCATTATTGTTGTTTGTCGTCCAATAAACAACTCTTTGTCGTTCTGATGCGTGACTATTAAACAACTCGGGCTAACGCCCTCGTGATTTAATTCCTACGCATCATAACTCCAAATCGTTGTTAATTGGATGATAAACAACGATATATCGAAAATCATTTCTTAAATAACACACATACTTGGCCTCTTTTATGTAAACTTTATAGAATTATGTATATATGATCTTTATTCTGACGATAACTTCGTAAATGATTTTTAGCTCAACTTTTCGAAGAAAAGGCAAGCTATATTACTTGCCAGTGCGTCGGCGTCGATGTCCGAGCCAGGTTAAAGTTTGTTTTCGGACAGCTGGTTTCTCCTGAATCGCTTGAAGGAATTCATTCAAACCTATAACATTTATATCCCCATATTTAAATGTACCCAAAGGCTAATTTTGGTAACTCTAGTTTGAAATTTGTCAAAAATATAGGCCTTTTTAAACTGTGAAAATGTACATTTAAAGCTATATATTTGGATCTTTTTTCGGTAAGCTAGTGTCTCGGGAATGGCTTGATGGATTTCATTCAATCTTAAAACATTTATTCCTCATATTAAGTTAATGGACCCATAGGCCGAGTTTGAAAACTCTAGTTTGAATTTGTCAAATTCTCGGCCTTTTTGACTAAGAGATTTGACTAATTGTAAAATTATCGGGAAATCATATTCCATGTCTTTCTGAATTTGAAACAACGAAGAATCTAATTGACATTTATATAAATAACTGTTGGCGCATGTATTACGTATGCGATACACTTGTTCTTCATTGCTCTGATGCATTGTACTTGTCCAGGTCCCGTATTCAAGGAATGTATTTATAATTTATCACTCCAATAGATTCTACGTACACTTCTATGAAAACGATGTTTAAATTAGTATTTTTACAATACATAAATTGTATGAAACTCGCAATGCTCTCGTGATATACACATAACTTAACTGTATGACAAAACTTATTTGTACACATTTTTAATTCAATTTCCTGACATTCATGTGCGCGCATCTGCTGTTCTAACATGATACTCGCTATTTTTTCTATGGACAAAGAAAACAATTATCGTTGTTAAACTACCCAATAAACAACGCAAAAAATAAGTCCCGATTCTGATATGTCAAATCATATAGAAATCGAACTTATTTTCGCATTATCGTTATTTATCGGCCAATAAAAAACTTTATCGTTTTGATGCGTGGCTGTTAAACAACTCGGGCTAACGCCCTCGTGGTCTAATTAGTACGCATCAGACCTCCAATCGTTGTTTATTGGCCGATAAAAAACGATAAATAGAAAATTATTTCTTAAATTAACCTTGGTAATTTTATTTACACTAGAAACAACAGCAAAGAAGGAATACACTATATATATTTTACATAGAAGCTTTCTTGTGTAAAAAAAGAACATGATGTATTAAATTCTACGAAAGGTTGAGAACAAGGACCTAGCGACGTATTATTATTATTCTGCAGATTTGCAACGACTTACACACATATATGGCGTACCATCGGTTCTAAAGTCACAAATTCTTCCTAAAGAATATTTAATTCTTCCTAAGGAATATTTAATTCTTCCTAAGGAACAATTAATTCTTCCTAAGTAAGAATTATTTCTTCCTAAGGAATAAATAACGGTTCCCTAGTAAGATCTAAAAATTCCTTAGATAGAATTCGTGTCTTTTGACCCTTTTAGCCGCGTAAATTGAAATCTTCCTACAATATTTGAATTCTTCCTATGAATTTCGAATTCTTCCTATGTTTTTGTAAGTATTCCTACAAAAGTTACAGCCAATCAAGAATTAGTCCTGCGTTCCTAACAGCCAATCAAAATCCGTGTTACAAATCAACGCGCGTCATTCAATACTTGAAACAACAATATGCGCCGTTTTGAACCGAGAATTGTAACCGTTCAACTACTGATATATTTTAAAAAGAAACTTAACTGTGCATGCAATGAATTTAGAGGTGTTTTTACGTACCTCACAACGCGTGATGAGAGATGTCACGCGTTCTATATCAACATCACCATCACTGGACACCCTCAATTCATCGAGCATTCGTTTAGATGCTCTATTTCTATAAATATTGAAAGGTATGACTTAGTTTTAATTTACCAACTTAGAAATTATGTGTAAGAAGCTACTGCAGTCGTTCTTTTAATATTTAAAGCTATCAGAATGTATGTTGTGAAGTTAGTCTGCTGATTCTGGTTTGAATTTTGGTTCGTTCGTCCTAAAAGATGTTCGCAGTCCCGTTTGGTGTATATTCTCGGTGATTTCTTTCAAGCCGGATTAGGGCCCCATGCACAAATATTTTTCACAAATTATAATCCAACATTAACACTTGCTTGCAGGTTAACATGCTACTTTTTGTCTGCTGATTTTTATTCCGTACCAAGCTTTTTAAATGTGGGTCAGCACGGCACAAGTCGTTGACAGACCAGACCATTTAGGTCATTTATGCAACAAAAAGAAAACGAGTACTCACTACTCAGGTACTTCAATGGATACAATAAAATATTATTTTAACAAGCATGTATTGGCTCGCTGAAGCCATATATTTCATGTACCTTTCAACATTGATGTTAACTATAACTATTACGCAATCAATTATCTGAAGTGTGAAAACATGTGCATTGTTCGCAACTATTTTCTAAAGCTATCAATTTGCATTTGGGTCGTCTACGACCGTGGGCCCTCATGGAATTGGGCCGTCCTGATCTGACAACTTTTGTTCTATACTGATAAAGATGTTTAAATGAAAAGGAATGAAATAGTTTAAAATCGAATTCAAATTGGTTACAACATTGCGAAAGTGTGTAAGTTTACCTACAGTAGATAGAAGACTTTCGTACATAATAGGTTGCAATGCGTTTGTTCACCAAATGTGGTAACACTGCGCTAATTTTCAAAACTAAAAGGGCCCTGTCCCATTCACAAAGGGCTGAAAATAAACACTAAATCTTTTCAACCTATTTTTAATATGTTGAATCATGTTGAAGATGGTAAATAGTAAGGTTGATAATATTGTTGAATCATGTTGAAGATGGTAAATAGTAAAGGGTGATAATATTGTTGAATCATGTTGAAGATGGTAAATAGTAAAGGGTGATAATATTGTTGAATCATGTTGAAGATGGTAAATAGTAAAGGGTGATAATATTGTTGAATCATGTTGAAGATGGTAAATAGTAAAGGGTTATAATATTGTAGAATCATGTTGAAGATGGTAAATAGTAAAGGGTGATAATATTGTTGAATCATGTTGAAGCTGGTAAATAGTAAAGGGTGATAATATTGTTGAATCATGTTGAAGATGGTAAATAGTAAAGGGTGATAATATTGTTGAATCATGTTGAAGATGGTAAATAGTAAAGGGTGATAATATTGTTGAATCATGTTGAAGATGGTAAATAGTAAAGGGTGATAATATTGTTGAATCATGTTGAAGATGGTAAATAGTAAAGGGTTATAATATTGTTGAATCATGTTGAAGATGGTAAATAGTAAAGGGTGATAATATTGTTGA
The DNA here is from genome assembly GCA_027627225.1 of Congeria kusceri. Lineage (NCBI taxonomy): Eukaryota > Metazoa > Mollusca > Bivalvia > Myida > Dreissenidae > Congeria > Congeria kusceri. The sequence goes on from JAPFQT010000066.1 coordinate 297,032, forward strand.
ATCATGTTGAAGATGGTAAATAGTAAAGGGTGATAATATTGTGTGAATCATGTTGAAGATGGTAAATAGTAAAGGGTTATAATATTGTTGAATCATGTTGATGATGGTAAATAGTAAAGGGTTATAATATTGTTGAATCATGTTGAAGATGGTAAATAGTAAAGGGTGATAATATTGTTGAATCATGTTGAAGATGGTAAATAGTAAAGGGTGATAATATTGTTGAATAATGTTGAAGATGGTAAATAGTAAAGGGTGAAAATATTGTTAAATCATGTTGAAGATGGTAAATAGTAAAGGGTGATAATATTGTTGAATCATGTTGAAGATGGCAAATAGTAAAGGGTGATAATATTGTTGAATCATATTGAAGATGGCAAATAGTAAAGGGTGATAATATTGTTGAATCATGTTGAAGATGGTAAATAGTAAAGGGTAATAATATTGTTTAGTCATGTTGAAGATGTAAATAGTATGGTAAATAGTAAAGGGTGATAATATTGTTGAATCATGTTGAAGATGGTAAATAGTAAAGGTTGATAATATTGTTGAATCATGTTGAAGATGGTAAATAGTAAAGGGTGATAATATTGTAGAATCATGTTAAAGATGGTAAATAGTAAAGGGTGATAATATTGTTTTGAATCATGTTGAAGATGGTAAATAGTAAAGGGTAATAATATTGTTGAATCATGTTGAAGATGGTAAATAGTAAAGGGTGATAATATTGTTGAATCATGTTGTAGATGGTAAATAGTAAAGGGTAATAATATTGTTGAATCATGTTGAAGATGGTAAATAGTAAAGGGTAATAATATTGTTGAATCATGTTAAAGATGGTAAATAGTAAAGGGTGATAATATTGTTGAATCATGTTGAAGATGGTAAATAGTAAAGGGTGATAATATTGTTGAATCATGTTGAAGATGGTAAATAGTAAAGGGTTATAATATTGTTGAATCATGTTGAAGATGGTAAATAGTAAAGGGTGATAATATTGTTGAATCATGTTGAAGATGGTAAATAGTAAAGGGTAATAATATTGTTTAGTCATGTTGAAGATGTAAATAGTATGGTAAATAGTAAAGGGTGATAATATTGTTGAATCATGTTGAAGATGGTTAATAGTAAAGGGTGATAATATTGTTGAATCATGTTGAAGATGGCAAATAGTAAAGGGTGATAATATTGTTGAATCATGTTGAAGATGGTAAATAGTAAAGGGTAATAACATTGTTGAATCATGTTGAAGATGGTAAATAGTAAAAGGTGATAATATTGTTGAATAATGTTGAAGATGGTAAATAGTAAAGGGTGATAATATTGTTGAATCATGTTGAAGATGGTAAATAGTAAAGGGTAATAATATTGTTGAATCATGTTGAAGATGGTAAATAGTAAAGGGTGATAATATTGTTGAATCATGTTGAAGATGGTAAATAGTAAAGGGTGATAATATTGTTGAATCTTGATGAAAGATGGTAAATAGTAAAGGGTAATAATATTGTTGAATCATGTTAAAGATGGAAAATATTAAAGGGTGATAATATTGTTGAATCATGTTGAAGATGGTAAATAGTAAAGGGTGATAATATTGTTGAATCATGTTAAAGATGGTAAATAGTAAAGGGTGATAATATTGTGTGAATCATGTTGAAGATGGTAAATAGTAAAGGGTGATAATATTGTTGAATCATGTTGAAGATGGTAAATAGTAAAGGGTAATAATATTGTTGAATCACGTTGACGATGGTAAATAGTAAAGGGTTATCTTTATTTTACTAAATAATATTGTAGAATCATGTTGAAAATGGCAAATAGTAAAGGGTAATATTATTGTTGAATCATGTTGAAGATGGTAAATAGTAAAGGGTCATCTTTATTTTGCTAAATAATATTGTAGAATCATGTTGAAGATGGTAAATAGTAAAGGGTAATATTATTGTTGAATCATGTAGATGGTAAATAGTAAAGGGTGATAATATTGTTGAATCATGTTGAAGATGGTAAATAGTAAAGGGTGATAATATTGTTGAATCATGTTGAAGATGGTAAATAGTAAAGGGTAATAATATTGTTGAATCATGTTGAAGATGGTAAATAGTAAAGGGTTATAATATTGTTGAATCATGTTGATGATGGTAAATAGTAAAGGTTGATAATATTGTTGAACCATGTTGAAGATGGTAAATAGTAAAGGGTGATAATATTGTTGAATCACGTTGAAGATGGTAAATAGTAAAGGGTGATACTATTGTTGAATCATGTTGAAGATGGTAAATAGTAAAGGGTGATAATATTGTTGAATCATGTTGAAGATGGTAAATAGTAAAGGGTAATTATATTGTTGAATCATGTTGAAGATGGTAAATAGTAAAGGGTGATAATATTGTTGAATCATGTTGAAGATGGTAAATAGTAAAGGGTGATAATATTGTTGAATCATGTTGATGATGGTAAATAGTAAAGGGTGATAATATTGTTGAATCATGTTGAAGATGGTAAATAGTAAAGGGTGATAATATTGTTGAATCATGTTGAAGATGGTAAATAGTAAAGGGTGATAATATTGTTGAATCATGTTGAAGATGGTAAATAGTAAAGGGTGATAATATTGTTGAATCATGTTGAAGATGGTAAATAGTAAAGGGTGATAATATTGTTGAATCATGTTGAAGATGGTAAATAGTAAAGGTTGATAATATTGTTGAATCATGTTGAAGATGGTAAATAGTAAAGGGTTATAATATTGTTGAATCATGTTGAAGATGGTAAATAGTAAAGGGTGATAATATTGTGTGAATCATGTTGAAGATGGTAAATAGTAAAGGGTTATAATATTGTTGAATCATGTTGAAGATGGTAAATAGTAAAGGGTTATAATATTGTTCAATCATGTTGATGATGGTAAATAGTAAAGGGTGATAATATTGTTGAACCATGTTGAAGATGGTTAATAGTAAAGGGTGATAATATTGTTGAATCACGTTGAAGATAGTAAATAGTAAAGGATGATACTATTGTTGAATCATGTTGAAGATGGTAAATAGTAAAGGGTGATAATATTGTTGAATCATGTTGAAGATGGTAAATAGTAAAGGGTGATAATATTGTTGAATCATGTTGAAGATGGTAAATAGTAAAGGGTAATAATATTGTTGAATCATGTTGAAGATGGTAAATAGTAAAGGGTGATAATATTGTTGAATCATGTTGAAGATGGTAAATAGTAAAGGGTGATAATATTGTTGAATCATGTTGATGATGGTTAATAGTAAAGGGTGATAATATTGTTGAATCACGTTGAAGATAGTAAATAGTAAAGGGTGATACTATTGTTGAATCATGTTGATGATGGTAAATAGTAAAGGGTAATAATATTGTTGAATTATGTTGAAGATGGTAAATAGTAAAGGGTGATAATATTGTTGAATCATGTTGAAGATGGTAAATAGTAAAGGGTAATTATATTGTTGAATCTTGTTGAAAGATGGTAAATAGTAAAGGTTAATAATATTGTTAAATCATGTTAAAGATGGTAAATAGTAAAGGGTGATAATATTGTTGAATCATGTTGAAGATGGTAAATAGTAAAGGGTGATACTATTGTTGAATCATGTTAAAGATGGTAAATAGTAAAGGGTGACAATATTGTGTGAATCATGTTGAAGATGGTAAATAGTAAAGGGTCATCTTTATTTTACTAAATAATATTGTAGAATCATGTTGAAGATGGTAAATAGTAAAGGGTAATATTATTGTTGAATCATGTAGATGGTAAATAGTAAAGGTTGATAATATTGTTGAATCATGTTGAAGATGGTAAATAGTAAAGGGTGATAATATTGTTGAATCATGTTGAAGATGGTAAATAGTAAAGGGTTATGATATTGTTGAATCATGTTGAAGGTGGTAAATAGTAAAGGGTGATAATATTGTTGAATCATGTTGAAGATGGTAAATAGTAAAGGGTGATAATATTGCTGAATCATGTTGAAGATGGTAAATAGTAAAGGGTGATAATATTGTTGAATTATGTTGAAGATGGTAAATAGTGCAGCGTGATAATATTGTTGGATCATGTTGAAGATGGTAAATAGTAAAGGGTAATAATGTTGTTGAATCATGTTGATGATGGTAAATAGTAAAGGGTGATAATATTGTTGAATCATGTTGAAGATGGTAAATAGTAAAGGGTAATAATATTGTTGAATCATGTTGAAGATGGTAAATAGTAAAGGGTGATAATATTGTTGAATCATGTTGAAAATGTTAAATACTAAAGGGTGATAATATTGTTGAATCATGTTGAAGATGGTAAATAGTAAAAGGTGATAATATTGTTGAATTATGTTGAAGATGGTAACTAGTAAAGAGTTATAATATTGTTGAATCATGTTGAAGATGGTAAATAGTAAAGGGTGATAATATTGTTGAATCATGTTGAAGATGGTAAATAGTAAAGGGTGATAATATTGTTGAATCATGTTGAAGATGGTAAATAGTAAAGGGTTATAATATTGTTGAATCATGTTGAAGATGGTCAATAGTAAAGGGTGATAATATTATTGAATCATGTTGAAGATGGTAAATAGTAAAGGGTGATAATATTGTTGAATCATGTTGAAGATGGTAAATAGTAAAGGGTGATAATATTGTTGAATCATGTAGATGGTAAATAGTAAAGGGTGATAATATTGTTGAATCATGTTGAAGATGGTAAATAGTAAAGGGTGATAATATTGTTGAATCATGTTAAAGCTGGTAAATAGTAAAGGGTAATAATATTGTTGAATCATATTGAGGATGGTTAATAGTAAAGGGTTATAATATTGTTGAATCATGTTGAAGATGGTAAATAGTAAAGGGTGATAATATTGTTGAATGATGTTGAAGATGGTAAATAGTAAAGGGTGATAATATTGTTGAATGATGTTGAAGATGGTAAATAGTAAAGGGTTTTGATATTGTTGAATCATGTTGAAGGTGGTAAATAGTAAAGGGTGATAATATTGTTGAATCATGTTGAAGATGGTAGATAGTAAAGGGTGATAATATTGTTGAATCATGTTGAAGATGGTAAATAGTAAAGGGTGATAATATTGTTGAATCATGTTGAAGATGGTAAATAGTAAAGGGTGATAATATTGTTGAATCATGTTGAAGATGGTAAATAGTAAAGGGTGATAATATTGTTGAATCATGTTGAAGATGGTAAATAGTAAAGGGTGATAATATTGTTGAATCATGTTGAAGATGGTAAATAGTAAAGGGTGATAATATTGTTGAATCATGTTGAAGATGGTAAATAGTAAAGGGTGATAATATTGTGTGAATCATGTTGAAGATGGTAAATAGTAAAGGGTTATAATATTGTTGAATCATGTTGATGATGGTAAATAGTAAAGGGTTATAATATTGTTGAATCATGTTGAAGATGGTAAATAGTAAAGGGTGATAATATTGTTGAATCATGTTGAAGATGGTAAATAGTAAAGGGTGATAATATTGTTGAATCATGTTGAAGATGGTAAATAGTAAAGGGTGAAAATATTGTTAAATCATGTTGAAGATGGTAAATAGTAAAGGGTGATAATATTGTTGAATCATGTTGAAGATGGTAAATAGTAAAGGGTGATAATATTGTTGAATCATATTGAAGATGGCAAATAGCAAAGGGTGATAATATTGTTGAATCATGTTGAAGATGGTAAATAGTAAAGGGTGATAATATTGTTGAATCATGTTGAAGATGGTAAATAGTAAAGGGTGATAATATTGTTGAATCATGTTGAAGATGGTAAATAGTAAAGGGTGATAATATTGTTGAATCATGTTGAAGATGGTAAATAGTAAAGGGTGATAATATTGTTGAATCATGTTGAAGATGGTAAATAGTAAAGGGTGATAATATTGTTGAATCATGTTGAAGATGGTAAATAGTAAAGGTTGATAATATTGTTGAATCATGTTGAAGATGGTAAATAGTAAAGGGTGATAATATTGTAGAATCATGTTAAAGATGGTAAATAGTAAAGGGTGATAATATTGTTGAATCATGTTGAAGATGGTAAATAGTAAAGGGTAATAATATTGTTGAATCATGTTGAAGATGGTAAATAGTAAAGGGTGATAATATTGTTGAATCATGTTGTAGATGGTAAATAGTAAAGGGTAATAATATTGTTGAATCATGTTGAAGATGGTAAATAGTAAAGGGTAATAATATTGTTGAATCATGTTAAAGATGGTAAATAGTAAAGGGTGATAATATTGTTGAATCATGTTGAAGATGGTAGATAGTAAAGGGTGATAATATTGTTGAATCATGTTGAAGATGGTAAATAGTAAAGGGTTATAATATTGTTGAATCATGTTGAAGATGGTAAATAGTAAAGGGTGATAATATTGTTGAATCATGTTGAAGATGGTAAATAGTAAAGGGTAATAATATTGTTTAGTCATGTTGAAGATGTAAATAGTATGGTAAATAGTAAAGGGTGATAATATTGTTGAATCATGTTGAAGATGGTTAATAGTAAAGGGTGATAATATTGTTGAATCATGTTGAAGATGGCAAATAGTAAAGGGTGATAATATTGTTGAATCATGTTGAAGATGGTAAATAGTAAAGGGTAATAACATTGTTGAATCATGTTGAAGATGGTAAATAGTAAAGGGTGATAATATTGTTGAATAATGTTGAAGATGGTAAATAGTAAAGGGTGATAATATTGTTGAATCATGTTGAAGATGGTAAATAGTAAAGGGTAATAATATTGTTGAATCATGTTGAAGATGGTAAATAGTAAAGGGTGATAATATTGTTGAATCATGTTGAAGATGGTAAATAGTAAAGGGTGATAATATTGTTGAATCTTGATGAAAGATGGTAAATAGTAAAGGGTAATAATATTGTTGAATCATGTTAAAGATGGAAAATATTAAAGGGTGATAATATTGTTGAATCATGTTGAAGATGGTAAATAGTAAAGGGTGATAATATTGTTGAATCATGTTAAAGATGGTAAATAGTAAAGGGTGATAATATTGTGTGAATCATGTTGAAGATGGTAAATAGTAAAGGGTGATAATATTGTTGAATCATGTTGAAGATGGTAAATAGTAAAGGGTAATAATATTGTTGAATCACGTTGACGATGGTAAATAGTAAAGGGTTATCTTTATTTTGCTAAATAATATTGTAGAATCATGTTGAATATGGTAAATAGTAAAGGGTAATCTTATTGTTGAATCATGTAGATGGTAAATAGTAAAGGGTGATAATATTGTTGAATCATGTTGAAGATGGTAAATAGTAAAGGGTGATAATATTGTTGAATCATGTTGAAGATGGTAAATAGTAAAGGGTAATAATATTGTTGAATCATGTTGAAGATGGTAAATAGTAAAGGGTTATAATATTGTTGAATCATGTTGATGATGGTAAATAGTAAAGGTTGATAATATTGTTGAACCATGTTGAAGATGGTAAATAGTAAAGGGTGATAATATTGTTGAATCACGTTGAAGATGGTAAATAGTAAAGGGTGATACTATTGTTGAATCATGTTGAAGATGGCAAATAGTAAAGGGTGATAATATTGTTGAATCATGTTGAAGATGGTAAATAGTAAAGGGTAATTATATTGTTGAATCATGTTGAAGATGGTAAATAGTAAAGGGTGATAATATTGTTGAATCATGTTGAAGATGGTAAATAGTAAAGGGTGATAATATTGTTGAATCATGTTGATGATGGTAAATAGTAAAGGGTGATAATATTGTTGAATCATGTTGAAGATGGTAAATAGTAAAGGGTGATAATATTGTTGAATCATGTTGAAGATGGTAAATAGTAAAGGGTGATAATATTGTTGAATCATGTTGAAGATGGTAAATAGTAAAGGGTGATAATATTGTTGAATCATGTTGAAGATGGTAAATAGTAAAGGGTGATAATATTGTTGAATCATGTTGAAGATGGTAAATAGTAAAGGTTGATAATATTGTTGAATCATGTTGAAGATGGTAAATAGTAAAGGGTTATAATATTGTTGAATCATGTTGAAGATGGTAAATAGTAAAGGGTGATAATATTGTGTGAATCATGTTGAAGATGGTAAATAGTAAAGGGTTATAATATTGTTGAATCATGTTGAAGATGGTAAATAGTAAAGGGTTATAATATTGTTCAATCATGTTGATGATGGTAAATAGTAAAGGGTGATAATATTGTTGAACCATGTTGAAGATGGTTAATAGTAAAGGGTGATAATATTGTTGAATCACGTTGAAGATAGTAAATAGTAAAGGGTGATACTATTGTTGAATCATGTTGAAGATGGTAAATAGTAAAGGGTGATAATATTGTTGAATCATGTTGAAGATGGTAAATAGTAAAGGGTGATAATATTGTTGAATCATGTTGAAGATGGTAAATAGTAAAGGGTAATAATATTGTTGAATCATGTTGAAGATGGTAAATAGTAAAGGGTGATAATATTGTTGAATCATGTTGAAGATGGTAAATAGTAAAGGGTGATAATATTGTTGAATCATGTTGATGATGGTTAATAGTAAAGGGTGATAATATTGTTGAATCACGTTGAAGATAGTAAATAGTAAAGGGTGATACTATTGTTGAATCATGTTGATGATGGTAAATAGTAAAGGGTAATAATATTGTTGAATTATGTTGAAGATGGTAAATAGTAAAGGGTGATAATATTGTTGAATCATGTTGAAGATGGTAAATAGTAAAGGGTAATTATATTGTTGAATCTTGTTGAAAGATGGTAAATAGTAAAGGTTAATAATATTGTTGAATCATGTTAAAGATGGTAAATAGTAAAGGGTGATAATATTGTTGAATCATGTTGAAGATGGTAAATAGTAAAGGGTGATACTATTGTTGAATCATGTTAAAGATGGTAAATAGTAAAGGGTGACAATATTGTGTGAATCATGTTGAAGATGGTAAATAGTAAAGGGTCATCTTTATTTTACTAAATAATATTGTAGAATCATGTTGAAGATGGTAAATAGTAAAGGGTAATATTATTGTTGAATCATGTAGATGGTAAATAGTAAAGGTTGATAATATTGTTGAATCATGTTGAAGATGGTAAATAGTAAAGGGTGATAATATTGTTGAATCATGTTGAAGATGGTAAATAGTAAAGGGTTATGATATTGTTGAATCATGTTGAAGGTGGTAAATAGTAAAGGGTGATAATATTGTTGAATCATGTTGAAGATGGTAAATAGTAAAGGGTGATAATATTGCTGAATCATGTTGAAGATGGTAAATAGTAAAGGGTGATAATATTGTTGAATTATGTTGAAGATGGTAAATAGTGCAGCGTGATAATATTGTTGGATCATGTTGAAGATGGTAAATAGTAAAGGGTAATAATGTTGTTGAATCATGTTGATGATGGTAAATAGTAAAGGGTGATAATATTGTTGAATCATGTTGAAGATGGTAAATAGTAAAGGGTAATAATATTGTTGAATCATGTTGAAGATGGTAAATAGTAAAGGGTGATAATATTGTTGAATCATGTTGAAAATGTTAAATACTAAAGGGTGATAATATTGTTGAATCATGTTGAAGATGGTAAATAGTAAAAGGTGATAATATTGTTGAATTATGTTGAAGATGGTAACTAGTAAAGAGTTATAATATTGTTGAATCATGTTGAAGATGGTAAATAGTAAAGGGTGATAATATTGTTGAATCATGTTGAAGATGGTAAATAGTAAAGGGTGATAATATTGTTGAATCATGTTGAAGATGGTAAATAGTAAAGGGTTATAATATTGTTGAATCATGTTGAAGATGGTCAATAGTAAAGGGTGATAATATTATTGAATCATGTTGAAGATGGTAAATAGTAAAGGGTGATAATATTGTTGAATCATGTTGAAGATGGTAAATAGTAAAGGGTGATAATATTGTTGAATCATGTAGATGGTAAATAGTAAAGGGTGATAATATTGTTGAATCATGTTGAAGATGGTAAATAGTAAAGGGTGATAATATTGTTGAATCATGTTAAAGCTGGTAAATAGTAAAGGGTAATAATATTGTTGAATCATATTGAGGATGGTTAATAGTAAAGGGTTATAATATTGTTGAATCATGTTGAAGATGGTAAATAGTAAAGGGTGATAATATTGTTGAATGATGTTGAAGATGGTAAATAGTAAAGGGTGATAATATTGTTGAATGATGTTGAAGATGGTAAATAGTAAAGGGTTTTGATATTGTTGAATCATGTTGAAGGTGGTAAATAGTAAAGGGTGATAATATTGTTGAATCATGTTGAAGATGGTAAATAGTAAAGGGTGATAATATTGTTGAATCATGTTGAAGATGGTAAATTGTAAAGGGTCATAATATTGTTGAATTATGTTGAAGATGGTAAATTGTACAGGGTGATAATATTGTTGGATCATGTTGAAGATAGTAAATAGTAAAGGGTAATAATATTGTTGAATCATGTTGATGATGGTAAATAGTAAAGGTTGATAATATTGTTGAATCATGTTGAAGATGGTAAATAGTAAAGGGTAATAATATTGTTGAATCATGTTGAAGATGGTAAATAGTAAAGGGTGATAATATTGTTGAATCATGTTGAAAATGTTAAATACTAAAGGGTGATAATATTGTTGAATCATGTTGAAGATGGTAAATAGTAAAGGGTGATAATATTGTTGAATCATGTTGAAGATGGTAACTAGTAAAGGGTTATAATATTGTTGAATCATGTTGAAGATGGTAAATAGTAAAGGGTGATAATATTGTTGAATCATGTTGAAGATGGTAAATAGTAAAGGGTGATAATATTGTTGAATCATGTTGAAGATGGTAAATAGTAAAGGGTTATAATATTGTTGAATCATGTTGAAGATGGTAAATAGTAAAGGGTGATAATATTATTGAATCATGTTGAAGATGGTAAATAGTAAAGGGTGATAATATTGTTGAATCATGTTGAAGATGGTAAATAGTAAAGGGTGATAATATTGTTGAATCATGTAGATGGTAAATAGTAAAGGGTGATAATATTGTTGAATCATGTTGAAGATGGTAAATAGTAAAGGGTGATAATATTGTTGAATCATATTGAGGATGGTTAATAGTAAAGGGTTATAATATTGTTGAATCATGTTGAAGATGGTAAATAGTAAATGATGATAATATTGTTGAATCATGTTGAAGATGGTAAATCGTAAAGGGTAATAATATTGTTGAATCATGTTGAAGATGGTAAATAGTAAAGGGTGATAATATTGTTGAATCGTGTTGAAGATGGTAAATAGTAAAGGGTTATCTTTATTTTACTAAATAATATTGTAGATCACTTTTATTGCAAAAACAGCTTAAAGTCATAAATAACAAATTAGTATTGAATATTATTGTATAATAAATGTAGGCCTGTATTATTTTTATTTTAATATTTTTAATTTCAGCTAAATGGATCTCCTAATATAGAAAATATTTATTCATTCGGTAACTGCTCATTATATAATCAAAGGTATAACACATTATTTAAAAGCACGTCAAAGTTGGACTAAATGATATGGTTACAGCCTACAGAGAGCATGTAGGCAGAAGATTTATTAAAAAGTAAACACAATATGGAATGTCTTCTGGTAAACTTAAGTGACCAAACCATTCGTCATTACTGATGATAATCAGATGTACACAAGTGGTATAATAATTTGTAAATCTAAAAGTTTGAAAATAAAAATGCCATATAAGGATTGAAAAAACCTTTTATAAATGGTATTTAGTTATTAATAATAAATGGGTGTAAAGGCCGATGCTTTTGGTGAGACGATTCTTATACTGTTCTTCAGATCTTGGTTGACAATCTGCACGTGTGATTCAAACTATGATTTAAATGGTAAGATGTTGCTATGTATTATCAATTAATTAAGCTAAATTGCAATTTGCAGGATGTCTGCCCAGTTTCCAGAGTGCAGCAGTTTACAAAGTAATCTCCTCAAGTATATAGATGGATGGATGTTCAAATTTACATTTTTTAACCAAACAAATGTATTTTATGTTCTGGTAAATATAAGTATCTTTAAGTAAACCATCATAATCAAACCGCTTGTTTTGAAAGAGACGTAAATAGTGAATGGAATGCTTTACAAAAATAGTGTAACTGTTCAACGTTTGCACACTTCAAGTCTATAACTGAAAGGTATATTTTAGCAAATGTATGTACGCACCCTTTCTCTGTCAGTATGTAGGGACTGGGAATATGCGGCGTCTTGCTGTTGACGAATAAGACGAGTTTCCTGGACAGATTCCTGTAATGACCAGAAAATCATACTTGATCATCATCATTATCATCATCATCATCATCATCGTTACATCATCACCATCACCATCATCATCGTCGTTATTATCATTATTATTATTTTTATCATTATTATTTTGATTTAACCTACAAAATCATTTAAAACCGTCAACAACTGTGCAATAGGAAGGACATCAACGGTATTTTGACATAAAATCAAATATTTGTTATTTGATGGGTTTTTTCCAATTCGCTGAGAAAGGATCTTTTTATTCAAGTTTACGATCTACGTAATAAGTGATAAAACAAATTACCAAACGGGAAGCGAAGGAGATGGATTCTGTATCGACAGTCATAGGCTCGAGTACACGTTACGAGGCCGCTGCTTGCAGAAGCTATAAAAGAAAAAAACAGAAAATGGTGGTGTATATGAGTAATTTCCATAGAAGTAGATCTAATTTACATCATTTAAATTTCTCTATAATGATTAGGAAAATAGTTCCATCGAAATGGATTTAAAGTATTTAGGTATGAAAATTTAAACATTACAGTACGAAATATTATGTTTTTCTTATTTTCCGATCAACTGGAACGTTTAGTTTAGTATCTTGCACTTTAACTATCTGACAACCAGTTGTTAAGATAATTATAAAGTCATTTTGTTACATTTGCATCGGTTTGTCCTAGATTATCTTAACGATTCATTCTAATCATAAAACTTTCATAATGGAACAAGTTGCGCCTTATTAATTAATTAATTAATTGATTTTATGTCATTGGCTTGTTTGATGTATGTATTCTTTATTCACTATACTAGAGTCGAAATTATTAGAAAAAAAGATTGCCGTATCATGTTTCACACTCACTGTAGACAATTAAACCATATGTATATCAATTGAAATAAATAGAAAGATAAACGTGCGAAAACACAAAAACAAGTCGATATCATTTAATATATTTTAAAAGTTCTTGATGTAATCTTATTTTCCTAACCTCTCTCGTTATCAACTACAAAGGCCTGACAGTAAGTCGCGGAGTCGTGTTACTGGAACGCCGTGTACGATACAAGTCTCGCAGTCCTTCGGGGGTGTCGGCGTCGATAACGCACAGAGGTCTACCGACGGGATTGTACATGTACTGGAAGCCGGTGGATGCCAACACCGGAAATATTGCCTGTATAAAGGCGTTCAGTTGCTCCGACGTCATCGTGATAGGCAGTCGGACCAATGGAAATCTGAGGCCGTCCGACTCTGGTGCTATATCTGTGACTGCATTTAAATAAAATACATATTTAATATTTCATACATCTGTATGAAAACATGAGTAATGATTTGAACAAAAATAGCATTTTAATGTAGTTAGAATGTAGTTTTTTTGGCTTTTAACATAGTGTGGTAACTTACATAACTCTATACTATAACACCCCTGATGATGGGTTTATTAAAGTAATATAAGTACAATACCGGGTAGAAACAAATTCACTATTTTGTAGGCCAATTACTACGTTAAAGCGTCAATACGTTGCAAGACAGTCACAGGTATACACACTTTTCTAAGATGATTGTAATTAAATTGCCAAACCTGAACATGTATGAAACCCACCAAATGTTGCATCATTCGAGTATTGGACAAATGGTGCGCCTCACCCCCCCCCCCCCCCGGATCCGCTAGTGCTACGGACTTAAAAACCAGTTCGAGACACGAATTCACATAGGTTCTGTTTTCATTTTCCATCAGTTTTTATATAATATTTCAAACACTTGGTATATTCTTCAAGTATTTGTTTATAGTTATCTTCAAACTCATGAGTGTTAAACTGAAGCTTTTCTATCATTGTTTTCACATTCCATCAACATTAGTCACAGTATGCACCAAAACATGCATTTATAGATTTTTATGCTCCCGGCATCTTGATGCAGGAGGCATATAGTGATCGTCCAGTCCGTCCTTCCGTCAGTCCTTCCATCCGTCCGTCCGTGACAAGGTTATGTAGATTTTACCGTTTCGTGTAGCACCAATACCGCTTACTACAACACTTTGATACTTACACAGTTGTTGCTTATAACCATTCCCTATCCACCCATATCACCCAACCTTACTTTGACCTTGACCTTAACCTGATTTGAACTTATAATCATTCAAAAGTGCCATTTCTTGGTTAACTAGACTTTACCGTTTCATCTAGCACCAAAACCGCTTACTACAACACTTAGATATTTACACATTTGTTACTTATGACCGTTCCCAATCCACCCATATCACCCAAACTCACTTTGACCTTGACCTTGACCTAATTTGGACTAAGAAATGGGCTACCCAGCACCAAACGGGGGCATGTGTGTTTATCAAACACAGAATCTTGTTTTCTATTGTAATGACAATTTACTAAGTAAATTAAGTGTTGCGTGGACAGCACGCCCTCCAAAATCAAAGTCGTCAGAGTCCTCTGGATTCACAGCTGAAATATTAAGGTTATTAAAGTCGTTGGGGTAAACACTAAGAGAGATATAAAAAAAAATACATATAGTGTAGTGAAGTAGTGAAATATAGAAAAATATCAGTGAGATATATCCCTATATCACTCACAGTGACTGACTTCTTTTTTGGAACCCGATTTAATACAGTAAATGAAACGGACCATCATCGATGCCGGGCTCAAAACTGTAAAATGACGTTATTATTTTGACGTTATAACGTTATGATTCATGCGAAATTTCCAACAAAATGTAAAACAAAAGTTAATAAAGCATAAAATAAAACGAAAATTTGTTTGTTTTCGGTGTGATAACGCGTTATATCATCGCCGGAAAGGGAGACAATTTACATATTTTTATGACGTCAGAATACACGAACTTGTGACGTTTTAGCTTATCTCGCGCAATTTTATTTATTTATTATCCAAAAGCATAAAATAAAAATAAAATTTGTGGATTTTGATGTAAGATCGTATTTTATTTCACTCGTGATCATAGAAAATAGATATTTTCACTCGTGGCTGCGCCACTCGTCAAAATATCATTTTCTATGAACACTCGTGAAATAAAATAGGGCCTACGATCTAACACCGAAATCAACAAATATCCTCTATATAATCGGCTTTTAATAATGGAATAACAAAGACAATTAACTTTATCACTTAAAAATGCTGATCCTTGTTTTGCTGGAATAAAAATACAATTACCGAAAAAGAGGTGATGATGGACTATTATGTTACGCACTTTTAATATAAAGTATTAGATAAAAAAAACAACATATTGTGAAGAGGTTGAATAACATATCATTCTCATCGCTCATATAGGCCTACTGGGGGCGGCAATCTGCTTTACAAATACATTGTAGGAATACAAAAACAATGGGACTAAAACAATGTGATCCATTATTCCAAATTGTCGTAGTTGCTCATTTCATACGTAAAAAAATTGCCACATTTTTAGAAGTGAGAGTGTTCCTAATGAGACAACAAATCTTATTCATTATGAAATGAAATGAAATATAAAAGTAGCATAGGAATATACAAACAAACACAAGAACATATCGTGACAAAATGATGACCTCGAGTAAATATGAATAGTTGGAATAGCGATTTAATAAGTGTTTATGAACAATTCATAAACAACTTATTTTTAAGAGAGTCATTGAACCAACATTGCGTGTGACTGGTGGCTACTTTTCGCACGTTGAAAAAAGAGGATTTCATTGACAGAAAATTTCCACGTCATTTACACCTGACGTTGATTGGTTTAATGCATCCTGTTGAAGCCCTATGGAGCCCTATGGAGCTCGCACCTTTCCGAAGGACTGGGATTATGACTGTGTATTGTCACATGTCAAACATATACACAAGGACATTGATGAAGCCCTTGTGTCACCAAGAGGTACCCCTGGCCCTCTTAGACGACGCGGGTTCCCACCGACCCTTCGTATATGTATCCAGATATGCAGACATGTGCCACTCTATTATTAGAATAATAAGAATTGCAGGAATAATTCGAAAATGATATGAAGAATTAAAATCATAGGAAGAATTAAAAAATCATAGGAAGAATTAGAAAATCATAGGAAGAATTCAATTTACGCGGCTAAGAGGGTCAAAAGTCACGAATTATTATTATATTATAAGGAATACTTAATTCTTCCTAAGGAACAAAAATTTATTCCTCAGAAAGAAATAATTCTAACTTAGGAAGAATTAATTGTTCATAAGGAAGAAATAATTATTCCTTAGGAAGAATTAAATATTCCTTAGGAACAATTAATTCTCCGTTAGGAAGAATTCGTGACTTTAGAACCTCATGGTACGCCATACACATAAGGTAGCACGTTTACGCTACATACATGATACTGGATTTCTTTTCCTGCACGTCAATAAATACGCATGTTCGGCGCTACATAGGCTGGTTTATTATTCCGGCCTCGTCTCTTTTGCGCGAATTGTCGTCTGCACTTTGTCACATGTCCCATTTTTAAGGTCACAATACACTAAATAAATAAGTAATGTAGGCTGTACTCTCTAAATAAATCAACAAGTTTAACTCGAAGACACGGTTTTAGGTTTATATCATAGGCTAGCGTGTAAATAGAATTTGAATTTGAAATAAAATGCCCCTTTTAAAATAGAATCTTATTGTAACTCCTACTCCTATAGCTTTTAGTATTAGTGAATTAGTCGTAAATTAGTTAACTAGTAGTCCAACGTAGTAGTAATAGTATTTAATTATTAGTTGTTGTTTACCTATCGTTTTGCACGAGCACAAATAATTTATTCACCGCACTACTTTCCCGCACTACGTCACACACACAAAGCAGAAAGATCGCCATATTATTAGGCACAACAAATATCCATTTTTGTAGGATTTAATAATAAACCTGCAGGTGAATATAATGCTTTTGTGTTTGAATATGTTTCTATATGTCGGATTTATTTTTTTTCTTTTATACCATATATTTGTATTTTTGTATTTTATTATTTGTATGATGTGAGAAATTCCCGCTCATCATACCACCATTATATTATGCATTTCGTTATTATTATTATTATGATTATGATTATTATGATTATGATTATTATGATGATGATGATGATGATGATGATTATTATTATTATTATTATTATTATTATTATTATTATTATTATTATCGTTCTTATTACAGGATCCGATCAATTCTGATCCATCAAATACACATAAGAAACAACCCACGAGTATTTGTTAGTCGAACCCGAGCCGCCAAATAGAAGCGCGTAGCCGGCCGGAGACATTTAGACACTTGCTTTGATATTCTTTTTGGCGATGTTGGTAGGGTAAGCATTGGTATGCACAAATAAATCATTGATACGTTTTAAGATTGGAGACTACAGCATGACACTTGCGCTGAGGCGGGTTACATTCAACTAAAAAGTAGCCGCTAAAAAGATTGTGATAAAACAGTCAACTTTAGTGTCGAGTTCTTTCTTGTAAGAAGAATAATTGCATGACATACCCTTTTTATTGCTTAAATCCATTCAGCTTAGAATGCGCTTTAAGAAAAGGTTTGGTTATGAGGGTCCCTATGTGCAAACTGTTGCATTTATTTTTGGTTAAAGTTATCGCTTTTACATTAAATTACATAAGGATTGGAATTAGTATATCGTAACCTAAAGTGCAGAATACCGGTAGTTCGAGTTGATTCGTGAACCGGAAGCCTACAAACCGGATGTAAGTAATTCCGTACAGATCGATACACGTGCACCGAGCTTCTCGGCGACATCGAGTGCACGATCTCCATGAAATAATCAGTTGTGTATGTCTCTGTCCTATTTTGTTTTGGCGTTGCTGTGTAAATGCGATTTACCTGCGTCTGCTGCTGATTTGCGCACTTCACATTCAAATTATTGTCTGGCCTCTCAACACTAAAATATTATTTATATCTCTATCTTCGACAGAACAAAAAGAAATTGTCACGATTATATAATTTTCATAATTGGGCGCATGTAACGTAACGTGAACAAACTATTCCGATGATCTTTATTCGTGAGGATTACTCAGTTGTACGATCTTTATGTCATAATTACTTTTTGTACGATCTTTATTAGTGCTGATTACTTTGTGTACGATCTTTATTAGTGATAATTACTTAGCGTTCTATCTTTATTCTTGACGATTACTTAGTTTGTTCTCTTTATTCGTGTCGATTACTTAGTGTACTATCTTTATTTGTGTTGATTACTTAGTGTATGATCTTTAATCGTGATGATTATTTATTGTGCAATCTTTATTCGTGTTAATTACTTCGAGAACGATCTCTACGCTTGATTATAATAATCCCCCATCGAAAATGGCGGGGTATACACTGAACAGCACTTCTGACCCGCCACTAACATAAATCGCAATAAAATGGCAGTTTGTTAGACCAAATTGATCAAATTTTGACAGAGATTAAATCAATGACAGAGACATTCACTCGTATATTTTTTTTGAAAAATGTGTGATAATTTGATAGTTCAGTAAACACACTTTAGCTACAACCCTAAAAGTAAAAAATCGCAAAATACCGTGTCTGATAAACACTATTAAAGGACCGTGCACAATTGGCGTTCATAAAATAATAATTAAAACATTGCGTGTCCACTGTTCGCTGTAATGTCATACAGTAACCTCTGCCATATGGACATACCACGGTTTCATTAGAAATTTTGAAAAATATTTCACAATCTCTCAATTAGAAACTGTTCCAGTTGCACCAGATTTCGAGCGGCTTTATGTTGCTTTCTAATATGTCAGTTTAGTTTGTCCCACAGATGCTGAATCAAGTTTATTTTTTCCTTAAATGATTTCGTATGAAATGATACATTAAAACAACAAATCGATATTTTAGTCTCACCTACCTTTCCTCGTGCAAAATGATAAAACCAGACCTGTGTATAGTTCAAGTTGTTAATGTTAGTATTTGGCGGATTTTATTGTTTAGGCTTATTATGGTATGACGGTAACTATCTATCAAAATGCGCAATAATTAAATTGAAATTTTACATACAAATAAGAAGGCCAGTACATTATTAATTGTCTAAATTTGATTGAATTTCCCCGAAAATGAGCTTTTTATTACGATATTTGTAAGTGTTGTGTTAGAAGTGCTGTTCAGTGTATTTTGCGACTTTTGTATTTTAGGGTTATAGCTTAATTGTGTTTATTGTAATATCAAATTTTGCAAGGAAGGCAATAAAAATGTACGAGTTATTCTCTGTCAAAATTTGATAAAATGTGTCTGACAAATAGCCATTTTATTGAGATTTATGTAAGTGGCGGGCTAGAAGTGCTGTTCAGTGTATTGGTTTGCTTATTTCGGTCGGTCGTTTGGTAGATCTCTGTCGTTTTCGCTCGTTAAGTCCAATACTTTTCATCCGATCTTAAGCAAACTTTGTGAAAATATTTATTGGCATAATATCTCGGCCAAGTTCGATAATCAGCCAATTCGCCCTGGGAATTCTGGAGTCATGGCCATTGAATTATCTAAAATTGGTCGGTTTAGCGGTTTCCGCTGTCACCACCAAACTTGATATTTTAAAGATTTCTTTTAACCTAGAGAGGGCATTACTGTTTTACGAACAGCTCTGTTACTAAAAGATCTACCAATTCTACCGATGTGTTTGGTATTACAATCTTTATATATTTAACAAAAATACGATCCCGTATTCATGTTATTTGATAATGTATTTAAATTTTTATTGAATTAAGCATTGAACAGTATTGTTTATAACCGATAACAAAACAACAACAACAAGATAATGATATAAATAAATTGTCCCATCGGTTTCTGGTGAAAAGGTTATTGTTACAGCCGTCGTGGTAGTTTTTGTCAACATGTGTTCTTTATTGTTGTTCAGGGCCCGTATTCACCAATCTATTCTTAGACTTAAGACGTAATAATAAAGAATATTTTCGAAACTGTTCTGTTATAAGAACTCTGTTAATTTGAATCTTTCTTGGTATTCCGCAACTCAAATTACAGAGTTCTCTCCTCAGAAAGATTTTTTAATGACAATAGCGACATTGGTACCTAGCATATTTGCGAACGCAGAAGTATTTTTTTTGAGTCTGAGTTTCAGAGTATATTCTTTATTCTTAAGTCTAAGAATAGGTTGGTGAATAAGTTCTTAGATGCCAGGTTTATGATTTTTTTAAATGAAATCTGAATTTGATATACAAAAAAATATGTACAATCAAGCATGAGTGTCGAAAATATTGTTTTACTGAGGCCAAAAAATAAATAAATTGTGTGTTTCGGGCAACGGTGTAAAAAAAGTTAGGTAGGATCGGGATTTAGTGGGGGGGTTTTACGTTTTAAGAGACACATTACGTTCAAAAACATTAAATTATCTAAAATCTGGGGAATCCGGATTTCACGAAAAACAATTGTCGCTAAAAGTTTTAGGGTCGGAGGGTTTTCGCTAATTAGGATCAAGTTCCCCGAAACACATACATTTTTTGGCCTGATTTCGGAAGAGAAAGGGCAATAATGTGATTGTAAACTCAACGTCGGAATCAGAAGTTACTTATTATTTTTGTACTGCATTCAATTGCATTTCGATGCAGTGATTGAACGTTGGAACAATAGAAAGCATACATATAGTAATATTGCTCATTTTATTTGAAGCGTGAGAGGCCGGTTTTTTTATAAATTACAGGTTATATTAGTCTTAACCCAAATCACACGCACGTGCTTAATTGCTCGTATTTTACTACTCTATAGTCAGAAATCGTTTCATCATCAAAAATCGAAATATGTCGGCCTAAGATATTAATGAATATTTTCTTGAAATTGAATACATTTCATTTCTGTTTTAATATAGGTTTTTGAACATGTATATTACAAATCTTTTTACAAAATTTAGATTTTTGTTCAGAACACAAAATTATTAAAATACTTATTTTTACTGAAATTATTGGTGCAATACATGCACGTGTGTATCTTCCAACTTCCGCTCATTTTGTGTGACATGTGTGCTCTTCTATAATTAAAAAATGACAAAACGAATTCTTTTGAAGGTAAAGATTTCAGCATTTGCAATAACAACAGAAGACACTTTTTGGACACACATTTACAACCATCGTCATAAATTTTAATGCAAACATGCCACAATTAATCGATTTGAATATTAAACTTAAGAAATAATTGTTGATTTGTCGTTGTTTATCGGCCAATAAACAACGATTTGGAGTTCTGATGCGTAGGAATCCAACCACGAGGGCGTTAGCCTGAGTTGTTTAATAGCCACGACAAAATTATTTCGATTCTTACATGATTTGACATATACTTTTCAAATTGTAATTGAACTACATTTTACTTTACTCCGCCCAGAATCGGGACTTCTTTCTGAGTTGTTTATTGGGTAGTTTAACATCGATAATTATACAATTAGCGAGTATCATTTTAGAATATATGGTTATACAAATGTAACATGGTAACGAAGCAGATTTATACAATCGAAACATAATAATATATTATGAGATTTGATGTTAACAAATAGTTTTCGATTTGGCGTTGTTTATTAGCTAATACACGCTTTGGAATTATTATCAAAATGAATCTATTAACGCTTTCTGGGTCTAGTAACCGCATGTCGGAACGAAAACTCGTACGGTATTTAAATGCGACCATTATTTCCATTTTAACATGATGCGACAATTAACTCTGCAACTATGAATATTCTACAGTGTTCCGAGCATGTTCACGTGTGTACGTTCGCACGCGCGTCACCGCTTTCACAGTTACGTCCTTCATTGATACAAAATTTTACTTTACTTTCATTAAAACAAACCTGAACGAATTACGTCAGTTTCGGAATATTTGTTAACGTTGTTTATTTAACAATAATGTGTTAATTAAATTTGCGTTTTGACCAATGAATAAGAACAACAATAACAAAAATATTGTTTAGGCCTAATACATGCTTATAGAAAAAAAAAATGGACATGTTTTCCTTTCGTATTTTTTTTTATATGTTGTTAGATTTAAATATTGATGAATTTGGTTTGGATGACGTTAGCGTTACTGATTGATCAATTATTTGGGCATTACAATTATTGATTATTTCCATTTATAACCTAAATTTGAATACCAAACTCATCCAAATTTTAATATAACAACATGTATAAAATACGGAAAAAAAACATGTCCAGTTTCTGTTTTCTATTAGTATATGATTCATGATAGTATAAAAATATTGCACTCAAGTTCATTTCAACTTTTTTTTTTATTCCTGGCACATTGTTTTTCCAATCTATTTCTTTACTTTACGTATCAGGGTCCGTATTCCAGAATCATCGCAAGTTTACCTTAAAATATTTCCGTTTATAATAACAGCAGTAAATAATAAGTTAATAACTTATAAAACTTAGCACCAAGCCTTTTAAATATGAAAAAAAGATAATGAAATATGACGATTTAGGGTTAGGGATAAGATTTTAGTTAGGATGTTTCTGGAATACGGCCCCTGATGATCATAATGCAAAATATTATCAGTCATCCCCATTGTTTAGTATGTTTACATCTGTATGAATTCCAATTGGTCGGTTTTGTCTGCTAAAGCTGTGACATGTAAAGCACGTGCAAGCAGACCGTGACACTATTGTAATCAGTGCGTAGCTAGACTGAACGTGACTATACTCGCAGTAAATTTAGTAATTATTCTAAACTGTATAAGCATTTGGTAAATAATGTAAATCTAAAATATATATTTATTCAAGATAAATGATACACTGTGTCGTTATGGTGGCAAGTATTCTTATGTTGTTTTTTTCGAGGTATTTGCTCTTCTTATTGCTCTGTAAGCGTAACGTGCGAAAAGAAGTATTCCTAGTTACGCCCCTGGTAATGCGATTTGTTTTTACTATTTTGGTATAACAAAATTACTCTGTGCGGTTTCCACGTGGATTTCAGTGAGCGCTTTTTTCGCGCCTCAGATTGCCTTCGATTTTGCATCGAGGGTTTTGATTGGGTTCGGAATTTTAACACGTCGATTGTGATTCGGCGATGTTACTGCGCATGAATATGTTGAAAAAAAAGGCGCGCGCGCACCATTTGTTTGTTGTTACCAAGCAAGAGCAGACACAGCGGACTACTTCAACTCAGAACTCCAAACATGTGGTTATAATGGCTAATCATGTAAATGTAAGTCTAATACGTTTTATAATTTCAATTTGTATAAATGAGACTTAGAATAGTTTATTCAGTTATATTAAACATTAAAGATTGTTCAATAATGTTGCACTGTTATTTTGTACGAAAATTGAGTGACAATTTCTATTATATATATAATTTCAGCCTAGTGGGATGTTATCATGTGTATTTTTGTATAATTTGCACTTGCAATTCTTGTTTAAATTTACGAAATCTTTAAACGCATGCTACACGTATTTACACAACTTTGCACAGTTAAACTTCTTTTCGAACATAATACTGTTTCATGTCGCCATGTTTTGGTAGCATAGACACATTTTGTTTTGAATACATAAAATTTCGTGTTCTAACCACCCACATTTTATATGTCACGTGACCCAAACACGCCAATTAGTATCTTTCTCCTATAAACGCTTTCTTCCGGTTCAGGTCTTTGGGCCGCCAAATTGACTGGTTCCATCGATCTCATTTCTCGTTCGACGGTGCTCCTGTTTCGAAATGATTGCGGGAAAGAGACCGGTTGCTATTGGATACCAGCAACAGAAAAGTCATAATAAAATCACGTATTTACGTGATTTCAAGTCTAATTTTGAATGAAGGCAAATACTTTCTCAAGTTAATAAAATTTGATTATATCTTTTAATTGAAAGTAAGAACTCTTCTTAAGCGACTAAGGCGCAGTATTACGTGAAATATACCCTATCGTAATTGTGTACATAAATGGCAGCTTTAACTCAAAATTCGGGTTTGGGATGTACAGGAATTTGACTTTTGATACATAGACATTTACGTTATTTAGATAAACATTTGATTTTAACTATATACATGTAAAGGTCGGAAAAGAGGAGAATTGTTTCATTGAATTCTCAAGCAAAGGCCCTGTCAAATCAGGCGACAAGATGGAAAGTGCGCCCCCACCCTGCCGTCTGGCTTGTCAAGGTCATGACCTGGGAGTTCAAAGGAATAAATACGAGTCTTTTCTGATGATCATAAAAATTGGATTGAATTAATATAGAACAGTTCAACATGTCAAAGTTTTAGTTGCCATTTATGTTTAAAATGATGATGATGATGATGATGATGATAAGCGATCATGGGTACATATATCCACAATAATTCATGTTTTATTGATATATATATGTATTTCTGCTTTGTATTTCAGACGTGGTGACCAAAGTGACCGCTATGCTGCTGAAGTGCCGTTTTTTCGACCTCTACTCCAACGATGCTTAGGACAACAAGAAAGCAGTGAAGACCAGCGCTGGATGCAGACGACAATGATGGCGGCGATAGCACGAGCTAAGTTTTATATTTATTCTGTTGATGAGAATTTTTCAGACTTAGCAGGTGATAGCCAGTGCTCGATGCAACAGAGTCCGAGTAATCGGCACAAATAGTTCAATGCAAATGATGTCCGAAATGGAGTCAGTCGACAATGGATGAGACAATAACCTTAGCTAAGTGTTATTTGATGTTCTGAAGCAGTTACAAGATCCTTAACATATGTTACTCCTAGGACTAAGTATTTTACTGGATTGCAGTCACCCATATGTCACACAATTTATCCACGATTTGATACAAACACATGCTCTCTAAACAAACGGCTAAAAATTCAACTTTCAAGTAATACGGTGTCATTAATTCATTGATGCATGACAATTTCAAGAAGTAGCCATGTAAACCGTTTTTGTAAATGCCTCTTTAGCAGAGACAATAAACGAACGGCCTACTTGCAGATGATTCAGACATGGCGACCATGACGCATGCGCAGGAAACCAATGGAGGACAACATGACAACGAAAACCAACAGATTCGAAGCGCGTGGGCGGTAGAAAAACTTTTGTTTTTGAATAATCGTATAGAGTTACTGTATTTACTGTATTTAGTTTTTAACTCGTTATATACCTAATATAATAAAAGCATTGATTTGTGGAAGAAAATGATACGTTTTTATATGCAATAACTATTAAATACATACATGTATGTTGTTTTAATGTTTATATTTTTTGCCATACATTTAAAGATACTGCGTGGCAGTAACGGTCAATACACATAACAATGGAAGTATTGTAACCGTGATTGTTAACACTTTAGGTTGGCACTTATCATGTTTTATTTATTATAATTTTAGTAGCCATTATAGCAGTCTTTAGCAGCATACAACAACAACGCCCCTTTGCCGAGGTCTTCCTCACCCCATTTCCGAGGACAACCACACCCCGTTGTCATCAACAACCACATCCCGTTGCCAACAACAACACCTCTGTTTCCGAGGACAACCACACCCCGTTGCCGACGACAACAACACCCCGTTGCCAACAACAACAACACCCGGTTGCCAACAACAACAACATCCCGTTGCCGAGGATAACAACCCGTTGCCGAGGACATAAAAATCCCGTTGCCAACAACACCCTGTTACCAAGGATAACCACACCCCGTTACTAACAACAACAGCACACCGTTGCCAATAACAGCATCACCTCGTTGCCAAGGACAACAACTCCTCGTTACCGAGGACAACAAAACCCAGTTACCAGCAACAACCCGTTGCCAAAGACAACCACACCGCGTTGCCGAGACAACCACATCCCGTTCCCGACGACAACTACACCCTGTTCCCGACGACAACTAAACCCCGTTGCCGACGACAACCACACCCCGTTGCCGACGACAACTACGCCGAGTTGCCGAGACAACCACACCCCTTTGCAGAGGACAACCACACCCCGTTGCAGAGAACAACCACACCCCATTGCCGAGGATAACCACACCATGTTGCCGAAGACAGCCACATCCCGTTGCCGACGACGAACAACCTTCGATTGAGACGACTTGTGTTCGATGCAGTTGACAGCATGAACTCGATGCAGATGACATACAATGACGCATGCGCAATCGACCAGTTAAGTACAATAAGACAACGACAATACAACAGAAAGTAAGAACAAATGCCGTAAATTTTGATCATATGATGTTTAGTGTACAATATATTTTCATGCTATTCGCACGGTAATACATTATTACTTTATTTGGGCGGAAAAAAAACCTCATACATTGTTTTCTGGTAGTTTCATTTAAATAATCCAGATAATTGTCAGTTATGCTTGAAGTTACAAAATTATTCATAGGTAGGCAGACGACAACCCGACCCCAATTCAGACCAAGACAACCAGATCCCGTTGCCGAGGACAACTACACCGTGTTACCGATGACAACCACACCCCGTTACAGAGGACAGACACACCTCGTTACCGAGGACAACCACACCCCGTTACAGAGGACAGACGCACCTCGTTACCGAGGACAACCACACCACGTTGCCGAAGACAACCACACCCCGTTGCTGAGGACAACAACACCCCGTTGCCGAGGACAACACCCCGTTGCCGAAGACAGCCGCAATCATACCCCGTTGCCGAGGACAACCACACCCCGTTGCCGAGAACAATCACTTCCCGATGCCGACGAAGAACAAACTTAGATTAAGACGATCTGTATACGATGCAGTGGACAGCCGGCACTCGATGCAGACGACATACAATGACGCATTCCCAAGGAACCAGTTAAGTACAATAACACATCAAAAACAGAACGTAAGAACAAATACAGTAAATTTTGATCATGTATTGTTTGCTTTAAAATATATTTTCCTGCTTTTCGTACGGCAGTACAATATTATTTGTTCTGGCACAATACAAAGGCAGAGTTTTATTTGAATACTCCTGATAAAATTGTCAGTTTTTGTTTCGATACAGAAAAAATACTCCCACTTGTATGTGTCACGTGATCCAAAAATACAACGTGCATCGGTCTCCTATAGATGCTTTCTTCCGGTTCCAGTTTTTGTGCCGCCAAGTTGACAGGTTTCGTCGACTTTGTGCAGACGCATTCCGCGTTTCGACGGTGCTCCTGTTTCGAAACGATTGCGGGAACGAGGCCGGTTGCTACTGGATACCAGCAACAGATAAGTCATACTGAAATCACGTGTTCATGTCATTTAAATGTCTAAATTTGTATTAAAGGCACTACCTCCCAAATTAATTAGAAAGTGTGAAATCTTCAGTGTCTAATGTATTAATCGGTTCATTTAAAAGTATTAATTAAAGCTCGATTGTGTCGAAAGCCAGAGGCATATTGAGACATTTTAGAATTCGGTTTCTGGAAAGAACCAGTACTTGGTTAATAAAAAAAAAAAATTGAACGCTTCCGAGTAGGGATCGAACTCGCGATCTCGCGTCGGCTAGGCGGACACCATATCTATTACACCACTACGACCTCTTTTAATCCGTTAAATAAACACTTTTTAAATTGACATTGTGTACACAAATTGCAGCTTTGATTCACTATTCGGTATTGGGGTGTAAAAAGACTTTTTAAATAAATGAACGACATTTATCTGTGTTATTAGATTAAAGCTGTAATTGAACTGCTCAGTATATTAAATTAAAAGTCGAAAAGGAGGAGTGTTTGTTTCTGTGAATTCTCAAACCAATGCCCAGTCAAATCAGGCGACAAGATGGAAAGGGCGCCCCCACCCTGCCGTCTGGCTTGTCAGGGTCATGACCTGGGAGTTCAAAGGAATAAATACGACTCTTTTCTGATGATCAAAACATTGGGGTTGACAAAATCTTTAGATACGTATGTCCAAAGTTTTAGTTGCTATTTGCCTTAATTATAATAATGATAATAATAACAATAATAGTAATGTTCTAAAGCAATGAACACAATGTGGTATAAAACAACACTGTGGCATGCAATACCATATAAAATAAATATTGTATTTATTTATTTTTTATTTCAGCGTGATATCTGACTGACGTGATTAATATGCTACAGAAGTGCCGTTTCTCCGAGCCCGACTCCGACGACTCCCCACGCTCTGAATTGCTCCATGCACACGACAACTGGAGATTGTTGCAGACGACAACTTGAGATTGGTGCAGACGATAACTAGAGATTGGTGCAGACGACAACTAGAGATTGGTGCAGACGACAACTAGAGATTGGTGCAGACGACAACTAGAGATTGGTGCAGACGACAACTAGAGATTGGTGCAGACGACAACTAGAGATTGGTGCAGACGTCAACTAGAGATTGATGCAGACGACATTGGATGGCGACGATAACACGAGCTAAGTTGCATGTATTATTTTAACTGTTGATTCGAATTTTCAGGCGATTCTTAAGACGTCAAAAACTCTATGCAGACGACATCCGAGCAGATTTCGAGGACAGCGACAATCAGAAGCCATATGCAGTCGACAATTAGATCTAGTGACAACGAATAACGAGCTAAGTGTTTTTGTTATTTTTAGGTTAGAATCCAGTAAATCACTTTATAGCATCCTAGAGTATAAGAGCAAAATGCACTATTTTTAGCTCGACTTTTCGAAGAAAAGGCAAGCAATTCTACTCGTTCCGGTTTTGCCTCGGCGTCGGCGTCCGAGCTAGGTTAAATTTTTTCGGTAAGCTTGTTTCTCAGGAAGGGCTTGAGGGATTTACTTCAATCTTAAAACACATATTCCGCATATTAAAATGAACCTAAAGGCCAAGTTTTGTAACTCTTGTTTGAATTTTGTCAAAATTATTGCTCCTGTTTACACTTATTAAGTTTACATATAAGCTATTTGGATAGGTTAAAGTTTTTCGGTAAGCTAGTTTCTCAGGAAAGGCTTGACGGATTTTATTGGCGTGGCGGAATCAACTTTTGAATTCCACTCTAACTCGATAATGATTCTTCCTACATAGAAAGCCTAAAGCAATACTTTACTTGGGATTGAATTTGTGGTGCGTTGGGTGTGGTCAAAGTCAAGGTCACTAACAATAGAAACACACAGTTTTGCTCAATAACTTGACGAAATGTTTTTAAATATTTTACTGAAACTCTGTTTATAGATACTGTATAGAGAGACATTGCATGAGATGGCATATATGTAGGGTGGGGTCAAGAATGATTATTTCCACTCAGAAGCTCGATAACATAATTTACTTTGTTGAATTGGCCTATTCTGTCCAAGAAGTTTGTTTGAGACGGTTAACTCTTATTTTCAAAATGTAAAATGTTATTTCTAAAAATATGCATCTCACTTGATTGCAGCCACCGTTTTGATACACAAAATGCATTCGCAATTAGGGCAAAAGCACAGGCTGTCTATATATTACCCGTTTAAATGTTCAAGTAATTCGGTTTCATGATTCATTAAATAGACTGGCGACGTGTCGGTTTAAAAAACAACAACATTCAAGCCGGAGTCCATTATGCGAAATGCCTTTTTTAGCAGAAGAGCCATTTGATATACGGCCTTCTTTTAGACGATGCAGGCAACAAACAGACCACGATGCCTTCTCTCAGATGATGCATACGTCAAACCGAGCTGGATGCAGATGACGATCTTGCCTCCATGACGACAATGCGCTGGAAACCAATGGATGACAACAACATGACAACGAAAATCAAGCGATTTGACTGGCATGGACGGTAAAGAGTTTGTTGAATTTTAAACTGTATTTTCCCTTTTAATCACGCGATAATGTGATAAAATCCTTGCTACGCGAAACAGTAACTTTAATGATAGAAATTTCAGTTTTCTTTAAATTTCAATAAAACAAATTAATAACAGTAAAATCAATACTTTTGACATGGAAATACTGTAGTTGTGATTTAGGACCACCTGTGGTGCCAATAAAAACTGAATAATATTTCATTTTGCAGAAATATATCTAGCGGGTATATGTCATTATAAAATAATTTCGTTTAAAATGTGTTCCATTTGCAAATTATTTCAGGAATATATTAGCTAATGTAGCAGACTTTAGCAGCAGACAATAACTATACCACGATACTGACAACAACTAGACCATGATGCTGACAACAAACCTACTGATGCTGACAACAAACAGACCACGATGCAAACAACAAACAGACCACGATGCAGGCAACAAACAGACCTTGATGCAGGCAAAAGCAGACAACGATGCTGACAACAAACAGACCACGATGCAGACAAAGAACAAAACACGATAGAGAAACAAACAGACCACGCTGACAACAACAGACCCTGATGCAGACAACAAACAGACCGCGATGCAGACAACAACCATACCACAATGCAGGCAACAAACAGACCACGATGCATACAACAAATAAACCACGATACAGACAACATATAGTCCACGATGCAGACAACAAACAGACCACGATGCAGACAACAAACATACCACGATGCTGACAACAAACATACCACGATGCAGGCAACAAACAGACCACGATGCAGGCAACAAACAGACCATGATGCGGACAACAAACAGACCACGATGCAGGCAACAAACAGACCACGATGCAGGCAACAAACATACCACGATGCAGGCAACAAACAGACCGAGATGCATACAACAAACAAACCACGATACAGACAACAAACAGTCCACGATGCAGACAACAAACAGACCACGATGCAGATAACAAACAGACCACGATGCTGACAACAAACAGACCACGATGCTGACAACAAACAGACAAGGCTGAAAACAAACGAACCACGATACAGACAACAAACAGACCACGATACAGACAACAAACAGACCACGATACAGACAACAAACAGACCACGATACAGACAACAAACAGACCACGATACAGACAACAAACAGACCCCGCTGACAACAAACGAACCACAATGCAGACAACAAACGAACCACGATACAGACAACAAACAGACCACGATACAGACAACAAAAACACCACGCTGACAACAAACAAACCACGCTGACAACACACAGACCAAGATGCAAACATCAAACAGACCACGATGCAGACAACAAACAGACCACGACGCAGACAACAAACAGACCACGATGCAGACAACAAACAGACCACGATGCAAAGAACATAACAACAAACAGACCTCGATGCTGACAACAAACGAACCCTGATGCACACAACAAACCGACCACGATGCAGACAACAACCCAACCACGATGCAGACAACAAACAGACCACGATGCTGACAACAAACAGATCATGATGCAGACAACAGATCATGATGCAGACAACAGATCATGATGCAGACAACAGATCATGATGCAGACAACAAACAGACACGATGCAGCCTACAAACCGATCACGATACTGACAACAAACAGACCACGATGCAGACGACAAACAGACCACGATGCAGACGACAAACAGACCACGATGCAGACACTAAAACAGACCACGATGCAGACACTAAACAGACCACGATGCAGACAACAAACATACCACGATGCAGGTAACAAACAGACTACGATGCAGACGACAAACAGACCACGATGCAGACGACACACAGACCACGATGCAGACAACGAACAGACCACGATGCAGACAACAAACAGACTACGATACTGACAACAAACAGACCATTATGCAGACAACAAACAGACACAATGCTGACATCAAACAGACCACGATGCAGACAACAAACAGACCACGATGTAGACAACAAACAGACCATCATATAGAATACAAACACCACGATGCTAACAACAAATAGACCACGATGCTGACAACACACAGATCACGATGCAGACAACAAACACACCACGATGCAGACAACACACAGACCACGATGCAGATAACACGCAGACCACCATGCTAACAACAAACAGACCACGATACTGACAACAAACAGACCATTATGCAGACATGAAACAGACCACAATGCTGACATCAAACAGACCACTATGCAGACAACAAACAGACCACGATGTAGACGACAAACAGACCATCATATAGAAAACAAACACCACGATGCTAACAACAAATATACCACGATGCTGACAACACATGATGTATACAACAAACAGACTGTGATGCTGACAACAAACAGACGACGATACAGACAACAAACAGACCACGATTCGGACAAAAAACATACCACGATGCAGACAACAAACAGACCACGATGCAGACAACGAACAGACCACGATGCAGACAACAAACAGACCATTATGCAGACAACAAACAGACCACGATGCTGCCATCAAACAGACCACGATGCAGGCAACAAACAGACCACGATGCGGACAACAAACAGACCACGATGCAGGCAACAAACAGACCACGATGCAGGCAACAAACATACCACGATGCAGGCAGCAAACAGACCGAGATGCATACAACAAACAAACCACGATGCAGACAACAAACAGACCACGATGCAGACAACAAACAGACCACGATGCAGACAACAAACAGACCACGATGCAGACAACAAACAGACCACCATGCTAACAACAAACATACCACGATGCTGACAACAGACCATGATGTATACAACAAACAGACTGTGATGCTGACAACAAACAGACCACGATACAGACAACAAACAGACCGCGATTCTGACAAAAAAACATACCACGATGCAGACAACAAACAGACCACGATGCTGACAACAAACAGACCACGATGCTGACAACAAACAGACCACGATGCAGACAACAAACAGACCACGATGCAGACAACAAACAGACCACCATGCTAACAACAAACATACCACGATGCTGACAACAGACCATGATGTATACAACAAACAGACTGTGATGCTGACAACAAACAGACCACGATACAGACAACAAACAGACCGCGATTCTGACAAAAAAACATACCACGATGCAGACAACAAACAGACCACGATGCTGACAACAAACAGACCACGATGCTGACAACAAACAGACCACGATGCAGACAACAAACAGACCATGATGCAGACAACCAACACAAGTGCTCTACGCACTCGATTGAAGAACGTCAACTGAAAACAACAGACCATACGTATGGTAGTATTTAAACACATAACATGTTTTTCACGCTGTAATGAAATGTAAAACTTTAGAATGAAATTTTCAGCTTTGATTTGCGTATGAGTGACAATTTAGTTTTTGTATTGTTTTATATTTACATATTGTTTTTATTGAGGACTTAATTATTCCATTAAATTAATATAACACTTATTACAAGACAATGATGATATTATTATTATTAATAATATTGTTGTTGTTGTATACAAGTATGCAAGCCTGATGCAGACGACCGACGGAATTCTTCGCCGACCAGCTCCATCCGCTGCCTTCACATACCCGATGCGCAGGGGACTCGAGGACAACAGCGGAACCAACGGAAACCACCAGACCTGTTCTATACTGTTGTTGAAAATTAAAAATCGCGGATGAACAATTTAAAATTAAAACATATGATTTAAAGGATAAATAATGATGACTATGATATTGTTTCGTTACGATATGGTAATGAGGATAATCGTTCCGATATTGATTATTGTGGTCTTGGATGATACAGATAACCAGCAGCGGACGATACCGGCGACAATCAGCGGACGATGTTGGCGGTTATCAGCGGACGATGATGGCGACAAATAGCGGAGGATGCCGGCGACAAATAGCGGGCGATGCCGGCAACAATCATCGGACGATGCCGCCGACAATCAGCGGACGATTCCGGCGGCAACCAGCGGACGATGCAGACGACGAACATAAATGATAATTTTGTAATAAAAGTATATTTTCAAGAATTCACGTGATATATAGCTTCATTTAGAAAACTATCAATTACCAACGCATTTCAGGGTTATTTGTAAGAATGCGATGCCATGCAAAATATTATTGAATGTTGGTACAATATTTGAATATTACAATATATGAATGTTTAACGATAAGCACGGCTTCATCCTGTTGGTGCTAGAAACGATGATGATGATGATGATGATGATGATGATGATGATGATGATAATGATGATAACAACTTTTCATATACATACATGGGAAAGAAAATCGAAATGGGTGTACATCTAATTTCTTTTTTGCAGAAATGCGCTGAATAGAAGAGCAGAACTGAATTCGCATACATATGGAAGAACAACAAATGATGGAACACTCTGTCAATTGAAGAACAACACATGATCGAAGCGTCATAGGAAAACTGACACTTAAAAAAGACATTGGGTATCTTAGGTTCCCGTCGAAATGTAAATCCCATGTGTGAGTTTTGCATGGAGAAATCCCGTTATTTTTGTCAGTGAAGTGTTTCAATTTCGAGGGTCTTCTAATAAACCTATTCTGGTATCAAAAATTGAATCAAGGCATTGGTACGGCAAATGGAGAAAACATTTGTAATTATAAACAAAGCGACATGGTTTTTAGTTCAACTATTCATCGAATTGTTCGAGCTATACTACTCACCTGCTCGTCGGCTTCGGCGTATTGCTCTGGTTAAGGTGTGCGTGCAACGAATCCATATCTCTGTAACTACTACAGATATTCAATTGAAACTTCACACATAAGTTCGGGGACATTATGTGAGGTCACTGACCAAGGCCCATAACTCTGACCTGCAATTTAGCAGAATTATGACCCTTTTTGTACTTAGAAAATCAGGTTAAATAGCTGTGATCAGCATCTTAGCAGAATTATGTCGCAGAATTATGTCCCTTTTTGTACATAAAAAAGTCAGGTTAAGGTTTGCGTGCAACAACTCCGTATCTATATAACTCGAGAACGTATTGAGCTATTGTAATGAAACTTCATACATATATAACCATATAGCGAGGACTCACTTGGGATTGCATATGGGGTGGGTGGGGTCAAAGTCGCTGTTACTAAAAATAGAAAAACGGTTTCCGCTCAATAACTTGAGAACGCATTGAGATATTTTAATGAAACTTATTACATAGATACCCTATATCGAGACCTCGCTTGGGATTGCATATGGGTGGGGTCAAGGTCAAGGTTTCCGCTCATTAACTTGAGAAAACATTGAGATATTTTAATGAAACTTCATACATAGATACCTTATATCGAAACGTTGCTTGGGATTACGTATGGCGTGGGTGGGGTTAAAGTCACTGTTACTAAAAATAGAAAAACGGATTCCGCTCAATATTTTTCTTGTTTGTTGTGATAGGTCAAATAGTCGAGCGCTGTCCTGAGACAGCTCTTTTTCGATGCAAATTTCTTATTAGTGGTCAGAAACTTAACAAGAGATTTTTAGTTCATAAATCGTTGAACGTATTACATATTTCAAACTTCAAATACTGTACAATGTTTTATAGACGGCCCTCAAAATGACCTGTCCAGTTTGACAGCTGATATTACTGTTATTCTTGAAAAGCATGGAACTTGTGAAAATCACCGCTGTGTTTTTATGAATAGACTGACATGAATGACATTTGACAATAGACTTAACACTCTGAAAATGTAAAAACAACAAATTCTGTATACGTCAAATATTAACCGTGAGACGGACAGATATTTTATTCAAACCAACGAATTCAAACCAGATATGGCCATTTACACGTGATAAATTTGTATATCAGTAATTAACAAGTCATTTGAAACATTGACATTCGATATTAGACTTGTGCGAAATAATTATGTTCTTCACATTGTCAATGTAACAAAAGAATTTTGGATTGTAAACACGTTTGTATCATGCGTTCGACGTGTTAATTATAAATGATAGTCATTAGCTGTAATAACTGTTTGTTTTACATTTTTATGCTACTTCAAGCTCCTCATGGTAACAATCGCGTTACGTTAAGTAAAACAGTTACGTGTTACGTATGAGTATTTACTTTAGGAAATCCACCATTGAACAATTCAACGTGACAAAAACATGTTGCTGGTAAATAAATGTGTAGTATTTATTTCTATGTTACTGATTACTTAATTTACAGATTAAAGACACCGAATCCGCATTGAATATGAACATTTTCAACAATAGACATTTATGTAGAGAATTTACAAAAAAAACAAATAGCTTTTGACTGTATATGTTTTTTACATGCTGAAAATCTCAATTCATTTGTTTACGTGGTTGGCGTTTTTTTTTCCAGTAAAATTTTTTAAATCTTTCGTTTACGGAATACTATACGAACGAAGAAAACTGTATTAAGGAAATGCTTAATGCATTCACAGAAAAATATATTTTAAAGTTATCTTATATGCTCAATGCAGATTCGGTGGCTTTAATTACACGTTGACATTTTAGCTGTGTTATACTTGGTGTGTTTTAGTATTTCTATCAACATAAACGTTAATTTTTCTTGTAATACGTGTAAGAGAGGAATTACAAATTAATGAAACAATACAAATACTGAACAGCAGCCAACAACACAACCAAACCAGCAACTTATTTCACCACAACAACCAACATATTGCTAGAACTACAGCATCAATAACAACAGCAACAACTACTTCTACTACTACTAACAATCTATTACTATTATTTTGTCTGCTGACATTACTCGGCTTCCATTAAGATCGCCCTTTGCTGCTGCTGCGCTACTACTGATGCAGCTATTGCATATACTGCTGCTGCGGCAACTGATGCTGCTGTTGATACTACTACAACTGCTGCTGCAACTACCGATGCAGCTGCTACCGTTACTTCTGCTGCAGATGCAACTACTCTTGCTAATAACAAATGCAATAAATAAAATACAATGCAAAAAAATAAAAAAAATAAAATAAATAATACATAAATAAATATACATAAATAAATAAAAATTTTAATACTTACAATAATAATAATAATAATTAATACTTGCAATAATAATAGTAGTAACAATAATAAAAATATAACACTAGGGTCGGCTAAACAAGGAGACCAGATGGCACGAGTAGTTGCTGTGAGAGTGAGGGGAGACTTGGGAGAGAGGTGTGGTTAGTGTTGTGTAGGGTAGTGTAGGGTAGACGGTGCCTCTGGTTTGGCTAGCCTTGTATGAGGTTTAAAAAAATAGTTTAAACGATTTAAATCAGTAGGAAGTCAATATGCAACATTTAATACAAAATAAAACATGAAATAAAATAAAAGTACTATTCCAAAAATAATACATGTAGTTAAATCAAATAAAATACATGTAATGATTTTTGCAAATGCATGTGTCAGCTAGTGCTACGACTACTACCTCAGCAGCTACTTATGCTACTACTGCTGCAGCTGCTACTACTGCATCTGTTGCTGCTACTGCTGCTGTAACAACTGCTACCACTGGTGCAGCTGCATCTACTGCTACTCGTGCTGCAGTTGCTGCTGCTGTTGCTGTGACATCTACTGTTGCTGCTATTGCATCCACTGCTGGAGCTGCTGCTGCTACTAATGCTGTTGCTCGTACAGCTATTAATACTACTACTACTTATACAGCTGCTGCTTGTATTATTGCTGCTGTTGCTGCTACTCCTACTTTTGCAACTACTGCTACTACTACTACTACTACTACTACTATAACTACTATCTATTAATATTAACACCACAACTACTACCACTACACGTGAAGGTACAACTACAATTACTTTTGTTGTTGCTACTGTTGTTGATGCTCGTAGA
Organism: Congeria kusceri; assembly: GCA_027627225.1. Lineage (NCBI taxonomy): Eukaryota > Metazoa > Mollusca > Bivalvia > Myida > Dreissenidae > Congeria > Congeria kusceri. The sequence goes on from JAPFQT010000066.1 coordinate 334,893, forward strand.
ACTTGTTATTATACTGCTGATTATTTTACTTTTGTTATTTTTACTTTTCTTACCAAAATTTCGGACATTCATTAATTTCATTTTACATTATCACTGCATTAGATGATTGATTTGATAGTTCCTTTCATAAGTTAAGTTTGTTAACTTAACCCAAACTTTTATTTTAACCAAAGTGGTAGAGTTGTTGCTGACATTTGTTTGTCTGTCTATATCTTGGTTTATAATAGCAACTTAATGTAAAAAGTTAATGATGGATTTGAATGCAATTTCCTTGGAAGAATAAGCAGGCTTGTTCACATATTTTTGTATTTTTTGAAGTATGCCATTAAATGCATTAGCTTGACAGATTTAAACATCGGAAACTAAAGAGCTCAAGTATAATAACAAGAAAAGGGTTTGCAAAAAAAAACATAGGAAAAGAAAACACGTTGTTGTCAATAATTTTAACGAAAACAACAAACAATGCAAATTATTCCATCGTTTAGCGTTACAAACACTTTATAATTTTATGAAGTTCAGCTGACGATTACTAATTAAAGAAACGATATTTACAGTATTTGTCTATGTCCTTAAGAGTTATTTCGCTCCTTTATATACAATATTCTTTTATTTTTGAATCTGTGACAAAAAATTGGAAAATTGTCATTTCGTCAATTTGTGAACAGATAGGATCCAGGATATTTTAAAGGAGACATTGGGCAAGGGAATTACCCTATCACTGAACAGTTCCAATGATTTGTAAGCTCTCCGAATGTTATTTAAGTTTACAGAAGAAAAGTGAAAATTGTATACGTTTGTTAGTACAATTTCTGTTTTAATTCATTTCATTGTTTAACCATACCAATTTGATTCTTTGTTTAGAGTCCTTGCGCTTGTAGGTTTTCGAATGCCTGAATGAAAACAAAAACAATTGTGGCAAATTGGAAAAAAAGAACAAACAAGACTTAAGCGTTTTACCAATAATTGTGAAGACACACGGAACTAGTCAATTTACACAGTTAAAATGCTGTGTTAAAGTAGGTTCCCAATATCAAGATGATATATTACAGTTTTGAAAGTTAACATTTGCTTAAGCTACTACCCATGTCGTGAATAAGTGGTTTCCTGCCTGGTCGGTAGGTTTCGAAAAATGTAGACGCCTAACATAGTATAAAATGTGTATGGCCTTATCTGTTTCGTTATTTTGCTGACTTTACAAAAGTGGTTTATGCTTTAATTTGTGTTAGCAAAATGTGTTTTAGATTGCTGCCAGTATTAGTTATTTTTTCCACTGGTATATTTACATGAAATGTGTTTTTATTTGAAATATCCATCTTTGCATGGTACGCTTATACAATGAAATAATTATTGTATTATGTATATTATATAATAATTAAAAAGATAAACTAAGAAACGTAGTGTTTATTGTTGTATTATATTTTATTATAATATTTATCATGTCCACCATAAAATAATTAAAACAAAACATGTTGAAGACGACTGTGTATGTTTAATATGTTTTATGAATCTCTGAACCGAATGTTTTTTAGACCGATATGTCTTGGGACTGAACTGTCTTAGGATCACGTGATACTTTAACTTCCGGTACAATGGCGAAAATGTCAAAACACAAATTACAGTTACAGTTTATGAAAGGATTTAGCAATTAATTAGGACGTGCCAAAGGTAGAATTTGATTGTTTTCATTTTCAAATAAAATAATGAAACAAATAACACCAATAAACAGAACTGACATGAAGTTTTAATAATGGAAACTCGAAACAAAGTAATCGTCAAATATACAATACATTTATGGTGGAGGTAGGAGTGCTCGCGGTAGTAAGCAAATTGTTGATATTATTTTATAAAAAAACGATATAATTTATATGTTTTCCAATAATAATAAGCTAAACAAATTCTTTTCACCTTCATGTAAGTCAAAAATATCTTCCAATAAAGAAAAACTAATTTATAAACAAAAGTTTATCAACATGAGTCAGCAGCCAATTTCTTCAAAGGGAAGTAAGTTAAGTTCGCGGGTCAGACTACAGTAAATAATAAATAAGGTTACACAACACCATTAATTTATTCAGTCCTCAGAAGTCAATAGACAAAGGTATTTTCAAAATAAAAATCAATTAATATTATGAACTATTTCAACTAATGTGTCTGTTGCTCATAAAGCAATTGGGTGCTATGCTTCATTCAATTAATGTTTACTCTTCAGCCTGATGCTCAGGACATTGGCAACACCTGAAAGGAGAATCTCTCCTCAAGACTGAAACAGCAGTGCAGTATTTAAGGTGGACCCAGTATCCACAGTGATCACACTGGCCCCATTTAACAATAACCAGTGATGTACAGCGTCTCAAAGCTTCCGGACATCTCTTGTAGCACACACAACACAAATCCTCTTCAGTGTCAGTGCTGTTCTGGCTGTCATCGAAGGAATCATCTTCATGCTGGTCATCTCTGAGGTTCACAGCGAGTCCAGAGGTAGATGGCTCTGGGTTTGATTTCACCTTTCTGTTGACTGCCTGTGATTGTTGTGTGATTGCTGTTATTTTCCCATTTGATTTTGTTAATTTCTTTCCATTTTGTGCTTTTCTGTTTTCATCCTGACCCCTTAAGGTATTCACATTGGACTCTGTTAGCAAGTTGCAAGTAACAGCTGGTGGGGGGATAAATTTTTGGGGGGGCCTCTGTTTCACAATTGTTATCACACTGCTGTTCAGGTAATCCATCCCTTCAACACGTACTTGTGGATTAGCAGTGGATGTTTCTGTGATTGTTGGCACGACAGAGCTTGGCTCATAGGCAGCATGGTCTGTTCTGGCATCACAGATGGGTAGATTGTGGCTGGTGCAGTCTGGATGTTGGTGATTATGGCATCATTAAACGGATAAATCCCTGCCTTTTTGAATGCCGAGCATATATTTTCTGGTGAAAATGCCCTGGTATATGGTTTGGCGGTGAGCAATTTCATACCTAGTAATGGATATGCCAAGATTGCTGTGGGTGTATGCTTGGCATTCTTTGTTATACAATTTCTTCAGAGGGCCAAATACTCCAACATCCAAGGGCTGAGTCAGGTGGGTGGTATGAGGTGGCAAAACAAATAGCAGCACATTGTGTTCTTTTGCCCAGTCAGCAAGGGTCAAGGACAAGTGGGCTTTATGTCCATCATATAACACCAGAACCGGTTTCCTTGAGGCTCTATCTAAGTTGGCGTGCTTGGCAAAGTGATCCATGACGTAGGTCTCAAACAGGCCCCTGTTGACGAAACCACTGTCAGATATCCCTCCATCAGACGCTGGAAGTGCACCATCCAGTAACTTATCCACCCATCGCTTCCCTGTGAACACATAGAATGGGGGAATATGGTTGCCGATTGCATTAGCCCCACCAACAATCGTCACAGTTCTGGTCCTTGGAGATGTGATGGCCTGTGGCTTACATTCCCTGCCGCATACCACCATTGGAGGAGTGTGTTCTGTAGAGAACCCCGTCTCATCTATGTTGAAGATTCGCTCAGGGGCATTCAGCAGATCATTTTGTTGAAGCACACCTGAAAGTTCTGAGAAGTAGGTGGATATAGTCTTTTCAGAGGATGACTTTGCCCTTGAGGAGGTCAGTTTCTGTGAGGTCACAGCTTTTAGCTCATTGTGTCTCTTGAGGAAAGAGTAAAACCAGGGTTTACACAGTTGCTCCTTAGTAACTTTTCCCAAGTGACTTTGCATAACCAGCTGCTACACCAAGAATTTCAGAAATTGGGTAACCATATCCAATGTTACCCATATGAATAATATGGTCAGCAAGTTTCTTTTCTTCTTCTGGACTGAAGAGTCTTGCTGGGCCCATAGTACATTCCAGGCTTACTTTGCCTCTGGTCCTATCTCGAAGGGTAGATTCCGGAACTCTATATAGGCGTGCTGGTCTGTATACAGATGTTCGTGACAGTGTGGCCTGGAATGCCCTCTTCAAGTTGTCCCTATCATAGGGTGTCTTCTCTCGGACAGGTTTTTTCTCTGAAAAAGAAAACAAATGTGATGGGAAACAAAGACAAATTCAATAAATGAATTAAATTTACTACAGTCTGACCATTTCAAAAATTGGGCAGGGATTTAGTTGTATGTAACCAACAAAAATGTTACAGGAGTTTGACCTATGTTTAGCAGACGAGACACAAAACAAAGGGATTTGTGAAGGGATTTGTGAATGGGAACATACAATTTAAAGGTATTTTCAGATATAAAACTTATTTAATATCAATTTCTGGCAAATGCTAATAAAAAACTTACCAGTATATGGTTCATTTCTGCAGAAAATAGATTTGACAACTGGATGACATAAACTGGAACCTTGTTACCGATGTAAACAAAGCAGATGGCGCTGTTTTCCAAATACCGCGAGAACTACTTACCCGCGAGCACTGCTTACCGAAGTATATACAATGCAGATACAATAAAAGAACACGCAGTAACTGGAACAAATTGCAAGTGCAAGAACTGGCACTAGACCTGGAACATAGAAAAGTATACTTCTTGTGAACCTGCACTGAATTATTTGTGGTAGCATAACTTGTTAGGCACTCGGCAAATCTTAGTTACATTTTATGTGGGCAATAATTGCCAGTATAAAAGAGTTGCGGGACTTATGGGTTAAGAAAAATATTTCGCAACTTCAACATGCTGAAATAACATAGTTAAAAATGAAATGTTGGTTTCTTACTTGTAAAGATAATTTAGCCTTTACACCTGAAAGGTCGTGGATGTTATGCATTCGAGTCAGTGCATGCGCATAATATATGACTGACGGAATGTAATCAACATATTTGCATTTAAATGGCTTCTTTACTTACTATTTCATGTAACAAAACAGTGAACACTTAATGAGAAATATGTTACTTCATTGAAAACTAAATGTGACCTAAGACATACTTGCCATATGTCCAGGATTGTCCCGGAAATGCAGTGCACATCCTGCAGTCCCATATTTAGTCTGTATGTCCCGGAAATCATAACAACTGTGCATACCTATATTAGATTAACTTTTGACAGACCACTAATCCCCTAATTTGTCCCCAAGGCAATCATACCCAATTAGGCAACGTGTCATAAACGAGCAATTAACAGAAGTTGTCACACTTTCACTCTAATCAACTGCAATCAGTTACCGAGTAGGTCCGACTTTAAGGCGGAGCCTCATTCCCACAGAAAAATCGATATAGCCAATTAAAACGCGGAGTTTTTTCAGTTTGCCAATGCTGTGAACCATCGACCTATCTGCGTAATACATATTTATACACGTATTAGTAAGTGTATACATGCATCAGTTGATAACGAAAGAGTACTTATAATCCCGACCGTAAATAAAAGCAGTTTAGTCAATGATTTCCGTTGTTCACAATATCCGCAGTTAGTTTACAACCATAATAAGGCATTGTTTTAAACTACTTTCCTCAAATTTCAGGTGAAATAGTCCTAAAACAAATGTTTTGTTATGCCATGTAAAACTTATGTACACGTACGGGAAAGACAGTAAAAATCCCGGAAATTCGCAGGCAGAGTCCCGGAAATGATCCCAAAAATTATGGCATGTATGCCTAACAATGCCTTTAACTCGCTCAAATTCCTTCAAGTTTGTGGGTAATTTTAGGTAACGTCATATGGCACGACCACGTCATTGATTTTGTGTTTACATATCAGTGATGAACTTGTTATTTATCATTTAAACTTAAAATGTATGCATGTATTTGCTGTTATAAGTCGGTAAATTCTTCGAGCCAGAATTTGCAAAGAATTAGGACACATGATGTTGTGTGATTGTATCGAAAATGACGTCTGTGCATCATCCACAAACTTGTATGAGACCACGAACTTACCGGAAAAGATGCTAAATATTGTCATGCGCTCACTTGATAAACGTCACATAGTGCAGAAAAGCTTTCATTGAATTTTTTAGCTTCACTATTCATAAAAAAAGTCGCCTGTTTGTCGGCGTCTGCTTCGGCTTAATGCTCTGGTTAAGGTTTGCGTGCAACAAGTACATATCTCTGTAACTACTACAGATATTCATTTGAAACTTCACACATGTCTTCGGGGTCATTATGTGAAGCCAGTGACGAAAGCTCATAACTCTGACTTGCAAATTTGGAAATGCAGGTTAAAGTTTGTGTGTTAAATTTTGCTTGCAACAACTTCATATCACTATATCTACTACAGATATTCATTTAAAACTTCACACATGTCTTCAGGGTCATGTAAGGTATGTTACTTCACTGACCAAGGCCCATAACTCTGACAAAACGGTATGAATAGGCGAGCGTGATATCCTGAGACAGCTTTTATTTTGTTTTGAATTATTTTTGTCTGAGCGATTCCATAAATTACGTATTGCTACTCGAAAAACATATTTGAGAAAATAATGAAATTATCATGTTTCAATATTTGTCTATATATGCGAAATGCCTTTGATAGGCCCATTGACAATATACTGAGAGCCCTGTTTCTGTCTTACAGCCCGCAGATCACTGAATTTTGCCATCATTTGTTAATAACGCAGGAATTTTTAAATAATATATTAATATTTTCAACAATCTGTGTCTTTTAATTAACCATTCCAGATGTATCAGTTGCTATAGCTATAGCATTGTAAAGAAAATACAGTAAATCTAATTGAAAGTTTCACTTTACAGATAAAACAATTGATTATGTTAGTTTTTAGCTCGACTTTTCGACGAGAAGGCAAGCTATTCTAGTGGCCCCGGCATCGGCGTCTGCCGAGGTTAAAGTTTTTCAGTAGGCTAGTTTCTCAGGAATGGCTTGACGGATTTCTTTTAAACTTAAAACATTTATTCCCCATATTAAAATGAATCCATAGGCAAAGTTTAGTAACTCTAGTTTGAAATTTGTCATAATTATGGGCCTTTTTACACTCAAAAAATTACATTGCATGCTATTTGGGTAGGTTAAAGATTTTCGGTAAACTAGTATCGCTTGAGTGATTTTATTCAAACTTTAATCCTTTATTCCCGTTATTTAAATGAACCTTTAGGCCAAGTTTGGTAACTGTTGCAGTCTTCGTCATAACTGGGTTGCCCGATGCCCGGGACAAGTAGATTTGATTTCGGCTAGCAGAAAATGCCAAATGCTTGCCCGATCGGGAAAGTGTTTTCATAGGCCTTATATATTGTATGGACAAAGAAAATTAATTCAAAATAGCATTTTAGTTTTATTTTTCTTCAAAAAAAAACAAAATATACAAAACCCGTTGTATTATTGGAATCTAGTATTTGCACATAAACATATGACGTCATCATGCTATGTGGTGTTCATTATTGTGTAGAAGCTTATTGAAATATATAGACAATCGATCGCAGTTGACTAAATGATTCTTTGTTAAAAGCTTAATAAGAAGACTACTTTAGTCGAAAGGGCAATTTTGGAGTACGTGCCAGTTTGTCTGAAATTGAAGTTAGCATATATTTGCATTGTTGTAGGTAATTAACAAATATATAAATAAGTATTGTAGCTCTATTTTGAATTGTAAAATTTAAAAAACGCATGCTGTTTGAAAGTGAAACTGCATTTAAAAACTGCTTTTTGCATGCAGTTTAATAAGGGAAAGTCCGAGAGCGATATAGCTGATTGCTGCAACCTGCTTCTTTTTATCTTTGCTCTGCTTCCCCTCAGGGTTGGTTAACACAGAAATGTTGAATATCTTTTGAAATACAATTTATTTTGCAAATACTTAATAAATAGACTTTGTTTAAAAACCTTAATTAGAAGCATTTAAGTGAGTTACCAATTTATTAGAAAATATCAACAAATTGATCCAGCTTTCCACACTGCTCCTTAGTAGAGCCATGTACCTTTTTGGACTCTATATATTTCCCTGTTTATCTTTTTAATCACATTGTGACGCATGATGCACAAAATAGTATGATCGAACCTTATATATTTTTAGGGAGAACAACAAAAACAAGATGACACACATGTATATAGAAATAAAATATAAATAAATAAAATTACAGAAAACAACATTTTCTGATATTGCTGTAGAGTACCATTTGAAGTTAAATAATTCGGACAAGTCAAACAGATTTAGGGCAAGTGGTTTCGGTAACAAGCTTGCCCGAACTGGCAAGTGCTTTGAAAAAATTAGCATGAAGACTGCTGTTGTTTGAAATGTGTAAAAATTATAGGCCTTTTTACACTTAGAAACTGATAGTGTGAGCTATTTTGGTAGGTTAAAGTTTTCCAGTAAGCTAGTATCTCAGTAATGACTGAAGGGATTTTAATCAAACTTTACACATTGAATCCTCATATTAAAATCAACTCATAGGCTAAGTTAGGTAACTCTAGTTTTAAGTGTGTAAAATTATGGGCCTTTTTATAGACCCGTAACGCGTTTAAAAAATGGGTCATATTATGGGAACGCCCAAGTGGGTTGGCAGGAGGGCGGACGGACGGGCGGCGTGAGATCTTTGTCAGGACCATAACTTTGTCCAGCATGGATTGATTTTCAAATAACTTGGCACAAGTGATAAGCATGATAACACAAGAGTGTCGCACGCAAGAACCAGGTCCCTAGGTCCAAGGCCAAGGTCACAATTCAAGGTCAAAGGTTAAATAAAAGAAATCAATCCTTACACTTTGTCCAGAGCATGGATGGATTTCCTAATAACTTGGCAGAAGTGATAAGCATGGTGAGACAGAGTGTTGCGCGCAAGAACCAGGTCCATATGTCCAAGGTCACAATTCAAGGTCAAAGGTCAAATATAAGAAATCAATCCTTACCACTTTATCTGGAGCATATCTTTGTCCAGCATGGATGGATTTTCAAATAACTTGGCAGAAGTGGTAAGCATGGTGAGACAGAGTGTCGCGACCAAGAACCAGGTCCCTGTGTCCAAGGTCAAGGTCACAATTCAAGGTCAAAGGTCAAATATAAGAAATCAATCCTTACTGCTTAGTCTGGAGCATATCTTGGCAGAAGTGATAAGCATGGTGAGGAGAAGCATACAAACAATTTCGCTTTTAGTTTTCCATCACAAAAATAATATGTGAGCGATAATAACTCTTATACCCTAAAACACTAATACAAACTATATCATTCCTTTAGTCCTCAATAATTAGATATTTAGTTGATTCTGATCTCATTTTTTTTATGGGGCGACACAATCTACATTATGTCTAAACAGCTTTAAAAGACTTACTATAAATAATTTCAAATTGTTTTACCTTTTTTGTGTCTGCAAACTGCATTAACATGCTTAATCAATGATGTACATGTTAGTTTTATTTTGAGTTGTTGGTTTGCAATTTGTAAAATAATCAATCTTCTAAATACATGTAACTCACTTACTCGAAGCCCGGGAGACTATTATGGCTAGTTAAAATTTTGACCTATATTCCTGAAGGGCAAGTTTACAAAGGATGAAAAATTAGGAAACTGACCTGATTAGTTACTGTCTAGATTTACACATTTATGGTCTTATGGGCACGTCTCTAAAAAAAACAAATACTGCAAAGACTGATAATACATGAATTTATGATAGTACATGAATATTGAATTGTAAAAGATGGATTCACAACTTATAAAACTTCCAACATGATTTCATGTCAAAACAATGCTATTATTAAAAATGAAAGTAAATGGAGAAAAAAACAAACTCATATTGATAGGAGTACCATTTCTTGTGTCAATAATGTAAGGTTATTTAACAGCGTTCTGTACAATGCATTGCTACAATTAGATGAGTACACAGCATGCAAACCATATTGGAAGAGTCGATAGGCAATATTATATATTGAGTGCATATAATATATTAGATTTAATAAATGCACTGTTCATATTCATCCTTTTAAAGAAATCTTGGACTGCAAGCTTGAAGATATTCAATTATATCTATCTACAAGTGTTAACAGAGAAAACCCAAAAGAAGAAATAATACATTCTTCATTTTCATCCTTGTAAGGAAATGGACTACAAGCTTGAAGATCTTCAACTGCATGTACAGGGTATCTACAAATGTTAACAGAGGTAAACAAAGTGCAGAAACAACTAGAAAACACTTGGAAAGCAAAGAACTCCACCAAGATGGCCCATTCCATGGTGTGCAATATATGAGTTATACAGCTTAATGTTGCAATTTGCTCAATAATAAGGAATCCTTCACAAAGTCCTGGATCCAGATTGTGATCCGGATCACCACCACAATCAAATCATTGTTCGTTGACACATTTACAATCTTCGCAAGAAAGTTCACGCCAAACTGTATGTAACTTTTTATGCTTCCAAAAGGGGACATTGTATAGTTGCTGCCTTGTCTGTCTGTCCGAATTCTACATCATTGTTATTTGTTTGTCTCAATGTCATATGCATTTCCCCACAATTTTTATCCGCCCGTCTGTTCATCTGACCTTCCATCTGCCCCATAGTTAGTTTCTGCCGAAGATCTCTGGAACTAATATCTCAGATGCAATAAAACTTAAAATGAGGAAATGCACATATTCTTAGGTTATTCCAGTCTGATTTTTTTTCATGGACTAATTGCCCTTTGATTATTAAGGGGACATTAAATTGGATATTTGTGTTTCTGCATGAGATCTCTGGAATTAATAACTCAAATTCAATTAAACATGACATGCAACATCCTTAGCTAGAGGTCTCCACATATTGTCAGTTCTTTCAAGTCTGATGATTTTTCAGGGAATTATTGCCCTTTAACGATAAATAGGATTTGTTAATAGGACATTTTTTACGCACTAGTTGTCAGGAACTTATGACTCATTTTCAATAAATCAGCATTTCTGTCAAGAGGCCATGCGCAAACTGTCAGGTCATTCCAGTCTGATTTGATTATAAACATTATATTTTAAAGGATATTTTTGTTTTCCCACCAGTTCTCGGGAACTAATTACTTGAATTCAATTAAACTTTATATGCAGCATCCCTGCCAAGAGCACTTGCACATATTGTCAGGTCGTTCTGGTCTGTTGATAATTCGTCCGTCGTCCGTAATTCATCAAATATGGGCATGCGGAGGCGATAATATTTCTCTTTTCATTCAAGCTTAACCAAACTTGCACAGTTTGTGTTTTACAATAAAATCTGAGATAGATTCGATAATGGTTCAGATTGGACCAGGAACACCAGAGTTATTGCCCAAATAGTTTTCATCCAATCTTTGCCAAACTTCATAAAAATCTTTATTCTAATAATATGTCGGCCAGGTTTGATCACCAGCCAAATCACACTTGGAATTGTGGAATTATGACCCTTGAATTATCTCAAATTGGCCGTTTTAGCTGTTTCCGTTCTGTACAACAGTTTTTATCTGATCTTCACCAAACTTAGTGAAAATCTTTGTGGGCTTAATATCTTCAGGTTCGATAATCAACCAAATTGTCTCAGTAACTGTAGAGTTATGGCCTGTGAATTGTCTTAAATTAGCCTTTGTACCGGTTTCTCTCTTAGTCAATAGTCTTCATCCCATCTTTACTAAACTTGATGTTTAAAGTATATAATATAATATTTTAAGTTAGACAATCTACCAAACTGCCCCAGGAACTGCAAAGTTATGGCCCGTGATTTATCTTAAATTGGCATTTTAGCACCTTCCAACAGTTTTCATCCAATCTTTACCATAATTGATATTTTAAAGGTCCGCTGAATATGTAGGTCACCAGAGCAAAAATAGATTTAAAAAGTGAAAACTTTAAAAATCTTCTTCTATGAAACCGCAAGGCTCAGACCTTTCATATTTGATATGTGACATCCTCTAGAGGTCCTCTACAAAGATTTTCAAATTATGCCCCTGGGGTCAAAACGGGCCACGCCCTGGGGGTCACATGGTTTATATAGAATATATACGAAAATAACTTTAAAAATCTTCTCCTCTAAAACCACAAGGCCCAGAGGTTTTATAATTGGTATGTTACAACCTATAGTGGTCCTCTACAAAGATTGTTCAAATTATGCCCCTGGGGTCAAAACTGGCCACGCCCCGGGGGTCTCATGGTTTATAGAGAATATATAGCAAAATGACTTTAAAAATCATCTCCTCTAAAATCGCAAGGCCCAGAGGTTTCATATTTGGTATGCAACATCCTTTAGTGGTCCTGAACAAAGTTTGTCCAAATTATGCCCCTGGGGTCAAAATGGGCCACACCCAGGGGGTCACATGGTTTATGTAGAATATATAGCAAAATGACTTTTAAAATATCCTCCTCTGAAACCACAAGGCCCAGAGGTTTCATATTTGGTATGTAACATCCTATAGTGGTCTTCTACAAAGATTGTTCAAATTAAGCCCCTGGGGTCAAAACTGGCCACGCCCAGGGGGTCACATGTTTTATATAAACTTATATAGCAAAATGTCTTTAAATCATCTTCTCTGAAACCACAAGGCCCAGAGGTTTCGTATTTGGTATTAAACATCCTATATTGGTACTCTACAAAGATTGTTCAAATTATGCCCCATGAGTTAAAACAGACCACACCCGATTGGTCACATGGTTAATATAGACTTAAATAGCAAAATGACTTTAAAATTCTTCTCCTCTGAAACCGCAAGGCCTAGAGGCTTCATATTTGGTATGTAACATTGTATAGTGGTCCTTTACAAATAGTGTCCAAATTATGCCCCTGGGGTCAAAACTGGCCACGCCCTGGGGGTCTCATGGTTTATATAGACTTAAATAGCGAACTGACTTTAAAAATCTTCTCTGAAACGGCAGGGCCCACAGCTTTCCTATATTTGTTACGTAACATTGCATAGTGGTCCTCTCCAAAAATTGTTCAAATTATGCCCATGGGGTCAAATCTGGCCACCCCCAAGGGGTAACATGGTTTATATAGACTTTAATAGCAAAATGACTCAAAAAATCTTTACCTGAAATTGCAAGGCACACAGCTTTCCTATATTTGGTACGTAACATAGCATAGTGTTCCTCTCCAAAGATTGTTCAAATTATGCCTCTTTGGTCAAATCTGGCCACCCCCGAGGGGTCACATGGTTTATATAGACTTAAATAGCAGAATGACTCAAAAAATCTTTACCTGAGACTTAAAAAATCTTTACCTGAAACCGCAAGGCCCAGAGGTTTGTTCAAGGTTGTTCAACTTATGCCCCTGGGATAAAAATGAGCCACGCCTCTGGGATGCAAATCCCAATTGGGTTACAAGATCTGAGTTGAGCGTCCTAGGGCCCTCAGGGCCCTCTTGTTGATATGTGACATCCTCTAGTGGTCCTCTACGAAGATTGTTCAAATGATGCCCCTGGGGTCAGAACTGGCCACGCCCCGGAGTCACATGGTTTATATAGACTTGTATAGCGAAATTACTTTAAAAATCTTCTCTGAAACCGCAAGGCCTAGAGGTTTCATATTTGGTATGTAACATTGTATAGTGGTCCTCTTTAAAGATTGTTCAAATGATGCCCCTGGGGTCAAAACTGGCCACACCCCGGGGTCACATGGTTTATATAGACTTATATAGACTTACATAGCAAAATGACTTTTACAATCTAGTTTCTTGAAACCGCAAGGCCTGGAGGTTTCATATTTGATATGTAATTTTGTCTAGTGTTCCTCTACAAAGATTGTCCAAATGATGCCCCTGGGGTCAAAACTGGCCACACCCGGGCCTCACATGGTTTATATAGACGTAAATGGCAAAATGATTTTAAAATCCTTATCTGAAAGCACAAGGCCCAGAAATGTTATATTTGGTTGATACATTATATCGAGACCTCAATTGGGATTGCATATGGGACGGGTGGGGTCAAGGTCACTGTTGCTGAAAATTGAAAAACGGTTTCCGCTCGATAACTTTAGAACGAATTGAGATATTCTAATGAAAATTAATACATAGATACCTTACAATGACACCTCGCATGAGATTGCATATGGGGTGGGAGGGGTCAAGGTCAATGTTACTAAAAATAGAAAAACTGTTTCTGCTCAATATCCTGAGAACCATTGAGATATTTTAATGAAACTTAATACAATAATACATTATATTGAGACCTCGATTGGAATTGCATATGGGGTGGGTGGGGTCAAGGTCACCGTTATCAAAAATAGAAAAATGGTTTCTGCTAAATGTCTTGAGAACGCATTGAGCTACTTTAATGAAACTTAACACAGTACCTTATATCGAGACATTGCTTGGGATTGCATATGGGGTGGGTGGGGTCATGGTCACCGTTACTAAAAATAGAAAAACGGTTTCCGCTCAATAACTTGAGAACGCATTGTGATATATTAATGAAACTTAATACACATATCTTATATCAAGATATCACTTGGGTTTGCTTATGGGATGGGTGGGGTCAAGGTCACTGTTATTAAAAGTAGAAAAACGGTTCACGCTCAACAACTTAAAAACGCATTGAGATATTTTAATGAAACTTCATACGTAGATACCTTATATCGAGACCTTGCTCTACCTATGTGGTGGGTGGGGTCAAGGTGAAGGTCACTGTTACTATAAATAGAAAAACAGTTTTCGCTCAATAACTTGACAAATTTTAATGAAACTTCATAAATAGATATCAGGTGAGCGACCTAGGGCCATCGTGGCCCTCTTGTTTGTATATGGTCTGCTCAATATTGTTCCAAGCGAAGTTTACTGTATAAAACATTATAATAATATATAATTTATAATAATAATGCACTATAACCTGCAGTGTTGAAAATACATTTTTATTATGTTGTTTTTGTTGTTGCAGACAGCAGCCCTTCCACACTGAGGGACAGCAACAGCAACGAACCCGATCCTGACAAGGAAGTATTCCTAAACGATGCCGAAACCATGCACAGACTTTTTGCAGCAAAACATGGTAGCAGCCAATAATGATCAGCCATAACTGGAGGTAAACGTTTTGATGAAAACTTTCAATGGCCAATTATTTTGATGTTTTGCGCAACCGGGGTATTGTCTTTCTAACAAAACTTTTAGTTGAAATAAGTTAGAACCTTCAAATAGAACATTGAAAACATGTTGTTTTTTTTATTAGATACACAAAAATTTGTCTTGCTGATTTTTTATTTTTTCAAATTAATGTTGTACATGCAGAATTATATAATGCAATGCATTTTTATCGACAATTTATTGCATACATTTATATTTTCATATGAAAACAACATTTTTATACATCGAAATAAGCAAGGAAAGTATTGAAGGTTTATTCCGGTATTTTGAACTCCCGTCCCACAGCTCCGTAGTCCACTGCTCTATCCACTGTACCACTCTGACTTGTGGTTTCATTGGTATTGAAAAGGGATTATATGGATAGAAGGAGTGCTAAATATAGCAATCACATGACTTGGACTTGGTCACATGACCATAGTCCAGGTCATGTGATTTTTTTACTGTTATGTTTTTATTGAAAGGATAAATAAATGTTTCGAACAGCTACCAGCAGAAGCCTCAATAGCTCAGTTGGTAGAGCAGTGGTCTTGAGAGGCTTGGTGTGTGTGTTCAAGTACCGCTCCGACCAAGGGGAGTTTTAAACAACTCCTGGGCGCGCAGAACCACCTTTTTCCAAGGGAAAGTGGAGGTTCTACTCCCCCTAATAGGGGTTAGTTAAATATATACTTTTTAGTACAAAAGAAATAAAAACATTTTATCATTGTCACTACCCCACGTTGTAATTTTGTGCAAATAAAAACAAACACCAGGAGTATTTTTAATTTTTTTTATTGATCTTAGGATTTTTTTTATATAAAATTGATGACAAATACTTTATAGAATGTTTAGGCCAAGGAAAAAAATCAGTGGTTCAGGTTTCACGACAGACCCTACTTGCATCCCCTCATCCTTAAGAATGTTTGAAGCGAACAAAATTGTTTGGTATAAAATTTCTCAAAGATTTTCATAATATGACTTTCTAAAAAAATATAAGCAGTGGAACCTGAACCACATATTTTTTCCGTGACCTAAACTATACATTGTATGCTAACCATTAAATATTTATTATATATTTCCAGAAGTCAATCACTGAGATGTATCATCACCTGAGTTGCAGCAGTTATTGATCAACAAAGCAAGCCAAGGCGTGGGGCAGGATTTAAATGGAAGACGTGAAATGTTATTTAAATTTCTGTTTTCTATTGACCCAATTAAGAGTACTTGTTACAGCTCAGTTTAAATCTCAGTGTCGTCTTCGTTGTCTTATCGTATCATTGTCAAAAGAAGATCTAGATTTTGTAATACCATCACTCACCAATTAATGTAGGCAATAAAACAGTTATATTTCAAAACATAACCAATGAATACAGGCAAAAGTCATGTTTTATGGTGAGGCCAAAAAAATTAATTGTGTGTTTCGGGCAACCCGAGTCTAGCTAGCGTAAACCACCGACCCTCAAGTTTTTAGTGACGATTGTTTTCCATGAATCCAGTGTAAACCCCCCGACCCTAAAGTTTTAAGCGACGATTGTTTTCCATGATTCCAGCATAATTCCCGTCCCGAAAGTTTTTTTCGATGATTGTTTTCCATGAATCCAGTGTAACCCCCCCGTCCCTAAAGATTTTAGCGACGATTGTTTTCCATGATTCCAGCGTAAATCCCCGTCCCTAAAGATTTTAGCGATGATCGTTTGCCATGAATCCAAATTCGTCCAACAAACTTAATCCCGACCTACCTTTTTTGAAACGCCTGCCCAAAACACACAATTTATTCTTTTGGCCCGAGTAAGTAATAAATCCCAATAGGCAAAATTAGATGATTTACATTAAAGCAACCAAATCTGTTTTCAATGAAAATATTGTCAACATTCTAAGATTATTTAAGCATCAAATTTAATGTTGAAGAACTTACCCAATATTTTCCCTTGGTTAATAAATGACTCCTGACAGAGAGACAGACACACCTAAACTATATCCCTCCACCTTCGGGAGAGGATGAAATCCTACTGATGCATATGACTTGAATTATTAAAAGAAATTGCTTGTTATTGCTGTCAATGGATCTTGCACAGTCTCTGAAAGAAGTATCAGTTGTGAACACAAGGTTAAGACGACTGATGACGCAGGAAAGGTCTCGTATTCCAATAGCTCACAGTAACTGTCGTGTTCATGGAGCTTAACTATATACTGAACAGTAACAAAAGCATTCCATTGATTACATAAGCTCAAATAAATGAAAACATAAGTAATGCACACATGTATAATGAAACAAAATCTATACACTTAAACCAAAAAAGATACCGGACGCTTGATAATTTGTTCTCTTTTTGTTAGTGGATTGTATTGCAACCACTATGTCATAAAACAATAATTTATGTATGGGAAATATGAAAATGTACACATGTATGTTGAAAACATTGTATTTTAAAAAGCAATAATTGTTTACTGTATCAAGATCCGCTTTTCAAAAATTGATAAAGTGTCAGGTTTATTTTTTGGCCGAGTATAAATAACCATAATAATATTCAAAGAAGAAAACAACTGACAACTCAGCTAACAGTGGTTAGAATCTGGATGAAATTATTTATGAAAATAATTATGACATGAAAACTTTGAAAAACGAGTTTAATCTGAACAAACTGCAATTGTAAATTTTAATTAAAATGAGCATGTTGTTTGTAATATTAATTATATTTACAATGAAAGTTATCTTGCCATGGACATTTAAATACATCTAACCCTATTCTAAAAGGTTTCATAAATATGATTTTTTGTGTAATGTTATCAACTTAAACACCAAAGTTGGTAAAAACATAACATCATTGGCAAAAATAATAAACAGTTTAGTTTAAATTAAAAAAATAACATACAATGGCATCTTTAATTAAATGAAAAATGCATGCAACACAATCAAACATTCAAACAAGTAAATAATTTTATGAAAGTTACAATTTTCAAATAATCAGTCAGATAAGAAAACACTTCTATACAGTTCTGATAATGTTCCCAAAGAAATGTTCACATGAAACATAAAATATGATTGCTTTAGTAAGCGGACATAAGTGTCTATTATTTTAAAGTTTAATGTGAATAACAATAATGTACGATTTGTACCAGAACACATTACAGTTAGTAGATAATATGAATGAACTCAGCTCTTTGGCCTTCTCAAAGACGTTGCAGTAATTCATGACCCACTGTGACCAGCTTGCCTCGACTGGATCAACGCTGCACGTTATAGGGCCTGTAAAACAGAAACATAAACACACTGAAGATGGAAGAACAACAATTTGTGTTTTTAGACAAGAGTCACTTTGTGTCAAGGGTAAATAGGGGTTCAAGTGTAAATAAAACAACAACATGATTTATCATGAACAAAATACTGCACTTTTTTTTATATTTTGCTTTCAGCTGAAAGTAACATTAAAAATGGCCAAAAAGAACCTATATTCACACAAAATGGCATAAAAACAAATACTTTGTATTGCAATTTAGCAGAAACAGTTGTGTCTTGGAATTTTTATTCCGATTTCATTTGCAAATTTCCATATGATTGGACAACAGAAAACCAATGCTTTAACACATTTGAATTTTTATCATGAATTAATACTTAAAAGACAAAATAGGACACGGTAGGCAGTCAAAGGCTCCTTGACATGCTGATAGGGGCACAATCAAGGACCTGTTTCAGTTAATAAACAATTAATTGACTTGGTTTACATATTTTTGTGTACTGAAACAGAGATTGAAACTACATTAGTTAAATAAATGACAGAACTTAACACACACAAAAATTCTATATGAACATATATCAATAGCTCACTGAGCATTTTAAACTCAGGTGAGCTAAAAGAGAACAAGAGCTGTCAGAGGATAGCATGCTCAACTATTCGAAGTATTTCAGTTGGTGCCTTATTTGGTGGATTGGGCATAAATCGGTCACAATACAAAGCTGAGTTATGGTAACTATTGCACTGGATGCTGAAGCTGATGACATTTTGATATTTCCAAGTTTCAAGGGAAACCTTGTTTGTTTGTTTTGAACTTAAAAGACTTCTGAACCTCAAATCTGAAAATCCAAGTTAAAAGATGGCATAACTTTGTCAAAATAACAAACCAAGTTGTGGGAATTGTAGCACCTGATGTTGAAAATTATGAAAATGTTAAATTCCAAGTTTCAAGTAAATACCTGCTGTAGTTTTGAAGTTATACAGATTTTAATGATATGTGAACTGTAAAGTGAAAATGTAAGTTAAAGGGGACATAAATACGTCAACACACAAAACTGAGTAATGGGATTGTTGCATATGATGCTGGCATTGATGATAATGATATATACTAAGTTTCAAGTGAATGTCTTATGAAGTATTGAAGTCATTGGGACTTGTTAATCAAAACTAACCAAAGTTGAGACGCGGACACCAACACTGGGGCAAGTGGAAAGCTCATCTATTCTTTCAACAGTTGAGCTAGAAACAGTCTAAATTAAAGGAAGTAGCAGTAAACATTGTCATGATATATCAGTATATGATTCTTAGGGTTTGGTTCACCTTTCAATCCATTACTATATGATATGGCACAGTGTAACCATAGGTAACAAGAGCTGTCTCAGGGACAGCGCGCTTGACTATTAATATATTCTTTGTGAGAGTTATGTACCTTGGTCAGCGACCTTACATAACGACACTGAAGACATGTGAAGTTTCAATTGAATATCTGCAGTAGTTACAGAGATATGTACTTGTTGCATGCAAATATTAACCTGAATTTTTTTATTACAAAAAGGGGCATACGTTTACTAAAATGCTGGTGACAGTTATGGGCCTAGCGAGTGACCTTACATAATGACCATGAAAACGTGTGAAGTTTTAATTTAATATCTATAGAGATATGTACTTGTTGCATGCACATTTTAACCTGAATTTTCGAAGTACAAATAGGGGCATAATTCTGCTTAATTGCAGGTCAGAGTTATGGGCCTTGGTCAGTGACCTTACATAATGACCTCGAAGACGTGTGAATATCTGTAGTATTTACAGAGATATGTACTTGTTGCATGCAAACCATAACCAGAGCATGACGGCAATGCTGACATCGATGGAGCAGATAAGAAGAATAGTTCAGACAATTCAATGAATAGTCGAGCTAAAAATAAATAAGTCAGTAAATACAAGTACAAATGTCTGGTTTCTGTACACAATTTTTTTTTTTTGCACTGCATTCTACACATTGTAATCGACCAAACTGGTAATGGTTGATTCTTGTCAATAGTACATTAGATTATTGGTGCATTATTACTTTTGGTATGATATATTTAGTTACTGATTACATGAAAAACCATGTATCATGATACATACCGGTATACCATATCACTAGGTGTGCATATTGTTACACACTTAGTGGAAATCATTGTCTGTTTCTCTTTGTTTCTATACTAATACAAATTTACATTGGCCAAATATTAATGACAGAATGAAAATGACACTTCATACCTCTGGTGTTGATTTCTGTGTCAGCCAGGGAATGTCTAAGAAGGAGTTGTTCAGATACCGATACTGCCCATGATCGTCATCAGCTGCTTCGAGGTCGGCATAAACTCAACCTAGAGATGCAGAATAACAATTTGTTGACAATATATATGAGATAGAAGTTGTGTTCTAATGATTGTCTTTTAGTCTTTTAAATAACATTTGGTTTAAATGGTAACTGTACAAATAAGGAATGTAAACTGTATAGTGTATAAATACTGACAAGAATATCGGTAAAACAGATAGATGCTCTCTGATGCTGCTTTGACACTGCTTGACAATGTTGACGAGTTAAAAGCACCACACTGTCACACTGAGGCAATCATTTGTGCCAAATCATCGAAAAATCCAACTTTTGATCTTCAAACTTTCACTGTGACCTTGGCCTTTGACCTACTGAGCTACCGTTCATGTGTGGTAAAACCATCTCATTGAGGTTAACATTTGTGCAAAAGTACTTTTCAAATCCCTCCATCCATGGCCAAAGCCAATATTGATCTTCGACCTCTAAGTGTGACATTGACCTTGGACTTACTGACCTGATTCATTCGTGTGAGATGCAGTCTCATTGAGGGAACTATTTGTACCATTTAATTTGTAAATCCCTCAATCCTTGGCAAAGATATAGCTCGGGGAGGTAGAGTGCCAATTTTGACATTTGACCTCTAAAAGTGACCTTGAACTTTGACTTACAGACAGGCTTTATGCGCGTGACATGCCTTCTAATTGAGGCAAACACATGTAGTAGGTAATTTGAAAATCTCTTAAACTTTGGCAAAGTTAACGCCTGGACAAGCGAAGTGCTTATTTTGACCTTGACATCAAAGAGTGACAATGACCTTTAACCTACGGACCTGATTCATGTGCAACACACCATCTCTCTGAGGCAAACATTTGTGAAAAGTAATTAAAAATCTCTCCACGCATGGCCAAGCTAGAGCCCAGGCAAACAGTGTGACTATGAACCTTTAACTTCTACGAGTGACCTTGACCTTTGACCTGGTTTATGTGTGCGACATGATGTCTCATTGAGGCAAACATGTGTCCAAATTCTTTTATAACCCCTTAGTCCATGGCCTATTTACAGACCAGAAGGACTTAGCGACAACTTTTTGCTTGGCCGAACCTTTCCGGGGAGCATAAAAATGTGCGAAAGTTAAGTCAGTTTGACAAATGGTGATGTTGTAAGGTTATGTTAGAAACAAAATAATTTTTGCATTTTTTTTGTTTATCTGCTAACAGATTTGTCATTCTGATGTGGTATATTAAACAACTTAGGCAACAGTCCTCGTGGTTTAATTCATACCCATCAGAATTCCAATCATTGTTTATTAGCTGATTAACAACTCTAAATCAAAAAAACAATTGTGAAATAAAGTGAATCTTTCACAAACAGTTAACACATTGAAACCATTTATTCATTCAAAACTACTTGTCTAGTTTTCTGACCAAATTGGCTTGTAACAATACTACAACAACATCTTTTTCAGAAATGTTACTTGCTTCTGTAGCCTTCTGGACGTGACATAGTGACTGCTTCACGTTCAGTAGGAACGCCTCTACCATCATCGTTTAGTGATGCTAATGCAACTGATCCTGAAATATGGGAGTAGCTCTGATTAACAGAAGACTTTCTTGTGACAGCTTGAACAAAACCTTTACTGGACATGTAAGAGTAAAATTGTTCTTCTATAATGTAACCATACTTGAATCTCTAACAGATCTCGAATTTTTCTACTACGTCCTCGTAAACCTTACAACAATTGAAGCACATGTTTGTAAAGAATATGTATATGAAATGACTACCCAAACAGCAACAAAAGCAAGATACTAAGAGCAATAGAGTCTCAGTGGTGTAACTGAAATGGTATATGCCTTGCAATTTGTAGGGTCCTACTGGGGGAGGTTTCAAAAGTGTGTCAATAAGCCTTGAGCTACAACAACTAGGGTTAAAGTAAATGTGCGAAATAGTAAATTTCTGGGAGGCTAAACTTAACTCTGTGCTGAACCTTTTTTTTTTTTATAAAATTCACATCCAGCTACATCAAATGTTTGTACACTGTAAATATGTCTTGCCACTAATCCACTGATCACTGTTCTCCCACTTGCTCTGATGCCGATACTGCCCATGAGTGTTACCAGCTGCTTCAAGGTTGGCATAAACTCGACCTAGAGAGGCAGAATAATATAACTTTAAATATTGGCACAAATCTGGGGGAACATTGTAGGCTTTACTTGTTTCGTTAATTTTTTTCGATTCTATCCATATTTAACAGTATTTTAGTCATATAACGGCGGCCATTTAACCTACTCACATTGTCCTGGGCAAGCTTAGCCGATCTAATCAGTTAACCAGTACTAAGTGCACATACTTATTCCAGTAACTGACAACTGCCCTACTTGAATCAGAGGTAGGCGGAGAATGGCCGTAGAAATAATGTCATGACCAATCACCACGAAAGCTATAAGACTGGGCCGGAAAGTAACCTCACAAACCCCAGATTGGCAGTCCTGCACACACCAAATGAGCTAGCCAGTCTGGCGCACGCATTAATAAATCCTTTTATCAAAAAAGATGCAGCTTAAAGAGCTTTTATATAATTATAATGAAGTCCTATTTTGAAGCTGTTAAAGGATTAACAGGAAATAACTAGGGAATATATGAATGGTGACTTTTGATATCATGATATATCAGACGAGTCCGATATGGCGTAGGAAAAAGACGAGTCTGATATCACATGGTATCAAAAGTCACCTACCATATATTATATTTATTATGCCACGTTTTGCAAATATTGTTTTTTAATTAATCAAATAAAATAAACAAATTAAATGGCAAACATTTTTCAATTTACGGTACAACACAATATGCAAATGAGACAGCCTGATGGCGTAATCTAGCACTGATGCATAGTTACGCATAAAAATAGTTAATTTAACATTCTAAAATAGATTTAACCAATGAACAAAAAATTAAAGCGAGAAATTTCTACTTATTTATACATTCATGTCATTTTATCTATTAACACACACACAAGTAGAACACTGCATTCCACATAATGATTACTTTTCAACTGTTGGCAGTATGTGTCTGATGTGAATATTCAACAATGAAACAAATTTAAAAGTAAAACAACCAGTGGATTTATAATCAAGTGAGTCGTTAATGAACTTTTTCATCAGTGCATAATGTGTTCGAAGTTAAAAGGTGGATGCATGCTCTGAAAAACTATCCCCCATGTATAATGTCAAACTGGGTGGGGAACGCAACTGCAGTCTGCAGGATTCAGAGATGCAGCCTGTCATGTTTGCGATGTGGGCTCGTATTAAAGCTGCATTATATTGGTGGGACAGAAAAGGGTATCACAAAGCTTCTGTACCATGTCCTTCCTGGCAGTGTTAGCAATTAGTAAGTGCCCTGGTAATACCATATTGAGTGCACAAATAAGAGTCACATTATAATCCTTTGCCTTCTTTTTTGCCTTATTTTAGAGCGATAGGGGCCTATATTTAAATATTTATAGAATTAAGTCATTTATTCACATATGCTGTTTTTGCTTATGTTATTGTGAGTTATTTCCAAAAGGTGACTCAATTTCCTTCATATTTTCAGGTTCACAGCCATTGAAAACTAAAGATGACATGTACATGTGAAAGTTGCTGCAACAGACTGAGAGAAACAATTTTTGTATGTGACATTGTCTATGCACTATTTAGCTAGTGGATATGTGTTGCTGTATCATTAAACAGATTATCTTGTCTATGAATTTCAAACTGCATTTAACTAGTTGTTATGAATTTAAATTGAAGAATTCCAAGTAGACCATCATAATTAGTTCTATTTTTTTCAATTTCATATTCTTCAAATGGGTTTGCATCATTTCCCAATTTTCTTTGATTTTTTTCCCTATTTCATGTTGGACTAAAGTATTAAGTTATAACACATTGACTTTTTTTGCATTTTATTTAACTAAACCTATTGTTTATAACTTTTAAAGCCATTTTTTTTATTGAACTTTGACATTTCATTTAGAAATAAATGGATTTGTTGTGAATCAAATTATAGTGGCTAGTATTTATATGAATTTCTTATCAAAAGTAAGAGTTCATTTTTTTTAATTGAGAATAATTTCTTAAACAGCATGTTTTCTTTTGTTTTGTTTTCTTTCTTTTCTTTGTTTTTTTTTTGTTTTAATTATTTTTAGCCATCATTTCAAATAAAATTATTGTTGTTACCTTGCTAGATTCTAGAATTTGTTTGCTTTCTTATGATTAAAACATTTCAGTTGTCTATTTAAAATAACTGTTCTTAATAGCATTTTTCTAAAACATTTCATTTGTAATAAAGTGACACAAAATAAACGATTACAGTAGCTTCTTTCTTGGTATATTTAAAGACATACACTTACAGTACACTGCAACTTACAGCAATGGATAGTGATTTTGCAGTTCCTGATTCCTTGTTGATACAATTTATGGTCTGAGTGATTTGGTTTCATATCCTTAATCGTATTTTCTGTATTGATAGAAAAACAGCCACAAAATTTCATCCAATTCTTTCATGCATTTCAATTTTTGTGATAGGCTATCTGATTGTAATTTTTTCAGCTTTTAAAAATATCAGCTTTTTCTAAGATTTTATTAACAGGTTTTCTATGTTGTGCATTGCATGTTTTTGCATAAAGCTTATTTGACATAATAACTGAATTCTTGTTAACTGAATAATATTTAAATGTTTGGTTCCAGTAAAATTTATTTTTGTGAATTACAATGCTGTAATTGTATAGATCTATTCTTTGTTTACGTTTAAGGGACGTAAGTGACATTCCACGCCTACAAAAAGTAGTTCCGAGAAGTGGGTGGGACTAAACAATCCTTGCACGTGACACTGTAGCATGATATTCGATAAGGTAGGCGGAGCTAAAACGTGTCATCAGTCAGGGAAATGATATTACAGAAAGTAGGCGGGGTTAATTTATCGGTCAGTGGTATCATAACGCTTAAAAATATTGGGTCAGCATCTTCAACGTAATTGTGAACTAGTGGCATAATAAATATGAACAATCGCCCCATGGCAGACATGTTTTGCTTAATAATCAAGAGAGAGATTGAAGGATCAATAAACCATTTATGTGTATTTATTTAGAAATCCACCCAGCAGTCTTGGGCAAAAATATTTTCTGAAGTTTTTTTTCAACTTGGTAGTCCAGGCAATCAGAGAACTATATTGATCAACTTGAGGAAATCGTACATATGCCCATTTAAAAAACTGTCAACTAGCTGGTCCTGTGATGTTTTAATAATAATTATGGCAACAGGCAAAGAACTAATCACAACTTCCCCCCTTTAACTCTTTTTAGAATATCTGTTGAACCGTTTTAGCATCTGGTTGTTGATGAAAATGACGAAACAATACTCTTTAAAACAGCCCCAAACACTACAGTGCTTTGTTATATAGCCTGTACATTCTTTTCTGTCCTCCATTTAAGAACTGACTAGTAATGTTCTGCATTTCATCAGAGAATGAACTGTAGGGAAAATTACGCCTAACTTGCATAAATGTCGACAGTTCATACACTGATGAAATAACTGTTCTATGCTTATAATTACAATCCAAAATGGATATAAACTTTGATTTTAACTTTCTAAGGGCAGCAACATCTCCCTTTGTATTGTTTTTTTTTTCTCAAGTGATGTATAGGATATGAAGTAGGAATCCATCGTTTTTGTTTTGTCGAATGGCACATTTAGCATTTCTAATATCTTGCCAGACATTTAAATAGCTGTGGATAATTTTGCAGTAGACTTTCTGGTAAAAACAATTAAACACCCCCAATAAATGTGTTAAAAAGTTCACCTTCTTCAACACTGGCAACCAATGAATAAGCTACATGTATTTTGTTTACGGACGTTAGTAAACATAGTAAACATTCGAGCAAAACAGTGACATTTTGCAAATTGTGAATGAAAAAGTAAACTTTGTAAACATTTGGCGCAAAACAATGATGTCATTATGCAAAAATTGAATGAAAAAGTAGAACGGTCGTGATTAATAAAGAGGTAATTTGCATACACAGCCGGTTCCAATCAAAATGCAGCATTTACATGAAAATGCAAAGTTATAATTATTGCAGTTAATTTGAATGATACTTTCAATCAATAGTCATGAAGATATACTGCACACAAGAAGTGGAGTAGACTGACAGACAGACAGAAGGACACAGCAATCACTGTACATATCCAAACTACCTTCGGGACAAAAATCCATCATGGCGTGCTAAAAACTAATGCTATCTTACCTTACTATTCAGCATGGTGGGCACAATGCATGCTGCACATTGCTGGTGAATATGTCCGTCAGGTTCTCAAATCCAAGCGGGAATGTACCTGAAGGCTGCAATGAAGCTACATTAGTTGGAAATATGTTACATTTCAATGGTTCAATGGAATCTGGTTGCAAAATAAATGATCATGACTAAATAATAAATGAACAGCACACCTATTTCTACAACTTCTGGAAAGGAGAATAATTGCCCAGGTGAGCTAAATTCTCATTGGAATATCAACAAGATTCTTCAATGAGGTCATTAATGCAAGTAGTCTGGTCAAATACATAGCTAGAAAGTTAGAGTCTTAAAGGAACTATATCAACAAAGAAATTGCCTTCCTATTGAACAATAAATGATATTATATGATAGAAATGAGCAATACTAAGACATTTTGTGTTAAATAAATAATACATAATATAATACACATGAGACATTTGTAAACAACAAATAAGCCAAAAAAGTTTAAAAATTAAAACCCCATGTGGGTATTAGATTCACAATTTAGGAGCCTTACAAATAAACGACAGTAGACAGCGCTCTAACCAACTGCGCTAGTCTGCATGGTAATGAATCATGCGTAAACTATGGTTATACAAAATACAATTCTGACATCAAAATGTAAACATGAAAAGGGCCAAACAAACATGACCCTTATTATAAATTGATTTTTATCTCAGAATGCATTCACTCTTTTCACATTACATATACTCTGTTTTAACTGTTATTATATGGCAGTATTAATATCTTATTTTTCTTGAAGCCATTTTTGATGACATAGGCCCTTTAACAGTGAAATTTAGTATTGCATTATGCTAATATTTTTTAGTTATGCTTTTGACTGCTTACTATTTTGTTCTGATATTTAAATGTACCTAACACTGCAGAACCTTTTGTCCAGACCCTAACAGCATTGCAGTGGCAGGCCTAGATGGATGCATTGGTTTGCTGGTAACGACATCCACTGAAATCATTCTTGCATAAAAGTCAAAGACCACACATATTATTTACATGTAATAGTTTAAACAGTTCTCTGTTGTTGTTGTTCTTCCAGCCATTCTGCCAGTCTGACAATAAGCCTCCAATAGTGCCTGATCTATAAACCTGTAATACAACAGGAAAGCATCGTGTATACAATTATATGTGTTTCAATTACTTACATAAGAGCAAGATTTTTTGTCATCAAAATACTATCTTTTGCTTAAACCACTGAGCTCAAATTCTTCAACTGAAAGATATTGAATGAATGACAGTGCATTATTTACAGGTGTGTCAAAGGAACTCTTATGAAGGTCAGATAAACATACATTTTTGTTCTTTTACTAACAAGTTTGATAGTCTTTATCCTAATCAACCTGAAAATGTTTTGCTGTACATCATATAAATATTGACTTCCTTGAGGGTTACAGTGCGTCTTGTCAACCCGAGGCAACACTGTCAACTGAGGCTTTATTAATTTTATTATACCGAAGAAACTCACTAAACCCCATATCACTTGCGTACCGGGTGACATAGCCGTAGCAGGCGACAATTGTTGCCCGCTGCAGTTTATTTGCATAATATAGACAAATAATCAAGTGAGGTATAATATAATCGTTTGTTAACTCTAATAGAAAATACATTGAAATAACAATGTTCAGAACTACCATATGCTTATAAACTTTATAAGTAGTTATAAGGGTCATCATCATTATCATCATCATCATTACATGTATAATCCTTGTTTGATTTATCACTGTATTTGTGAGTAAATAAAGAACAATGTTCAATGTTTACATTATTCTGGGTGTCTGCGTCTAAAACTTTCTGGTCCAGCAATCACGTCCTGAAATTCCTTAACACTGTGTAGACTGAAGGGATGGTCGCTGGCCTGTGGTCACTCCGGAGGTACTGGTTGTGTTCCTCCAGATGGCCTGACCAGCACGGCCAGGGATGGCATCGCATCAGAGTAGCAGGTGAACGCCAGGAACAGGCTAGACATTTTATCACGATGGTAACTGAAAATAAGACGTCATTGAATAGAACATCTGGTACAGTCGACTCTATTACCTCAAAGCACAAAAACTTTGAGCCATCAAAACTTTCAGCTAGCCAGAAACTGTTTTCAGACATCATTGCATCTGTTTCTCCCAAACCTCCTGACTAAAGAGTATTTAAACATGCAGACCGTTTTAGGTGATTGACTGAGGACTAGTTTGGCTCAATTAAAATTTGTTTTGCATAGATGTGCAATATTTATGGAAGAGAACTTAACACAATAATACGTATATAATAAACAATATAACTCTTCTTTTGACTAGAATTGCACGCAGTATTTATACCAATATAATCTGCAATGAAAAGTTTTCTACAAACCTTGTGGTTTTTACCATAAGTGGTAAAATTTGGGAATTAATTTTGGAAAGACCATAATATATGAATGTGTGAAAGATTTGAAGCCAAAAATCCTATATTCTCCACTGGACACTAGCCTGGTCATTTTATCAATTAGCGACTGGACACAACTTTACTCCAAACACACAATTTATGGAAGGAAAACTGAGACCGGGACCAGGACATACACCTAGAGCCATCCGAAAATAGAACAGAAAATTTGAGCCGAACAAAAGAAATTTATATGAAAATATATTGCAGAACAGTTGGTACTTGAAACAAAATTCGAGCAAACAAGAATTTGCAAATAGCAAGTTTCAACTTATAAGGATTTGACTGAAATCACTGTCATTAGCAAATTCATTTATGTTTCAATGTTATTGGTAAGTTCTATAAATTGCAAATTCATTTCAGTCTCTGTGTTACTCTTAAATCAGTGAAGTATTGTAACAGTTCTTAAATGTACAATGTCTACATGATTGCAGATTTGCAGTGGTGTAGGTGTCCGCCTTCTGATCTTGTGATTGTGAGTTCAATGTCAAAATAATGCAAATGTGACATCAACGTTTATACCGCTATCACACCAGAGCCCGTCCTTACCATGTCTACCACGTACTGCGAGGACACGGTGAGGACGGCCTTTGACAAGTTGAGGACTGAGGGATATGCATCAGGGACCTTGCGTAGTGAGGACGTGGTGAGGACGGCCTTTGACATGTTGAGGACTGAGGGATATGCATCAGGGACCTTGCGTAGTGAGGACGGGTGAGGACGGCCTTTGACATGTTGAGGACTGAGGGATATGCATCAGGGACCTTGCGTAGTGAGGAGGTGGTGAGGACGGCCTTTGACATGTTGAGGACCAAGGGATATGCATCAGGGACCTTGCGTAGTGAGGAGGTGGTGAGGACGGCCTTTGACATGTTGAGGACCAAGGGATATGCATCAGGGACCTTGCGTAGTGAGGAGGTGGTGAGGACGGCCTTTGACATGTTGAGGACCAAGGGATATGCATCAGGGACCTTGCGTAGTGAGGAGGTGGTGAGGGCGGCCTTTGACAAGTTGAGGACCAAGGGATATGCATCAGGGACGTTGCGTAGTGAGGAGGTGGTGAGGGCGGCCTTTGACAAGTTGAGGACCAAGGGATATGCATCAGGGACCTTGCGTAGTGAGGAGGTGGTGAGGACGGCCTTTGACATGTTGAGGACCAAGGGATATGCATCAGGGACCTTGCGTAGTGAGGACGTGGTGATGGCGGCCTTTGACAAGTTGAGGACCAAGGGATATGCATCAGGGACCTTGCGTAGTGAGGACGTGGCGAGGGCGGCCTTTGACAAGTTGAGGACCAAGGGATATGCATCAGGGACCTTGCGTAGTGAGGAGGTGGTGAGGCCGGCCTTTGACAAGTTGAGGACCAATGGATATGCATCAGGGACCTTGCGTAGTGAGGAGGTGGTGAGGACGGCCTTTGACAAGTTGAGGACCATGGGATATGCATCAGGGACCTTGCGTAGTGAGGAGGTGGTGAGGACGGCCGTTGACATGTTGAGGACCAAGGGATATGCATCAGGGACATTGCGTAGTGAGGACGTGGTGAGGACGGCCTTTGACATGTTGAGGACCAAGGGATATGCATCAGGGACCTTGCGTAGTGAGGAGGTGGTGAGGGCGGCCTTTGACAAGTTGAGGACCAAGGCATATGCATCAGGGACCTTGCGTAGTGAGGAGTTGGTGACGGCGGCCTTTGACATGTTGAGGACCAAGGGATATGCATCAGGGACCTTGCGTAGTGAGGAGGTGGTGAGGACGGCCTTTGACATGTTGAGGACCAAGGGATATGCATCAGGGACCTTGCGTAGTGAGGACGTGGTGAGGACGGCCTTTGACATGTTGAGGACCAAGGGATATGCATCAGGGACCTTGCGTAGTGAGGAGGTGGTGAGGGCGGCCTTTGACAAGTTGAGGACCAAGGGATATGCATCAGGGACCTTGCGTAGTGAGGAGGTGGTGAGGACGGCCTTTGACAAGTTGAGGACCAAGGGATATGCATCAGGGACCTTGCGTAGTGAGGAGGTGGTGAGGGCGGCCTTTGACAAGTTGAGGACCAAGGGATATGCATCAGGGACCTTGCGTAGTGAGGAGGTGGTGAGGACGGCCTTTGACATGTTGAGGACCAAGGGATATGCATCAGGGACCTTGCGTAGTGAGGACGGCCTTTG
Organism: Congeria kusceri; assembly: GCA_027627225.1. Classification (NCBI taxonomy): domain Eukaryota; kingdom Metazoa; phylum Mollusca; class Bivalvia; order Myida; family Dreissenidae; genus Congeria; species Congeria kusceri. Next base: position 366,240 of record JAPFQT010000066.1, read on the forward strand.
ACATGTTGAGGACCAAGGGATATGCATCAGGGACCTTGCGTAGTGAGGACGTGGTGAGGACGGCCTTTGACAAGTTGAGGACCAAGGGATATGCATCAGGGACTTGCGTAGTGAGGACGTGGAAAAACAAGGACGTAGCATGAACCTTTTTATGATGTATTTGTAAAAGTTGAAGCGCGTTTATGATGTATTAATGACGCAGTAAGGACTTTATGAATGTACCTACATGGGGACTTAATGCAGCACTTTCTTCCCATTGGTTCTACGCATGTGCAATGCGCTCATTTGGACATCTCTGTGTTACCATAAAGACATGCTCAGGACTGCTACAAGTCAGTATCAGATTTGTGTACGAGTTCACAACGCTAATGAAGTCATTTCTGTCCATTTCCTACGTACGTAGTGCTTCAGCACTGCATCAGCGGTGGAGCAACGTAAAATAATGCCTCTACATCAAAATTCAATGAGAAAACAATGATATACGATAGAGCGTTGCAACATATATATATATGACAAGGTTGATGTGGACATGGACATGGTGTTAGCATGGTACTAGCTTCATACCGTATTCTAAGATGCACCGGATACGCAAAAGCTGTGCCCTATGAACTGATTTGACATGAAGCACAAGGGATGACGAAGGATGATGTGCGTGGTATTAGTGTTGACCGCCTGGTCGTGTTGAGGACCTTGTGTAATTAGAACTGAAGGGCTCTGGTATGATAGCACCATTACTTACAGATCCGTATTCACAAACTGGACTACTTACAGTTCTTCCTCCCAGTCATGACCCTGGCATTTGAGGGGAAAGGGGGGGGGAACAAACAGTGCCATCAGGTGAAGAACGCCTGGTCACGCTCCTTCTTCTGCCTGTCATCACTGTCATAATTGTCATCCTCCTCCTCTTCATAATCATCGTCATCATCTGGTGCTGGAGTGCTTTATACTGGCCACTGCTTCTTCGCCTGTAAGTAGATGGATATCTGAATAGTGTGCACACCAGCAGCAGCAGTTTCAGTAGTATACTTAATATTGCATTGTTTTTATCATCATCATCATCATCATCATCATCATCATCAAACAGTAGCGCAATAGCAATTATAGTTCATTACAGTTTCTAGAGAGCAGAAACGGCAATAATGCCCAATGTCAGATAATTCAAGGGCCATAACTGCACAATTCCTGGGTGATTTGGCTGGCCATTAAACTTTACCAAGATATTACATATAATAAAAGCTTTTAATGAAGTTTGGCAAATATCGGATGAAAACTGTACAACATAGACCAAAAATGGCTTAAAGGACTAAAACGGCTAATTTTAGATAATTCAAGAGCAATAACTCAGCAATTCCTGGGTGGATTTGGCTGGTTATCGAACTTAGCAAAGATATTATTGTTACACTTCATGAAGTTTGGTAAAGATCAGATGAAAACTGTTGGAGAGAGAGTGGAAAAAGCTAACAAGGACAATTTTAGATTTAATTCAAGGGCCATAACTGCATTATTCCTTGGGTGATTCGGCTGATTTTCAAACTTGACCTAGACATTATTATCACAAATATGTTTATTAAGTTTGGTTAAGAATGACAACTGTTAGACATGGAGAGCAAAAACGGCCGAAAAGGTCAATTTCAGATAATTCAAGAGCCATAACTCATCATTTCCTCAAGCAATTTGGCTAGTTATCGACTTGAACTAGATATTATGCCTGCAAACATTTTCTTTAAGTTTGGTGAAGACTGGATGAAAACTGCTGGAATTAGAGAGTGGAAACGAAAGTGTTCTACAGACAGACCAACCGACAGACTTACCGACCGACATTAGCAAACCAATATACCACGCCATCTTCGATGGGAGGCATAACCAGCAGTGTTTATCTTACCTTAGGATACTGAAATGACTATTTGTTACAATTCAACATTAAACTTAAGGAGCTTTTTATTTACTAAAATGTTGCCTCCTACAAACATAGAAATTAAAAAACAATGAACATATGTCTTACTGTAATGTTCAAAAAGGCAGATCTTGGATGGAGAATGCCCGTAGGCCATTTTTTTAGCAACAGGTTTAGCCCATTCTGTCAGCACAGGGTCTCTACATTCCTGACGTATTTGCGCCTTGCGAATCCCTTCAGGTTCTGAAATCCAAGGATTAATGGTACATGTATCTCTTCGCTTCAATCAAGCTCGAAAGTCTAGGAAACTCACAAACGTACATCTGTGCCATGTACGATTATAAAGTAATACACATCTATGAAGGTGGTCAAAAATATTTTTTAGTCTACACACTTCAAACTACAAAGGTTTTAATTACAATTTGAATTATCTGAGGGTTTTTTAATGTATGATTTCCAAGCAATGTCACTCCATGCAGAATCATATGTCCTTGTCAGGTTCAATATAACCTTCTGGTTTATTTTTTGCCAGCTGCAACAATTTTGTTAATGTCATTTAGCTGATTTACCTTCTGATAACAAATTAGCATGTATATGCAGTGTTTTTTTCATGTTAAGGGGAAAGGTGGCAGGGCCCTTCAGATGGGGAATGATACGGCAAAAGGGGAATTATTGTTTACAGAAAAGCATTATTAGATGTTCATATTCTACTTCGTTATCAAACAATAATAAATTGCTTTGCTACAAATGATAACTTAGATTATGCACTTGGTTTGATGAAAAAATGCTGGGATTGTTTAAGAAAATGCCTTTATTTTAATCAATTTTTGTCCGATTTTGGTCAAATTATTTCAGTATCTGAGGGGAATTTTAATGCAAATATAGGGGAAAAATAAACTGGCCCTAAAAAGCCCTGTATATGTATTGAGCCCCCTCGGTTCTGAATGAGAGGCAAGTGGACGTGAAGTAAAGCTGTGTATTGCACAAACATATAAAATAGTTGTCTATCAGTCGTACATGTTCTCGTAACTCTGCAGGATTTTGGGCGGTTATCAGCTACCACTCAGCATTACTCCGCTTAGATTCGCCAAGTAATTACTCGCATCTAACATTCCGACTCTGTGACAGCGAGTAAAATATCTATTTCGCTAGAGCCGTACTGTACATCCTGAATTTCAGCCAAATTTACAGTTTCTCTAAACATTTTCACAATTAAATGGAATTTCCCAATGTTCTGTACCGTCTCAAACTGCCCATGAAATAATTAATAATTTATGAGAGCCTAGATAAAAGAATAGAACAATGGCATATAGTAACTAGAATGTAAAATATTGGTCATATAATTACTAGCTCTGTGAGTTTCTACACGGAATAACTGCGCATTAATTCCCTACCCAGGGATGGCACTGTATCTGTACCAGAACGCAGCAACTAGTTTCTTCATTGGTTTATTATCGCGAAAAGCTGTAACAAAATGAACGGATATTATATAACTTGACAATTAATTTGACGAGACACGTAAATATGATAATCAGAATAGATAGCAAATGCATTTAATCCCAGTTTCGCATTAATAATAGACTTTTAACTGTTAATGTAATGTTACCGAGCAAAATATAGCCAAAATACTAAATAAGTAAACAAAGAAACCTATAGGTGCACATTTCACCTCAAATGAATGTTAAAGTAATCAAAATGGGCATGTTTCTTAGAAGATGCACGTGTAGCGAACATACTGACACATGATAAAACCTAACGAGTAACGTATATGAACCGACATTAAGAATGAATCTAGAGGGTAAAAACTGTAGTAAGTTTTCCATTATGAACAGTGGAAAAAGAGAATTGTACATAAATGACACTAATAACACTAAATTGTCTTACATTAAGGACCAACACGGCTTCAAAAGTCTTTTCAATCAACAAATTTTTGCAGCAACAATGTAGCATGCCAGAAAAAGTGGTTGCGGAATAACTTCTTTATCAAGAGCTTAAATTAACAACAACTCAATAAGGTTACAAATCACTAATACTAAACGATTTAGCGGTGACATTCTCTCACAGTATCAGTCAACAATACATACCTCTGGCTTTGTGCATGTTGCGTTCACCAATCGAGTAATGGCGACAAGAAACACTGCCGGAGCCTCTCTGTGCATAGTGAATGGGGAACCCTGTACCTTCCATGGTGAAATACAACTGCTGAAACCAAGATATAGCATAAATACACATTAAGTTACATGCAAGAAGTTTTGTGAAATACATAAATTCTGTATGTTTTGATATGGAGAAAAACCCATGCCAGTAATTGAAAACGAGTATTCACCAGATATAAAACATGGTTAGTGAATGGCATTTAAGGCAGTTCCAATAATCTTGCTGTTGGGATAGCTCTTTCGCTCTTTAAAGTGTCTGCCTCTCACGCTGGGTTCAACCCCCCAACATAATGCAATACATTTTAAATTGACATTAATTCTAATAAACTGTAATGACGGTTATTCGACTGAATACTGTTTCTTATTTACGAAAGGCATTTTATAATGTCTATGTTCGAAAACGCTTGGTGCGAACGGAGTATACACTGATTACCGATGTACATGATCATTTACTCCAAAGGCATCAACAGCTATTGTATGGAGATAAAAAAAAGTTACCAAAACGTTATTATTTTACCGATTTCAATGCGTTTATTTTGATCAATAAGATGTCCACAAAGACGATTTCTGCAAAGCTGTATTTTCTTAACATATTTCTGGACTAATGCTTTAATATGTAATACCTTATTACACAAGTATTATATCCTAGTATGTAAATTTAATGATGTTGGTTTGTTGACAAGATTATAAAAGCAGCATAACCGCAAACAGGTTGATATCAGAGTATTTGTATCTGTTAAATAAAAGCTTAATGAAGCTCATTAAAAATACAAACACCCAATTTATCCACGTATATCTTCTTCTTTTTTTTCAGAATGTTTAATAACTATATACACTACAATTATTTTTTAGACATACAACAGCTGAGCTACATTTAATATCAGATCAGGCCCACGTTTTGGGGGGCCGCCATTTAATACACATTTCCTTTCGATATTCCTATGGAGCTCACGGAGCAACAAAATATCAAAACTGTAATCTATTTGGTGTGGGTTGGTGTATAATGCAAAATCAATAAAATTAATTTGTCTATGACATATGGGTAGTTAAAATTGACTAGATTCGTGTTCATACAAGCAAATTCAGTTAATTTTTTATTGCCTTAATTTAGCCATAATATCTATTTGCAACCACATTTAAATAAATCGTGGGATTCGTTTAATGCGATATTGAAAGGACACATGACACTGTACCTCGTCATTATATATGGGTCAATTTAATGCATTTAACATTCACGTTAAACATCTATGTGATTTAAAGTAATGCAATGTTCAATTTGATTGTTTATTCAGCGTAAAACTGACCCAATACAGATGAACATGCCAAGATTTCTACTACCTATCTACTTCGACTGCTACTAGTGCAGCCTAAATTCCATGTAAAAGTGCTCGTTGGCGCAAAATTGTGGTTAAAAATCCCCCTTTAACATTCGTCCGTACAGTTAGGCAAAAAAAAAAAAATGGTTGGTTTCCGCTTACATCTCCGAAAAAAATCTAGCAGGGGAGGTAAAATGTTTTTTTTTTCTTTAACTTTTTTTTATTGCCGCTTATTCACCACACAGTTTAAGTATATTGGGGTGCATGCAAAATGTTTCAACGCATCAAAACAAAGAACTGTACCTTAACTATAAAAAAAGCTCATAGAAAAAATATATTTCTACAAAGAAACTTATAATATAAGCGAAAACTGCTCTTTTTCCCCGAAAATCCGAAAAAAGTTACTGATTGATAGGCAAAAAATAGTGTAGGGTCGGCGGAAAATAAATTATGTGGGAAAGCGGAAACAAACAATTTGTTTACGCCTAATTGCATCAATATAATTATTGGCCATACATTCAATGCTGGAATAATCTTGGAATGTGGATGGTAGAGAACATTAATAGCAGTAAGAATGAGAATATTGAAATGCAAAGACATAAAGTAAATAGCGAAGTTGTCCTGGGCCCGAATTAATAAATCTTCTTAGTAACGACTTGTTAGCACTTCTACAAACCGTTATTTTAGAATTCAAAAACCTTTTTTATTGTATTTTTTTTCGTTACATGCGGATGATGACATTGTCAGTTTATAAAGTAATTCAGTCGATGTATAGGAATGTTATCTCTTTGTCTATTGCGTGTATTCATCATATTATTTATAATTCATTTATGTAGTACATTTGTATTTGACATAAGTAGTTAATATGCGGCTAAACGTGTTTTGTTACGAGTATATATGCTTAGGAGAATTGTTTGTGTTGCCGTTGTTTGTGAGGAGGCTGTTTCTGTCGTCTGTCGGCACCTTACCTAACAAAAATTCTGAAGGTTGGGAATGGGCAAAGTAAATTGTTAAGTAAGCTAGGTAAGTTACCTTTCGTGACAGGGCTGTAACCTCGAGCTCTCCGAATACTTTCTAGTTTATTGATCTGTTTGTTACCAACTATACGTATACAGACCCGAAAATTGACTCAAAATCAACGATGAACGAATATTCATCGTGTATTCAAATTAATAATAATGATCAGAATTTACCGGTATGTCGAACATTGCGGCTGTAAGCAAATTACTTTCACGTGAGTGTATTGGTTGTGATGGCGCTGGTGGTTGTTGTGTTATTAGCAGTACGGTATAACTATTCGATTGGTAGTATTGCGATTACACGATATCCTCGCGCACAAGTGTACATGTGCCAGTTGACGTAACTGGAAACAGGTCCGACGCGTCTAACGTACAGCAACACCAACATTAAAGATATTTTAGTACCTTTAGTACACATAGTACAGTACGGAATGTGTGTGTGGTGCATTTGTATTGAGTGCTCTGGGTTTCCCTCCGATACAAGACACCTCATCCAGAGGCAACACTGGGTCTTTCAAGTGCTCGGTTTAAAACACATCGTACGCTGCACCTCGGTTTAGAACGTATCATGCACAAGATGATTTAGTAGGTTAGGGTGTAGCAGGGGCTCGAATGTGCGACTCCTGGATTGTGAAGCCAGCATCTTACTTCGTGTGTGTGTCGTTAATACCTTATAATTGTGTCATTTACATAATTTTGTAACAATCTATCTACCCCGGAAAACCCTTCTGTTAATTAAGCCCACTGTGCATTACTATATATTCTTAAACAAGTTCTGTAATCTTGAATGAGCTAAACAAATACTACATTATATACAAATGTATTCATCAATGAATAAAAAACATAGTGTACATTTCTGAATATGTAACATGGCAAACTGTATAACGTGTTTCTGAATGACATCAATAATAACACAGAAGAGCTATCATAACAAGGGAGCTCAATCATAACCATGAGATCAATCATATCAAGTGAAATTAATCACAAACAGTGTATCAACCATACAAGGCGACACATAAATAAAAAAAGGGAGATCGATTACAACAGCGGAGATCAGTCATTACATGCGATATCAACCATACACGTCATCATACATTATAGGGGAGATCTATCACCGTATAGAACATCACTCATACAGGTGTTGATAAATCGTTACAGCGTTAAGTACAGTAATGGTGAAAATCAGGGCATGTATAAGTCAAAACGCCGTCTATACGTTAGGGACCTGGGGATATCTTCATAAGAGGGGTAAAAATCGTAGCAGAAGAGATGAATAAATTACAGGAAGGGGGTGAATAGTGACAGAGAAGATAAATCATAACAGGGGAGATATATTAAAAGAGTGGAGATAAATCGTACTAGGGGAGAAAATAATGACAAAGAGATGAATCAAACCTCATCACGGGTGAGATAACTCATAGCAATGATAGCATGATAGATAAATCATAACAGGGGATAAAGGTAGTAACGATGATCACTCATATAATTGGAGATCAATATTGGCAGATATATCATAAGAGAGGAGATAAATAATAATACATATATATAGTAACAGATGGGAGGGGTATAAAAAAAGTCACCGGAGAAATTATATCATTACAAGGAAAATGAATCATAGCAGAGGAGATAAATCACAACAGGAGAAATCAAACGTAACAGGGGAGATCATCCATAACTTGGGAGATAAAAAAATCATAGGGGTGATCAATCGTAACAGGGGAGATCAATACATATTTGTTGTTCCTAGCAAATGTGAATTTGTAATCGTAATCATGAAGATATGCTAATTAAAGATGTTCTTCATTGTTAAAGTTTCAGTAGTATATTTAGAAATCGGCAATAAGCACTCTGATGTTGTATAGCTAACAGGGGCGTAGCTTGGGTTAAAAAATGTATATGCACAATAGGTGGAATCTACAAATTGACGCTGTAAGCGATAATTGGGTCATGAGTGTTTATACTCGTATTTGGCCACAAACAACTAACTTTAGCTAAACCCGGAATGTACAAAAAAGTTCTAAAATAAAGAGTAAGTTTCATGACATTTATTTCATATTGACGTAATCGACTCATTAAACAATGAAGTATCAACACAGCCAAGAAAGATCCCCTCACCCCCATCCCCCTTTCTTGTTTTTATAGCATTTTTGACATATTTAAAATTTTCATCTCTGGAAAAAATGTATGGGTATAGGCACGTGCCTATAGTGCCTAAAGGAAGCTACGCCCCTAGCTAATACTAGCATTTGTTCTAGCGATTGCCAGAATAGTTGCGCGCGCATACGGATGCTTTGACGGGGTTTACATTAACGGGTCCAGGAAGGTGGTACGAGCTCATGGATCCAGTAATTTGCATTTAAATTCGTCTAATAACTAGAATGTGACTGATTCACATAAGCATTATACATCTGCAACGTTAGACGTGGTGCAGATTCTGCAAAGTACGAGCTGTGATGACTCGATAGTAAAGAAACGTTCTGCAATGCTGGAATCAACACAAGGGACGTAACTCGCCTGTCACAGACATGTATGTATAGTATAAGCAACTGACTGGATTGTCTCCCTTTGTGTAGTGAGATTCGTGCATTGACCACATCGTACATTTTACAAAGAGTGATTAATGTTAATCAGGTTGATTATGATTAAATGTATGAGGTCATACTTTGTTGCTGCACACAACTCCCGAACTTTTCCACAATAGTAAGTTTTCTTTTCAGTTGTAGTAATAGTATTTGACATAAAATGAATGAATTCATCACTTAAATTGTACATAAATAATCATTACTCCTATATATAATACACCGACCTCATATTGGTAAGTGCTATTTTCCTGTGGCAACATTCCGACATGAATTAATGTCGGAAGCTTTTCTAGCTGCAATTTCTTTTTTATCACTCATTATTCATTTAACAATGATTGAACATTAAGTATAAACATTAATTTACCAATTGCATGCCAAAAAGTCAACATAAAAAACAAATTTAGTGCTACTTTTTATAAGGGGCTAAATTGGCTGGAATAAATGAGACTTTTAACGCGAATTTAGTGCTACTTTTTAAAAGGGGCTAAATTTGCTGGTCCATTTATGTGGTGGAAAATCATAATGTCAAATTTTCAAAAATATCGCTCAGATATCAAAATAAAATCATCTGGTTGTAGATGCAACATATACTGTGTAGAATTCACGTCATTTCATAAAAAAATATAGCTTGAAAATGATCTTAAATTGGAGTTTAAGATATGTTTACATCAACGGTGTTTTCTCGACAGCCATGATAAAAATAGCTCAGGTGTTTTAACTATCCAATCAGGACGCAGATGCTTCTCAGCACGGTTATGAAGGATGTACGCATAATTTTACAAGACGTTATATTAGCGGGACTTAGAAATAACGTGACGGACTGGTGCTACTAATTAAAAAAAAGTATGATTAATATGCATAACAAATGTTTATTGAAAATTAAAACGAAACATTATTTTTTAAATATGTATTATATTATAAAAACTTGATAACATGCAATAAAAATGACGGGAATATTGGCGAGAATATCCAACAGAATGTATCTCATAAAGTAGGTCCACCGGTACGTTTCATTTATTTCTAAACTACTACTCAAATTCAGATTAATCTGTTTATTACAGCCACATAAAATGGAAAACACAGAAACAATACTGTGTGTGTGACGGAGAAATAATTGCAATAATAATACCGCTCAGCGTGGTACCGTAAATCTTTACAAATAATACTCAATTCTAACTGAAATGGACAGAGACGTATATAGATCTTACATGAAAAATTAAACACTATAGTTTTTCATAGCAAAATTCACTATACAAAGAACATGAACACAGGGCTCGCGCTGGCGATCGCCATTTGAGCCATTGGCGAAATAAATCAGAAATTGGCTCAATAAAATCTCAATTGGCTCAAACACTCCAAAACCCCCAACTTTGGAAAAACCAGATTTTAATTTAAAAAAAAACGAAAGCAGCCAAGTCTCACGAGAGCGAGATCTGCTCAGACTGGTTTACAGTCTAAATAGTTTCAGCTGATAATGCGAGTAATGACTCGATAAGCACAGTCATGATTAACCTCACGTGGTGTTAATTGGTGTAAAGTGGGAAAATGGCTCTTGTGAAAATAATGTTTATGGTCGACCGTTTGTCTTTTAATTGCTCCCGATTGTGGTTGATTATCACACAGGCGGCGACTAAATCAACTTGTAATGAAATTTGTTATGGATTAATGAGAGGACTAAAGGAGGGATTATAAAAATGGAGTTAATTACCAAATCGACAAAGGTAAATGTGTTCACACTAAGTCGGTATCTATTCTGTCATGTATTGTTGTAATTTAATGCTCAGTTATGACGATTAAAGACTTATATAGCATAGATATGAGGGTATATAAATATATTTCAGTGCTTACAGAACAATACTTCATTTCATTTGACAATGTCCAGCAAACGTAAAAATGAGTCTTGCAACTCGCCACAATATAAAAAAACTAGAACAGAAACACCGAGATCTTTTCACTTTGCAAATTGTGCCTTAAATGTACATATGTATTTGTGTTATTGTTTTATCAAATTGCATGAATAAACAACAACAAAGCAGCAACGTTAAGACAACATAAAATAACAATGTGTGCGCTTCATACTGTACACACATCATGAAGAAAAATAAAAAACATATTGTATGAACATTATAATAAGCTGTCATATCTGCAGGATCAAAATGTTCAGCCGAGGGCAGTGGCAATGAACAGTATATTTCGGTCTTAGCTTTTCGTTGCCTGTAAGAGTCGAGCCGTTTAGAAAGATTCGACAGCTTTGCTTTAAACTTATAAGCGTCAATGTTCATGTTGTTCCTTATATTTGGAACAGATTGGTAGAATCGTTCATTGGAATGTCTTGTCAGATGCTCCGGTTTCAACAAGGCCGTCATCGCAAACAAATCACTCTCGTTTATGTTCTTTTCTGGATGAAGTTTCAGCTGGAATCTTAGTTAATTCGCCGTACATTTCATCCAGTACCTTGCCCACTCCACCCGTGAGCTTACCGTGGCGCTCTACTGTGCGCTCTGTTAGGTGGGGTCCTACAGAGCGCAGACTTTCTGTGAAAGAATAGAAAAATGAAATTTAGCTAAAGAATTTATTATCGTAGTTGCAATGTCATCATAATAATCATGATAATTATAATAATGATAATAATCATAATAATGAAAATAAATAATAATACTAATAATGATACCTTTAAATTTCTTATTAAGGAACTCATTGACCAGGTTGGCTTCCACAGTCTTTCCCCTTCCGCTGGAAATATTGACAGTCCGATTCCATATCAAGTCTTGTAATATTAAACTTGTAATCCACTGGGGTTGCCCAAGTAGTCCTCTCGCCTACTGGCAAGAGACTGGTCGAGAGGGTAGAGCGTTAGCGGTCATGTACTGCTACCCGCGCTCATTGATTAAACGAGTAACGGACGAATCCATTGTGCGCATTGCAAATGGTGAAACGTTTGTAAGGCTCCGTCTGGGAGCACCTTATTACGGCAGGTATGGACCGAAACGAACTACCCAGGAATCGTCCGTGTTCCAACTCAGAATGCATCATCTGTGAGTGCCAATTATGCATGTGCTGTAGCGTATGCTAGACCAACTGCCAATGTCCTGGCAAAATGCCGTACGTTGATCGTTCTCTTTTGTAATATTGGGTTATTGTGTCGTGGCGTCTTAAAACGCTGACTTATTACTGAACATTTTAAGCAAACCATTATCATTCTCAGTCGATTTAGCAATGCGTTGCTGTGTATAGGAGACTCCATTTAGTAACTATGTATACGAAATTGCATTTTTTTCATATTTGTCTTAAGTACCAGATATACACAATACCAGTAATGAGTATATATGAACCCCCTAGGTACTGCACCTGTTTCTACAAACCAGTAGAATTCGTATCACTTCATGGTTATAGTAATGGTTGTGTGTATTGTTCTATGTATACTTCTTTGTTTGAGAACATATCAATATTTTTCAGGTGAACGTGTCTATCATATATATATATATATATATATATATATATATATATATATATATATATATATATATATATATATATATATATATATATACTTACAAATTGAACCTTCGGGATACTTTGCATATCTAACATACCTTTGGTAGACAATATCCTTCATGTGAAGTATATCCTTATAGAATATCTTTTTTACTTAGTTTGTCATAAAAAAAGGTTTTTATAAGTATAGTTAAGCTTTACTTACACATAATACTCTTTTAATACTAGGCGTGTAGGATATACATAAATTGGCTGTCGCCTAAAGGTAAAGCGCTGTTTGTTCATGAAAAAAACCAACCTTTAGTGGAAATGATCACCATAGGTTGCATTATATATATTAATGTCGCCAGAAGGTTACATATATGATAGTGATTTATACTGCGCCATTTTGTAAGTGGATCTATAAAAGTGGGCTCCTTTTTTTTGGCGCACACTCGTTTGGATTCAATTTTTTTCCATTTGCAATAAACTAATTTTGTTCTATATAGTGTTTTATTATTATGCTAGCAGATGTGCTAAACAGATCAACTACAACATGCTCTATATTGTCGGCTTTAGCAGACTAAAATTGCCAATCCGAATTCGCAAAGAAGTACACACATACCAAATTTGGAATTGGAAGATATCCTGACAATTTTTATGTGGTTTTATAATATATAAATCTAATCGTTTAAAATGTTGAAGTGTTTATTATTATTATAATTATTATTGTTATCATTATTATTATTATTATCATTATTATTGTTATTTATCATTATTATTATTAGTAGTAGTATCATTATTTATTATTATTATTATTATTATTATTATTGTTATTTATTATTATTATTATTATTATTATTATTATTTCTATGATAAGGATGATGATGATGATGATTATTATTATTTTTATTTTTTTATTATAATTATTATTAAATCGTTGTTGTTATTGTGGTGTTTTTATTGTTGCTGTTTTTGTTGTTTTTATTTATTATTATTATTATTATTATTATTATTATTATTATTAAGGGCGGATTTAGAGGGGGCGGAAATGGCGTACGCCCCCTCTAAAATTATCTAAAATTAGATTTGTAAACCTTAAAATAACTGAAGAACCTACATTTTTGTTACAATAACGTGCTTTTCTACCAATTATTGCACGTATATATATCAGTTCTGTTGAGTTTTAAATATAGGAACAATTAAACTCCAGAGACATCATCGGGAGAGAAACCTTATTAACATCCGTTGGGCCTTCATGTGAGGCAAGTTACCAAAAGCCTATACAATAAAGGACATTAAATACAACACAACACACAACATTAAAATAATTACAACTGGGGTCACCGCCTTGGAACGGTCAAAGCAAAGCATTTGGGCTTTAAACCAGTTTAAAGGAATGCCAAACCTCATAGTTAGCCCAGAATTACTCACTTAAAAGGGAAAATACACACTTGGCAGCTTAGAAATCACACAAGAGACACAAATAAACCAAAAATGATTAAAGCTGGGGTCACCGCCTTAGAACGCTCAATGCAAAAGCCGAACCTCACACTTAGCCCAGAATTTATCACAAAACACGCACTTTAAAATAAACTAAATCCACATAGCAGTGCAATTCAAATTAGATCGTAATACAAGAGAATATTAATTCAACTGAATTAATAGAAAAATATATATCATCATTATGATTAAGGATCGATTTAAAAAGTGATAAATAATGATCCCGAGTGATTCTAACTTGGAAGTCCTTGAATTCCTCTGTTTCATGTCTAATCCAAACAAATGTGACCAGTTGTTGCAGAACAGATCATTTCTAGAATAATAAAAAATAAAATGTGTATGTTTCACTAAGTTATTGTATAAGCATTTTATACGAATACTATGGTACAAACTCTGAACAAAATACAATGCTGTAGCTTAACCTCAACACATTAAATGCATGGGTACACGTTTCAATTGTGCCACAACTCTCCAACCATAATTAACGTTAACGTACACAGAGAAGTTACATTTAGTATATACACAGAGCGCATGCAATTAACGTTCTGACTACGGAGGCAAAATCCTAGGAGCCCTTTCAATCCAACTGAAAATAAAAACATCTTCACAATCCTCTTTTACACAGCGCTTAATGTTTCAACAGAGGTGTGCAGTAAATACTTGTATTACTTATGTTTGCCATATACCATAAATAAAAAACCTCGGGCTGCTAATAAGAGTTCTCTCCTGCTGGAGTTTCGCTTTGTTTATATTTGTCTAAATATTTTTTAAAGTAAAGGCAATCTGATCACAATAAATTAACTTATAACTTGAAATCAGGTTTTTGTTTAGTTTCTTTTTAAGGAGCGCATCATTCTCACTGGAGGTATTTTATTCCGTCATCTGCAACATCCTCTTTTTCGATAATGCCTTTCTTTTATTTTGTTCGTTCATGATTTTCGTTCTTAGTTTAATGGCTGTAAACCTGCATCTGTTGTCCCGAATGTAGGTTTCTAACTGCGATGTGCCTGTAACACAAACTATATAATTACCACCAGCAACAAAGCTATTAAACATCATTAGCCTTGATTGATAACTTGGTTTTGTAACTGATAACGTTATAGTTACTTTGGTATTTTTTGCTAACAGTATCTTTAGATTACTCTTAAGTTCCATCAGTGATTGATAATACTGATAAGACATGTTATCAGTTATCATGAATATATTTGATTTATCTTAATACAAACCGGGCAGAAATTTAGGCATATATCTTCATGTATGGCTGATTTACAAAGTTTGATAATGCATTTAATAATGGAACATTTTTATGTGCGCAACATAAAATACGGCTAGTAAAACAAGATAAATGTGACTAGAACAACAACATTGTCAGAGAGTTTGTTGTTTAAAGCAATTCAAGCAATCATAGTCACGCGACATGTTATAATCATATGTGTAATTATTGCATGGACACCTGCAGCACAGTAAATGCATCTCAGGTAGAAAAGTGACACAATATATAGTTGATATTAATAAACAGTGCTGATACAAAGGCAATTTACTAGTTGATACCCCATGCAATGTTGACGATGTACGTTTTATGTATAAAGAAAATGACTTCACTAAACAACATTTCATACATTTATTCCATATGAACTGATATAATTACATATACATAAAAACGTATACTATTTTGTTGTATGATATGCAGTCAAAATGACATAACCTGATGTGTCGCAGTGTTGCTCAAGTTATACAGTAATCAAAAATATTCACGATTACAGGGCTATTATCCGGGTTTACGGCGCGTCTCTTCTCGCAAGAATAGCTATGTTGTGTTATATGTTATCATCTTATTATATAATTATAGCTAATTAGGCCCTTGAATGCTAATGCGACGCACAACCAACTCCAAATGTATTGGCATATACTACATGTTGGTTAGGTGAAGCTTGGGTTTGTTGGAACTTTTTTCCCATTCAACACCATGGACCAGTTCAATACATTAAACGAACGGGGAGCATCTCTAATCACTTCTAATTCTAATTATTTTATAATAATTATCATCATTATGAAGGACTTAAATCTCTGGGCAAACGAGTTGCCTTCTTCTTTTTCTATTTTGTGCCTGAAGTCTCTCTTTATAGCTGCTGTCTCAATACTTGTCCATCGGAAATAGTCTCTGTCTGTAAAGCAAATGAAATGAGCAAAACGGAGCATTTACCTTACTCGTGTTTGTTAAAAGTCGTAAGCTCCAGAAGAACAATACCATTACTGATACAGAAATAAGTCGATTTTGATCCGTTTTATAGCTCGTTCAGAGTGAACTGAGACAAATTTATACGTAACACCCTTCATTGAGGCAAAGGAAAAATGAATGCAAACCATAATACAATGGTATAAATCATCTCAGGTCAGGAGTTTTTAACTTTGTATATTGTGAGCCCCATCACCAAACGTTCTTTGAAATCATACATTTTCTCCAAAGTTCAATGTTTTTCTTTCATGTTCATGGTTTTGTCGATAAAATCATATTCTGGCAGCAAATAAGGGTCCCGTGCTTCTCAATAACTGAAAGAGCAACAACCTGCAGATCAATCTGAACGAGCTATACTATACACGACTTATTGTAAACACATTTAATGACGGATTAAATCCGCAAGTGACCTCTTGTTAAAGTGTGTGTATGCGTGCGCGCGTACGTGTGATCTTCATATCCATTTTCCGACAATCGATTGAAGTGGCGAGCAACATGGCATGTACCGTATCGATTCTTGTTCTCGGACAGCCTCAAAATCACCAAAAATAATCATTGTTTGCGTCTCTATGTTTTGAGACACTCTAAAATACTTAGTAATCTATGTTTTCGGACAGATACTAATTTGCAATTATTGTAACAGCAAATATCTGCACCAGTAAACATTTCATGGGTCCTATTGTTTATCAATTTTATCTCGCAACGTATTTGCTGGACCACGCATGCCAATTAACAAGTAGTATAATTACCAATATACAGTAAATAGCAATAAATTTACTCTGCCGACAAGAAAGGGAACCGTCGCTGAAGATAACAATACTAACGAGCATGTCTACCCTTTGCGGTTTTTGTGATAATATTGTAGATATGGTTTCGAACAGATTCTAAGTATTCGGACACTGAAACAATAATTTTAAATGTCCGATAACATAGAAGTTTCAGTTATGTAAACTAATTTTGATTCTATTTTTCTGACAATGCATTAAGTAATGTTGCATGCAACTTATATAATGATTGTTCTTTATTTTAACACATATTCTTCCTTTAAAAGGTAAATACACAGCTTTAAATCATCTTTATAAAAACAAAACAGAAAAAAATCACCTCTGTTCACTTTCCTTGATGATCACTAGATGAATTAAACGTGGTTACATGATCCGTAAATAAAAAGAAAAGCAGAGCGACTTACCCTACAGATGATTTGGGTTTTAAACACAGGTTTTGTAATAAGGTTATCTTTGTATTGTCAAAAATGAAAAGACAATGTTAAGCTTGCTTTTGTGATCACCCTTTGTCTGTCGTGCGTCGTAGGTCACCAGAGCTAAAATAGATTAAAAAAGTGAAAACTTTAAAAATCTTCTTCCCTGAAACTGCATGGCTGAGAGCTTTCATATTTGGTATGTCGCATGTGGTCATCTACAAATATTGTTCAAATGCTGCCCCTTGGGTCGAAACTGGCTACGCCCCGGGGGTCACATTTTTTATATAGACGTATACCGCAAATTGACTTTTAAAATCTTCTCATCTTAAACCGCAAGGCCCAGAGGTTTCATATAAGGTATGTAAAAATCGAATTTGAATACCTCGGCGAATACTGACGAAAAATCATTTCCCATCAATAAGTTCTGAAACTGATATTTTCGGCACTGTTGATAAAACTATTAAATCAATTATTTTCCGCATAAATCAAACATACCGGCTATTCCGGCTATCGAATTCACAAATTATTATTGTGATTTAAAACGATTCGAACATGCTTTTTGTTAGCTACATGTACTTTCCTTTAACTAGCTTAATATCTTTTTTATATGTCTTCTACAACGCTGCACGTTGACTGCTGATCTGTTACTCTGTCCCAATTGGTATCCCACTGAAACCTGTGTTATATAAAACATAAATATCTTAGACGATTCAGGGTGTCCGACTTTTGAATTCAACGGACAAATAAGTGCTACCGTAAAACAAGCAAGTACATTGATGCAGCCTTTGGATGACACCGATGCAACCTTTAGGAGACATGAATGGGGGCTTTCTTGGTGATAAAATGGCATGCATGTACACTTCATAGTACTAAATCACATTTTGTAAAGTAATGCATATAATAATAATGTTTATAGTTCTGAGATCTCGATGTTTAATCTCAGTATTACGCATACACATGTACATATATTTCTTGATGTTAATGTTTTTACTCATGTAATATCTTCATAATAAAAAGGGATAAATTATATATTTTACCATCTAAATATAACAACGCCCTTGATATGACTTAAAGGTGTGGTATACTTTAAGATGATTCGAACAACAGTTTTTTTGCAACTTATATTCTAAGTCGATACTGATTCCCGTTTAGATGCGCACGATCTTTTGTAGTATGTCTTTTTTTCGCATAACTTTTAATATTAAAATGTGACATAAAACATTATCGAAGTCAATTCACGGTGGCCGACTCTTGATTTTATCCTGTGAGCGATATTTAATGTTACAGGAAAAGAGCAAGGAACCATTGAGATTATACCGATGCAGTGTTTAGGTGACACCGAATCAACCTTTAGGAGACATCAATGTACAACCTTTAGGATACATAAATAGACAACCTTTAGGAGACATCGGTGGTTTACCCGGCATTTTGTTAACTTGTGATACCCCTTTCATTGAAGTATAAGGATTGGAGGCTTTTTTTTGCCCTTACAGTAATGCAGTCGCTTTCCTTGAAAGAAAACGAATCAAATTTATTTTTTAAATAGGCACAAACTCCTAAATAATATTGCTTATAAAAGAATATGTTAGCGTTGTTGTTTTAATTTTTTTTCTCTCACTGAAGTGCGTTCTAAATCATCGGACATTAAAATGTGAAATGTTAAGACTATTCAAACATATAACTGACAGCTGATTTACTAAAGTGTTTACTTTTAAATTTTGGTAGCATGCTTTATGCTTACATCTTATTATTTATAGATGCGCTCTAAATGAAGTATTATAAAATAAACTTTTTTTTTTTAATCGAACCGATGATTCACACCAGGAATACCGACATTGATGTTTAAATTGAATTAGAATTAAATAAACAAATATATTGATGACATACACATAACATTGTTCTTCATCACATTTATATTTTTGTCAATAATGCATGTAATTCAAATAAACACATGTTTGATATTTCGCTTTTTAAGCTATAGACTATGCATGACCATATACCTGTATTTGGTTTTTGTTTGTGTAAAAAATAATATAATTTTAGTTGTAATATCTTCGTAATATGGAATAATACAAAATATATTGTCTATTCTATAAATAAGGCCAATTAAGATATGAGTTAAAACTGTGGCATCATGTTATATATTTGGAATAACAGCTTTTTTCTAACATATATTTAAGACAGGCTTACTTTCAGATACGTTGCGCACTGACTTTTGTCGTGTGTCGTTTACTAAATACCATTGAATGCAAATAATGTTTGACACTTTCTTGCATTTTATCTTACGTAAAGAAAGTATAAGATTTATAACACGAACCTAAAGTGGTTGTCATTTGGCAGTTCTATGCCACCATACGACAAATATTAATTAGGCCAGTTAACCATTCACTGATCTGGGTTTTGATAAAGGATAATGTTCATTAATCGAATTTCAAAATCACAATACATACTCCGTGAATATCACAGACATTACGCACGTGGTCTTTTGTGTAAAATATCCAAGTAATATGGATAATATTGCAGATTGATTTGAATATAATTGACATTTGTAGAAGCATCTTTTTTCACAAGCAAACGAAGACGGGACTCAAATGTAAATACATAGAAATCCAATGTATTTGAACGCAAGTACGCAAGATTAAATATGTTTAACTGGTCATTTTTGTCCTTTTAAGTGAAGAAGAAAACAATTTAGCATCGAATTGCAATTATAGGCATTGAATGTATATTGTCTGCGCTTCGTCAATGTATGAAGGTCAGCTTTCGGAACCTAATTTATTCATACAGGCCAAAACAAACCTCAAACATCGCTGAAGAGCAGATCATGGTAGTTCAATTCTTAAATAACCAACATGTATGTACTGTTCAACTTAAATTTTAATAAATGTGCATTGCTTTTATCAAACTGAATTCGTTCAGACATCTTAAAAAACTAATAATTAAAATGTGTTGGTTTTAAGGTGGTGGGAATTGTTCGCATTATGATATTTGTATTTTTGAAGTATGCCCTAAGAAATCTTAACGGTGCATCGTAACTACAATAGATCACAAAGAGAAAAAAGTTGCTCCCACCGGGATAAGAGCCTCAGAACTCCGCATCAAAAGGCTAATACCTTAACGACTCGGCCATTACGGTTTAATCGTTTTTGTATAACATTATATCATTGATATAGGTGATGACAACAATTTTAACGAAAACAGAAACATTCCACATTATTCTGTCGTTTAGCCTTACAATTAATGATTAACGAACTGGTGTTTACAGTATGTGTATCATTTCGCTCCTTTACATACAGTATTATTTTTATATTTGGAATAAGAGACAAATTGTCAAATGGAAAATAGTCAATTCGTCAATATGTGAACAGGCCCTTTTAATGTTTTAACCTTAATAAAAAAGGTTTGCTGTGATCTGTAACAACCATATTGAAAAAACAACATGATTGCGCGCAAAGTAAAACTGCTAATGTGAAGGGAAAGGCTATCGCACCCGATATCATTATTAATCGCATTATAACGGTCCGATTTTATAATACATGTATAAATATAAAGCACGTTAGTGTCTTACCATTTATTTACTTTCCCATTGCTTAAGAGCATATCATTTTAAAATAACAACAATTATACAATAATACAAACAACAACACAATTTAAACAATTAAAACAATCACTGAACAGAAAGAAATACTTCATGTAATTTGTCAATTAAAACAAGTAAATAATTCAATGATTCTTGAAAGAAATACTTCATATAATGACAATGAAACAATTGCTATACGCTATGATATATTCGTTTTAATTATGATGATATAATAAATTGTCATTATCAAGTTGACCTTCAACAAAACGAAATTTCAAGCCTGATTAAAATTGCCGCAAGTTGATAAGGTTATCTGCATAACTTACGGAAAGGTACTAAACTCTAAACTTACCGAAATAAGGACATAAGAGTCAATACAAATAGACACCCATCCTTATAAACATCAGCTAACAATTATGCTCAGAAAACTGTATAACATAAAAAGCGATATAACATCATCATCAGGTCGAAATTGAACGAAACGAAAATTCAAATAAGAAATTTTGCTTTATAATGTGATCGATTTGTTGATCTACTTAATTAATAAAAAAAAAACAGGCTGGTACACTCTGGTATTTTTTGTGTTTCCTCCCTGCTTACCATTTGGGCTGGTCAATACAGAACGGTAAAATGTCTTTATTTAATATGATGTTTTTAAATATTAAACGAGAATTTAATAGCCCATGCTTAACAACTGTAATTATAAGCATTAGACAACTAACCACCCTGGATTTAGCAAATTGTTAGAAAATGTCAACATACTCTTTGTTTTAGCAGCACACTGTACCTTTTGTGATCTTTCCCTACATAAACATCCGCATAAAATAACATAAAACTTAGCTAAAGCAATATTAGAATAACCAAGAACATCGCCTTCGGGTTCTGGACGCTTGACTTTCACACATTTTACTGTACTCTGGTCCTTTGTTTATAGAATGGGTTCATCACTATGATGACGTGTATTGAATTTCAAGACAATATCTCTTATAGATACTGTTAAAAACGGACAATTACTCTAACAAAATCCTAACGGTCTCTTGTCAACTGAAATCTATCACTGTGATCAAGTACAATGAGTTTAAGACCAAACGTCATATATGTATGGTCAAATTGGACCTAAAGCGAAAATTATTAGTTGAACAAAATGGCCATGATGGCCCAAAGCGGTGACCAAGTTAATCTGGCAATCGACAGGTGCAATACAGATGCATGTCCGGCCTAGGTGTACATATACTATTTACCTTGCAATTTGCATTTGCAATACTGTACAAAGACATTCATGGTCGAAACTTTTGGGACCAAGGTAAACCACAATAAATCTCTGATATGTTTACCAAGCTCAATCATAGTTACATTACACAGAGATTTACCCTATATCTGGAATCCTAGGTTATAAAAATCCAGCTTAATTCCATATTCGGTGATATGTTCTTTTTCACCAAACAATAATTAAAACAGTGACAACAATACATTAGTGTAAGTTTGGTCAAAATGAGACAAAAACGTGGATTCTGTATCCTCAACGGTGTTCATTTTTGCATGTTTTTTGACAAACAAGGAACAATAACTTAATGTCTGTACTCCAATCTAGACCTTTTTGAGATTGTTTTTATATCTTATGGTCCTACACACGCTGTGCAAGTTTGGCCAAGATCTGATGAAAAATGAAATAGTTTGTTGCAGAAAGTCCATTTTGCAGTTTTGTTCCATAAAAATGGGGCGATAACTCTGGTTCTCCTGGCCTTATGTGGCCAATTATCACCATTATTTGAGGTCATAGACAAACTGTGCAATTTTGGTAAACATTGAATGAGAAGTGAAGTCAGTATAGAGCCCAAGGGTTGATGCATTACGGACACAGACGCAGGACAATCCCCATTTACCAATAGCGATGTGCTAAGGTGGTGGGCTTAAAGGGTAATAGCTCCAACAAATGCCTTGAAAGAGTTACTTCGTTATGTCTGCAGAATGGGGTAGGCACCATAAACAAGTATCTTGAAGTATCTTACATTTCAATAGTTATTTGATAGTTTTTGAGAAATTATATATTTATCAAAAATGTAAGTTTTTTATAAAAACAAATTGAGAAAATATTGTAATTTGTAAGAAACAACGAGGGTAGATAAATCTGGAAATTCAATCACATTACCTGAAATTTATTAACCTTTAGATATAAACACGTATTGAATGTTTCAAATAGATACCTTTCATTGTTTTTGAGAAATAGACTAAAAACTAAAACAAAAACTTTACCAGGAAAAAAACAAACGCTGACGCAGACGACAACGCGACGATAAAAGTTATTAGTTATTCATTTTCATAAAGATCTAAAGACACACATAATTCGCACATCGTATAAACAGAATGAAAACATCATTATGATTAAGGATCGATTTAAAAAGTGATAAATAATGATCCCGAGTGATTCTAACTTGCAAGTCCTTGAATTCCTCTGTTTCATGTCTAATTCACAAAAATGTGACCAGTTGTTGCAGAACAGATCATTTTTAGAATAATAAACAAGTTATTGTATCAGCATTTCATACGAATACTATGGTACAAACTCCGAACGAAATACAATGCTGTAGCTTAACCTCAAAACATTGCATGCCTGGGTACACGTTTCATTATGCCACAACTCTCCAACCATAATTAACGTTAACGTACACATAGAAGTTACATTTAGTATATACACAGAGTGCATGCAATTAACGTTCTGACTACGGAGGCAAAATCCTAGGAGCCCTTTCAATTCCAAATGAAAATAAAAACATCTTCACAATCCTCTTGTACACAGCGCTTAATGTGTTAACAGAGGTGTCCAGTAAATACTTGTATTACTTATGTTTGTCATATGCCACAAATACAAAACCTCGGGCTGTTAATAAGAGTTCACTCCTGTTGGAGTTTCGCTTTGTTTATATTTGTCTAAATATTTTGAAAGTGAAGGCAACATGATCACAATAAATTAACTTATAACTTGAAATCAGTTTTTTTGGGTAGTTTCTTTTTAAGGAGCGCATCATTCTCACTGGAGGTATTTTATTCCGTCATCTGCAACATCCTCTTTTTAGATAATGCCTTTCTTTTATTTTGTTCGTTCATGATTTTCGTTCTTAGTTTAATGGCTGTAAACCTGCATCTGTTGTCCCGAGTGTAGGTTTTTAACTGCGATTTGCCTGTAATACAAACTATATAATTACCACCAGCAACAAAACTATTAAACATCATTAGGCTTGATTGATAACTTGGTTCTGTAACTGATAACTTTGATATTTTTTGCTAACAGTATCTTTAGATTACTCTTAAGTTGCATAAAGGATTGATAATATTGATAAGACATGTTATCAGTTATCATGAATATATTTGATTTATCTTAATACAAACCGGGCAGAAATTTAGGCATATATCTTCATGTATGGCTGATTTACAAAGTTTGATAATGCATTTAATAATGGAACATTTTTATGTGCGCAACATAAAATACGGCTAGTAAAACAACATAAATGTAACTAGAACAACAACATTGTCAGAGAGTTTGTTGTTTAAAGCAATTAAAGCACAATCACTGTATTAATGACTGTTTTCATAGTCACGCGACATGTTATAATCATGTGTGTAATTATTGCATTGACACCTGCAGCACAGTAAATGCATCTCAGGTAGAAAAGTGACACAATATATAATTGATGTTAATAAATATTGCTGATACAAGGGCAATTGACTAGTTGATACCCCATGCACTCTTGACGATGTTCGTTTTTGATGTACAAAGAAAATGACTTCATTGAACAACATTTTACACATTATTAATTCCATATGAACTGATATAATTACATATACTTGTTTGTTATATGATGCACAAGCACCACGTATTGACATAAATATTAACATTAATACAGATATCGTGAATGACACTATGATTCCTCTAAATGAGCCAATTTCACTCAACGAAGTCAAATTTCAAATCCATAAATTAATGTGTGGTAAAAGTAGCGGTATAGATGGAATACCATCTGAATTCTATAAATATTCAATAGACAATATCGCACCGTATTTACTTTCCCTTTTTAATAGAATCTTTGATATGGGTGACTTTCCGAAGTCCTGGGGCCAGAGTATTATAAGTCCTATACATAAATCTGGACCTACATATACGCCGGAAAATTACCGTGGAATATCGTTAACAAACACGATGTATAAGATATTTTCTGGTATCATAAATAAACGTCTATATGAATGGGCGGAAGATAATAATAAATTTGACGAATCTCAAGCTGGTTTCCGCGCCGGCTATTCGGCGATAGATAATGTATTTTGTCTTCAAGCTATGGTCCAGAAATATATCTCAAAACAGGGGGGTAGATTCTATTGTTTATATATTGATTTTAAGAAGGCCGTTGATAAAATAAATCATAGTGTATTATTTTATGCTTTTGAAGAGAAAAGGAATTGACGGTAAAATTCTCCGCATTTTAAAACAAATGTATAGTTCACTTTACTCCTGCGTTAAAGTTCAAAATACAGGCAATGACATGTCTGCTGCGAAATATAAATACTCATGCCCAATAACAATAACTGAGTTTTTTAAATGTAACGTTGGCACCCGACAGGGGGACAAGTCAAGTTCGACTATTTTTGCATTATTTATTGATGAACTATCAGTGATGCTGCGTGAAAGTTGTGGATCTGGGATATTTATTTCCAATGAAATTAATGACATTATATGTCTTATGTTTGCTGATGATATCGCTAGTTGTGCGGAAACAGGTATTAAACTACAACAACATTTAAATGTCGTAGATCAATTTTGTATTAATACAGGAATGGAGATTAATCTAGAAAAAACTGAAATTATTGTTTTTAGAAATGGCGGACCTTTGAGAAACTATGAAACTTGGACTTTTCGTGGGATAAAAATAAATATAACATCTGTTTATAAATATCTGGGATTGCTTTTTACGCCTAAATTATCGTGGAATGCAGCACATGATAAATTAAGTGCGCAAGCACAAAAAGCAATATTTTCAATTTACAGTTACAAAAAGACTTTTGGAAATTTCCCTACTAAAGAACTATTTGTACTATTTGACAGTATGGTAAAACCTATATTGTGCTATGGATCACAGATTTGGGGTTATGAATATATAAACATTATTGAATCAGTCCAAAACAAATTCTGCAAACGAAATTTATATGTTAAAAAAAATACTAATACATGTATCATCCTTGGCGAATGTGGGCGGCTTCCTTTATGTGTCACATATTTTGTTAACTGTATTAAGTATTGGTGTAAGCTTGTGACAATGCCTAACAATAGATATCCTAAACAATGTTATAACATGTTAAAGACGATAGATGACGCTGGGCGTATTTGCTGGGCCACACAAGTAAAATCTTTATTGTTTACGTATGGCTACGGATACATATGGATCTCACAAGATGTTGGTAACATTGATTTATTTATTTATAGTTTTCGCCAACGCATAACTGATTGCTTTACCCAAAATTGGTATAATGATATAAATAATTCATCTAGATGTAATCATTATAAATATTATAAGACTTTGCTTAATACTGAGCGATATTTAGACTTAGAAATCCCTTTCAAATATAAAATTGCTTTTGCTAGATTTAGATGTGCGAACCACAAATGAAACAGTGAACTTGGAAGGCAGTTAAATATTGCTCAAGATTTGAGAATATGTACCTTTTGTTTCAATGAAAATAACATATCAGTTATTGATTGTGAATTTCACGCTTTTTTTCATTGTCCTAAATATGATGTTATCCGTCGAGAATTTCTTTACAACTGGTATTTTGGAGGAAATACTGTCAATGATTTTTATACTATGATGAGTACAAATAACAATGAAACGATACATAAATTATGCATATTTTTATATCATCTTATGAATACTATTAATACTTAAACATGTATTACTATTAGTGTTGGATGTTGGAATGCAACTACATTTATCTATTATGATTTGTGTACTATATTGTGTATTATGGGCCAGTGGCCTTTATTTACTTAATAAAGTGAGTTGAGTTGAGTTGAAAATTCACGTAACGAAAAAATATACATAAACACGTATACTATTTTGTTGTATGATATACAGTCAAAATGACATAACCTGATGTGTCACCGCGTTGCTCAAGTTATACAGTAATCAAAAGTATTCACGATTACAGACGCACTTTGATCTTTAATATTGCATTGTATATTATCATATTCACATCAGTAATCCAACTGCCCAATACATTAGGATAGATGCATTGGATTAATACATTACAAGCTATTACAATTACTTAATTCAATTATTCAACGATAAAACAGGGCTATTATCCGGGTTTACGGCGCGTCTCTTCTCGCAATCATAGCTATGTTGTGTTATATGTTATCATCTTATTATAGACAATAAGACCCTGGAATGTTAATGCGACGCACACCAACTCCAAAAGTATTGGCATAAACTACATGTATGTTAGGTAAAGCTTGGGTTTACCTTACTCGTCTTTGTTGAAAGTCGTTAGCTCCAGAAGAACAATACCATTACTGATACAGAAATAAATCGATTTTGATCCATTTTATAGCTCGTTCAGAGTGACCTGAGACAAGTTTATACGTAACACCCTTCATTGAGGCAAAGGAAAAATGAATGCAAATCATGATACAATGGTATAAATCATCTCAGGTCAGGAGTTTTTAACTTTGTATATTATGATCCCCATCCCCAAACGTTCTCCCCAAATGTCGTTCTTTCATGTTCATGGTTTTGTCGATAAAATCATATTCTGGCAGCAACTAAGGGTCCCATGCTTCTCAATAACTGAAAGAGCAACAACGTGCAGGTCAATCTGAACGAGCTATACTATGCACGACTTATTATAAACACATTTAATGACGGATCAAATCCGCAAGTGACCTCTTGTTAAAGTGTGTGTATACGTGCGCGCGTATGTGTGATCTTCATATCCATTTTCCGACAATCGATTGAAGTGGCGAGCAACATGGCATGTACCGTATGCATTATTGTTCTCAGCCAGCCTCAAAATCAGCAAAAATGATCATTGTTTGCGTCTCTATGATGTGAGACACTCTCAGATACTTAGTAATCTATGTTATCTCTCAGATACTAATATGAAATTATTGTAACAGCAAATATCTGTACCGGTAAACGTTTCATGGGTCCTATTGTTTATCAATTTGATCTCGCAACGTACCATGCATGCCAATTAACAAGTAGTATAATTACCAATATACAGTAGCGAGCAATAAATTAACTCTGCCGACAAGAAAGGGAACCGTCGCTGAAGATAACAATACTAACGAGCATGTCTAGTCTTTGCGGTTTTTGTGATAATACTGTAGATATGGTTTCAAACAGACTCTAAGTATTCGGACTCTGAAACAATAATTTTAAAATGTCCGATAACATAGAATTTTCAGTTATGTAAACTAATTTTGCTTCTATTTTTCTGGCAATGCATTAAGTAATGTTGCATGCAACTTATATAATGATTGTTCTTTATTTTAACACATGTTCTTGTTTTAAATGGTAAATACACAGCTTTAAATCATCTTTATAAACACAAAACAGAAAAAAATCACCTCTTTTCGCTTTCTTTAATGCTGCATCTCCATCACTAGATGAATTGAATGTGGTTACATGATCCGTAAATAAAAAGAAAAGCAGAGCGACTTACCCTAGCGATGATTTGGATTTTAATGCAGGTTTTGTAATAAGGTTATCTTTGTGTTGTCAAAAATGAAAAGACAATGTTAAGCTTGCTTTTGTGATCACCCTTTGTCTGTCGTGCGTCGTAGGTCACCAGAGCTAAAATAGATTTTTTTAAAAAGTGAAAACTTTAAAAAATCTTCTTCCCTGAAACAGCATGGCTGAGAGCTTTCATATTTGGTATGTCGCATCTTCTAGTGGTCCTCTACAAATATTGTTCAAATGCTGCCCCTGGGGTCAAAAATGGCTACGCCCCGGGGGTCGCATTTTTTATATAGACGTATACTGCAAATTGACTTTTAAAATCTTCTCATCTTAAACCGCAAGGCTCAGAGGTTTCATATAAGGTATGTAAAATCGCACAATAGTCCTCTACACAGATTGTCCCAATGAAAAATCTTTTTAAATTGTTTACATAGACTAAAATAGCAAAATAACTTCAAAAATCTCTAATGGCCCAATGGTTTTATATTTGGTATTTGGCATCCTCTAGTGGTACTCTACAAAGATTGATCAAATGATGCCCCTTGGGTCAAAACTTCCCACGTTCGGGGGGGGGGGGGTAGTCACATTTCTAATCTAGACTTACATAGCAAAATGACTTGAAATGTCCCTGAGGTCAAAACTGGCTACACCCCGGGGGTCACATTGTTTGTATAGACTTCAACAGCAAAATTACTTCAAAAATCTTTTCCTGTGATACCCATTGGTCTCATATTTGGTATGCGGTCCTCTACAAAGATTGTTCAAATGATGGGGCCAAAACTAGCCACCCCCCGGGGGTTCACATTGTTTATATACACTTAAATAGCAAAATGACTTTAAAAATCGTGTCCATTGAAACAGTTAAGCCCAGCGGTTTTATATTTGGTATGTAATATTGTATAATGGTCCTCTACAAAGATTGTTCCAATGATGCCCCTGGAGTAGAAAGTAGCCACTGTGGGTCACATGCTTTATATAGACAATAAAAATCTTTTTCTGAAACTGCAAGACCCAGATCTGTATACTCAGGTTAGTGGTTTTGTGCCATTTGGCCCTGTTGTTATAATGCCTTAAGCTCAGGTTAGCGACCTATAGCCATCGTGGCCCTCTTGTTAAATTATGTGCATGAAATATAACAAAGAAAAGTGCAAAATGCAATATATAATATTTTGTTCATCGGTAGGACACGAATCCCTCACAAACTACTACGATGAAGATAACGCGACTCTATAATGATGATAACGCAACAGTACGATGATTATAACGCGACTGAACGATGATTATAACGCGTCTTTTCGATGACGATAATGTTTAAGTGCAATGGCGATAACGTGACAGAACGATGACGATAACGTGAAAGTACGACGACCATAACGTGACAGTACGATGCAATAAAGTAAAGTACGATGATGATATCGCGAAAGTACGATGACGATAACGTGACAGTACGATGACGATAGCGGGACATTACGATGATGACGTCGCGAAAATACGATGAAGATAATGCGATTGCTATATGTTGATAATGTGAGAGCACGCGTTTGTTTGATAACGAAAACGCGAAAATACGTTAATGCGGTACACGTTCGTGCGTTCGTCATCGTACTGACTATAGATCTCATGTATCACCATATGTAGATCAAATTTACGACTTTGGCGAGATCCGAATATTTCTGGGATAATTTTTATCCAATAAGTTAAAAACAAACACCAATAAGACTTGACGAGGGACGAGTTTAACATATTTATGTTTTGCCATTTTACATGGAACTCTATTGGCTCTTACCAAACAGCAATGAGGTCATTAATCACATTTTGATGTACTGAACAAAATATTAATTCATTTACAAAACATTTTCATGAAACCGGTTGACTGTGTAATTGTAACCATGGATCCAAATTTGAATACCTCGGCGAATACTGACGAATAAACATTTTCTATCAATAAGTTCTGAAACTGATATTTTCGACACTATTGATAAAACTTTTAAATCAATTATTTTCCGCATAAATCAAACAATTTACGTCCAATTCACAAATTATTATTGTGATTTAAAACGATTCGAACATGCTTTTTGTTAGCTACATGTACTTTCCGTTAACTAGCTTAATATCTTTTTTATATGTCTTCTACAACGCTGAACATTGACTGCTGATCTGTTACTCTGTCCCAATTGGTATCCCACTGAAACATGTGTTAAATAAAACATAAATATCTTAGACGATTCAGGGTGTCCGACTTTTGAATTCAACGGACACCTTAAGTGCTAAAAAAAAAAAAGTAAAACACGCAAATCAATTGATGCAGCCTTTGGATGACACCGATGCAACCTTTAGGAGACATGAATGGGGGCTTTCTAGTTGATAAAATGGCATGCATGTACACTTCATAGTACTAAATCACATTTTGTAAATTAATGCATATAATAATAATGTTTACATTTCTGAGATCTCGATGTTTAATCTCATTATTACGCTTAAACATGTACATATATTGCTTGATGTTAATGTTTTTACTCATGTAATATCTTCATAATATAAAGGGATAAATTATATATTATACAATCTAAATATAACAACGCCCTTAATATGACTTAAAGGTGTGGTATACTTTAAGATGATTCGAACAACAGTTTTTTTGCAACTTATATTCTAAGTCAATACTGCTTCCCGTTTAGATGTGCACTATCGTTTGTAGTATGTCTTTTTTTTCGCAGAACTTTTAATTTTAAAAAGTGACATAAAGCATTATCGAAGTCATTTCGCGGTGGCCGACTCTTGATTTTATCCTGTGAGCGATATTTAATGTTACAGGAAAATAGTAAGGAACCATTGAGATGAAACCGATGCAGCCTTTAGGTGGCACCGAATCAACCTTTAGGAGACATCAATTTACAACATTTAGGATACATAAATGGACAACCTTTAGGAGACACCGGTGCATTAACTGGCATTTTGTTAAATTGTGATACCCCTTTCATTAAGGTATAAGGATTGGAGGCTTTTGTTTTGCCCTTACAGTAATGCAGCCGCTTTCCTTGAAAGAAAACGAATCAAATTTACTTTTTAAATAGGCACAAACTCCTAAATAAGATTGCTTATAAAAGCATATGTTAGCGTTGTTGTTTTATTCTTTTTTCTCTCACTGAAGTGCGTTCTAAATCATCGGACATTAAAATGTGAAATGTTAAGACTATTCAAACCTATAACTGACAACTGATTTACTAAAGTGTTTACTTTTAAATTTTGGTAGCATGCTTTATGCTTACATCTTATTATTTATAGATCCGCTCTAAATTAAGTATTATAAAATAAACTTTTTTTTATCGAACCGATGGTTCGCACCAGCAATACCGATATTGATGTTTAAATTGAATTAGAATTAAATAAAAATATATATTCATTACATACACATAACATTGTTCTTTATCACATTTTTGTCAATAATGCATGTAATTCAAATAAACACTGTTTGATATTTCGCTTTTTAAGCTATATTACTATGCATGACCATATACCTGTATTTGGTTTTTGCTTGTGTAAAAAATAATATAAAATAAGTTGTAATATGTTCGTAATATGGAATAATACAAAATACATTGTCTATTCTATAAATAATGACAATTAAGATATGAGTTAAAATTGTGGCATCATTTTAAATATTTGGAATATCCGCTTTTTTGTAACATATATTTAAGACAGGCGTACTTTAAGATACGTTGCGCACTGACTTTGTCGTGTGTCGTTTACTAAATACCATTGAATGCAAATAACTTTTGGCACTTTCTTGCATTTTTTTTATTAAGCAGAACAATATCTTACGTAAAAAAGTATAAGATTTATAACAAGAACCTAAAGTGGTAACACGAATGTGTTCACGAACCTAAAGTGGTTGTCATTTGGCAGTTCTATGCCACCAGACGACAAAGATCAATTAGGCCAGTAAACCATACACTGATCCGGGTTTTGTTAAAGGATAATATTCATTAATCGAATTTTAAAATTACAATACATACTACGTGAATATCGTACGTGGTCTTTTGTGTAAAATATCCAAGTTGTATGATTGGATAATATTGCAGATTGATTTGAATATAATTGACATTTGTAGAAGCATCTTTTTTCACAAGCAAACGAAGGCGGGACTAAAATGTAAAAACGTAGAAATCCAATGTATTTGAACGCAAGTACGCAAGATTAAGTATGTTTATCTGGTCATTTTTGTCCTTTTAAGTGAAGAAAAAAACAATTCAGCATCGAATTGTAATTATAGGAATTGAATGTATATTGTCTGCGCTTCGTCAATATATGAAGGTCAGTTTTTGGAACCTAATTTATTCATACAGGCCAAAACAAACCTCAAACATCGCTGAAGCGCAGATCATGACAGTTCAATTCTTAAATAACCAAAATGTATGTAATGTTCAACTTAAATATTAATAAATGTGCATTGCTTTAATCAAACTGAATTCGTTCAGACATCTTTAAAAACTAATAATTAAAATTTGTTGGTTTGAAGGTGGTGGGAATTATTCGCATTATGATATTTGTATTTTTGAAGTATACCCTACAAAACGGCGCATCGTAACTGCAATAGATCACAAATAGAAAAAAGTTGCTCCCACCGGGGTACGAGCCTCAGAACCCCGCATCAAAATGCTAATACCTTAACGACTCGGCCATTACGGTTTAATCGTTTTTGTATAACATTATATCATTGATATAGGTGATGACAACAATTTTAACGAAAACAGAAACATTCCACATTATTCTGGCGTTGAGCATTACAATTAATGATTATTCATTAACAAACTGGTATTTACAGCATGTGTATCATTTCGCTCCTTTACATACAGTATTATATTTATGTTTGGAATAAGAGACAAATTGTCAAATAGAAAATTGTCAATTCGTCAACGTGTGAACAGGCCCTTTTAACGTTTTAACTTTAATAAAAAAGGTTTGCTGTGATCTGTAACAACCATATCGAAAAAAACATGATTGCGCGCAAAGTAAAACTGCTTATGTGAAAGGAAAGGCTATCGCACCCTATATCATTATTAATCGCATTATAACGGTCCGAGTTTATAATACATGTATAAATATAAAGCACGTTAGTGTCTTACCATTTATTTACTTTCCCATTGCTTAAGAGCATATCATTTTAAAATAACAACAATTATACAATAATACAAACAACAACACAATTTAAACAATTAAAACAATCACTGAACAGAAAGAAATACTTCATGTAATGTCAATTAAAACAAGTAAATAATTCAATGATTCTTGAAAGAAATACTTCATATAATGACAATGAAACAATTGCTATACGCTATGATATATTCGTTTTAATTATGATGAAATAATAAATTGCCATTATCAAGTTGACCTTCAACAAAACGAAATTT
Source organism: Congeria kusceri (assembly GCA_027627225.1). Taxonomy (NCBI): domain Eukaryota; kingdom Metazoa; phylum Mollusca; class Bivalvia; order Myida; family Dreissenidae; genus Congeria; species Congeria kusceri. The sequence goes on from JAPFQT010000066.1 coordinate 400,339, forward strand.
CAAGCCTGATTAAAATTGCCGCAAGTTGATAAGGTTATCTGCATAACTTACGGAAAGGTACTAAACTCTAAACTTACCGAAATAAGGACATAAGAGTCAATACAAATAGACACCCATCCTTATAAACATCAGCTAACAATTATGCTCAGAAAACTGTATAACATAAAAAGCGATATAACATCATCATCAGGTCGAAATTGAACGAAACGAAAATTCAAGGAAGAAATTTTGCTTTATAATGTGATTGATTTGTTGATCTACTTAATTAATAAAAAATCAGGGTGGTACACTCTGGTATTTTTGTATTTCCCCCCTGCTGACCCTTTGGGCTGGTCAACACAGAACGGTAAAATGTATTTATTTAATATGATGTTTTTAAATATTAAACGAGAATTGAATAGCCCATGCTCAACAACTGTAATTATAAGCATTAGACAACTAACCACCCTGGATTTAGCAAATTGTTAGAAGATGTCAACATACTCTTTGTTTTAGCAGCACACTGTACCTTTTGTGATATTTCCCTACATAAACATCCGCATAAAATAACATAGAACTTAGCTAAAGCAATATTAGAATAACCAAGAACATCGCCTTCGGGTTCTGGACGCTAGGCTTTCACACATTTTACAGTACTCTGGTATTTTGCTTATAGAATGGGTTCATCACTATGATGACGTTTATTGAATTTCAAGTCAATATCTCTCTGGCAGCAAATAAGGGTCCCATGCTGCTCAATAACTGAACGAGCAACAACCTGCAGGTCAATCTGAACGATCTATACTGTGCACGACTTATTGTAAACACATTTAATGACGGATCAAATCCGCAAGTAACCTCTTGTTAAAGTGTGTGTATGCGTGCGCGCGTATGTGTGATCTTCATATCCATTTTCCGACAATCGATTGAAAGTGGCGAGCAACATGACATGTACCGTATGCATTATTGTTCTCGGACAGCCTCAAAATCAGCAAAAGTAATCATTGTTTGCGTCTCTATGTTTTGAGACACTCTAAAATACTTAGTAATCTTTGTTTTCGGACAGATACTAATTTGAAATTATTGTAACAGCAAATATCTGTACCGGTAAACGTTTCATGGGTCCTATTGTTTATCAATTTGATCTCGCAACGTATTTTCTGGACCACGCATGCCAATTAACAAGTAGTATAATTACCAATATACAGTAACGAGCAATATATTAACTCTGCCGACAAGAAAGGGAACCGTCGCTGAAGATGACAATTCTAACGAGTATGTCTAGTCTTTGCGGTTTTTGTGATAATATTGTAGATACGGTTTCGAACAGACTCTAAGTATTCGGACACTGAAACAGTGATTTTAAATGTCCAAAAACATAGAATTTTCAGTTTTGTAAACTAATTTTACTTCTATTTTTCTGTCAACGATTAAGTAATGTCGCATGCAACTTTTTTTAACACACGTTCTTCTTTTAAATGGTAAATACACAGCTTTAAATCATCTTTATAAAAACAAAACAGAACAAATCACCTCTTTTCGCTTTCTTTGATGCTGGATCTCCATCACTAGATGAATTGAATGTGGTTACATGATCTGTAAATAAAAACGTAATGTCGCATTATCTTTACCTCGTAACAAAAGTCTTTGTGCAACTACTAAGGTGGATGCGGTATGCGTAATAAATTGCCTGAAAGTGTGTTAAGTGTATTCACATTTTTCATTTATTCTAAGGCATATGTCTCTGCTGAGTTCGTCCGTTTGCTCGCAGTGCGAAATAATATTAAACATTTCTGACAGAGCTGAAATAGCATGCATATCTTTTGTCATAAATTCGTATGATAAAATGATCATGCAAACTAAATACACATTTAAACAAATTGTGAAGCTGTATGTTGATGTGACTGTCATGCCAAATAGTTTGCTATGTGATTATTGAAAACGACTGAACAAGTAATCACTGTAATGAAAGAGTAATTTAGGTTCTCAGTTATACAAGTAAATACCACCAGGTTGTCATATCTGAGTTTGGTATATTTTTATTTTGCGATCATAGTCCAAGCATTCTGACTTTTATTCAAAAAAGCTATATCAATCGGCCGTATTCGCGAATGATTTAATATCTTAATTTTAACATTATTCATCAGCTAAATATTCATGGCTTACGATAAGATTGCAAGATAAAAATAGATAACCAATGTAGTAAAATCAGAAAAGAACAATTACTTATTTTAGTGCTGTCTCTTAAACATCTCATGTTGCCAATGTAAATCGCACAAACATTAGACTATTTTGTAAAATTAGACGAATGTGGAAGTTTAAAGTATGTAAAATGTATTGGAGGCTGGATAAGGGTTACAAAATCAATAATTCATACACAATCGGCATATATTACAGTGCGTGTTTATTGGTTACTCTTCCCATTAATTCCTGGGTGCAGAAATCAAAACGTACGCAAGGACAATTATTGTGTACGCAATGTACTAGTATTGCATCAATATGTTTTTTTTCAATGCTCATATATGCGTTACAATTAACTAGTTATTTTACAATTGTTTTTGTTTCCAAATTAAACATTATGTCAAGTAGGACCTTTAATATTCAATAAGAAGTAGTTTTGTTTTGATTTACCTGAATTCAGCTCCACTTCGTCTTGTAGTATTTCGGCTTCATGTGAAGTAGTTTGTGGACGAGAAACGTTACCTAAAATTATTTAAAGATATTTTTTATAATCTTACGAATGTAATTCTCACATTCAAAAAAACATGATTTACTATTAAACATCACATTGTGTACTAGAAAAATACATTCAATGATATCAGCAACATAGATAGCACTCTGAGCCGCTTTTTATTAAATGAACAATCGCAATTAAAAAACAAGTAGGGATACTGCATTATACTGAATATATTTATAATATAATCCAGATAGTGCATTTTCATACTGATAATAACCTTATGTAGTGGTCTTCTACAAAGATTGTTTAAATTTCAATGGTGACGTTTCAAATGCGTTGTCAGAGTTCGAAATATTTAGGCGCACATGATCACCATGGATAGGCCATGTGTTGCGTACAAGAACCGTGACGCCCGCTAAAATGTAAAAGTTACAGAACTCAGTTGAAATATGTCAATATTTGCTACATTTGTAGTCATGATCCTGGGTCTTCAGATCGATCAAAACTAATGGATCGTCTCAAGTTAGGATTTGTTTAACTTTGTACATTAGGGGCCGTACACAGGTCCTGTTTCCAAGCACAAGTTCACTGGAATCATGCATTGGCCATATATGTCATTATTAACATCAAATTTTCTGTCATGTTCATAGTTATTTCGAAGAAAAAAACAACAAGTTCACCTTTTTTTGATTTCATTGATGCTTGATCTCCATCACTTGTATAATTTATCGATGACTTGAATGTAGTTAATTTATATGTAAATAAAATATGATGTCGCATTATCTTTCACTTGTCAAACAAGTCTTAGTGCAACTAGTAAGGTGGATGCGGTATGCCTAACTTATGTAAAGTTACATAGAGTGATTTAAATCACATCTTTTATTAATTGTAATGCATATGTCGCTGCTGAGTTCGTCCGTTTGCTCGCAGTGCCAAGTTATATTAGGCCTTTTACCTGAATTCTGCTTCGCTTTGCCTTGAGTTATGTCAGCTTCACGTGAAGTAGATGTTAAACGAGACACAGTACCTACAATTATAGTTGGATTGTTGTTTATTATCTTACGAATGTAATTCGCACATTTAAGTATTCGTGCGTTTCTATTTTACGATGTTGACGCATTCTATAAATTATATGCAAGAATGTCTTAATTTGCGAACTTATCGCATTCCAATAAAGTGATTTTTAATAAAAGTTACAAGTTTTGTTGAATGCAACAACTAAATACATACACTAATATGCTTTTCGAGATATTAGTTGTAGGTTTTTCATGATTGACTTGGGGTCGATCGGTGGACTGGACAAACTGATGGCCGATCGTAATGCAATATTATGTTTTCTTTGTGGAAATTAGTGATGATTTAAATAAATTACCTTGGTCTATGTCTTGCAGATGCTTTCCGACTTTAGTTACTTCCAAGACAGGCAGAGGGTACTGATACGTGCCCCAGTTAACCTCCTTGCTGTGGCCCATATGCTTGTAGAAGTACTGTCTGTCTGTTGACTTTAAGGTGACTTGACTGCCTCATACCTTCTGCACATTGCCTGAATGTGATAAACATTTGAGGCAAGTTTCATTAAAATCCTTTGAAGGGCAGAGGAGATATAGAACGAACATGAAAATAGAGGCTCAAACATTCAACCTTCAAGTGTGACCTCGACCTTGAGTTGGCGTGACTGGCTTATGCCTTCTGCACATGGTCTCAATGAGCAAAACATTTGAGCCAAGTTCCATGAAAATCCTTCAAAGGGTATAGGAGATATGGAGCGGACACGAAAATGTTACGGACGGACAGACAGACGAAGGACATTCCTATAACCCCCTCCCGCTTCGCGGCGGGGTATTATAAATTACACAAGACAATTATAGACGGTCCGATTTTAATATGCCCTCCTTCGGGGGCATAAAAAGTATTATTATCTTGTAAAACTTAAGAAGGCAACATATTTTAATTTCTTAATTCACAAACTTTAAAAATTAAAGAACCTTAATTAAAATGGCCTATCTGATAAGATATTCTAGCACTCGACGAATTGAAACATAGTTATGCATTGTTTATCATAGCTTAGTATAAGTGTTTAACAGTTACCATTCTCCGACGAGCTGCTTTCTTCTGTTTCATTGTCTGGGTCATATATATCAGAAACATCCACCATGTTACACAAATCAATTTCTACAAAAAAGTACCTTAACATTTTTTGTTGGAAAATGTATGATGCTTACTGAACTCGATTCATGAACATAATAAAATTCAATGCTATGTATACAATATCCAACACTGAAAGTGGATAGTAGCATTTTTCTCTTTACGACAATTTATTATTCAGACAATAATACATACTTTAAAGAGTAGACAATGTATATACTTTGTACTTGTATAAATATGTCTATTTTCATTACAAGAGGGCCCTAAAATGCTCATCTGAAGATTTTTAAAGTCATTTTTTAAGTCTAGTGGCATGATCTGAACATTCTTTGTAGAGGACTACTATAGGATATTACATACCAAATATGAAATATCTGGGCCTTATGGTTTCAGAGGAGATTTTGCTATATAAGCCATGCGATGTCTGCGACGTGAGCAGTTTTTATCCCACGGGCATAATTGAATAATCTTTGTAGAGGACCACTATACAAACCTATGGGCCTTGCGGCTTATTAGAAGTTATTTTGCCTGTTTAAGTCTATATAAATCATACCGCGGGGCGTGACCAGTTTTGATCCCTGGGGAATAATTTGAACAAATTGTGTAGAGGACCACTAGAGGATGTCACATGTTAAATATGAAAGCCCTCACCCATGCGGTTGTAGATAGAACTATAATTGTTTTTATTTTTTTTTATCCATTTTAAGCTCTAATGACCTACATATACAGCGGACCGGCAAAAATTGAAACAATTTTGCAACAGGGTCACCAATGGGTCATTTTTTGTGAGGTGTGGTGAAAATCTGTCTAGCGGTTTAGGAGCAGATGTTTTTTCAATAAACATTTGGAAAAATTTTTACGGATGACGGACAAAAGACGATCGAAACAGCTAACCATGAGCCTATTGTGTTTAGCATACTCGCGTTATCAAGGTTTTAACATGTCATAAAAAATAATTAATTATAACCATACCTTAACGGTTAAGGAATTATTTTATAGCATTAACTTATAAGTGACTATTTTGCACAAGAGAATTCTACACATTTAACAAATCATATACCGCTTTCACTAGAAGTCTTCAAACAGGTTTGATTTTCCCGATCACGCTCAACATCAAAAGGGTCATCATCAGAATCTGCAATTCAAAATTGTAATCAAGGCAAATATCTTCAAAAATAATTGTGGTTATGCAAAGAACAGTTGATCAAACAAATTCCAAGCATATTTAAGAATCACAATTAAGATTGTACTAAAAAATGAAACTGATTGTTTTTCAATACATTACCTTCTGTGGTGGATTCTTTGGGGTGCGCGTTGGCCTAAAAATATAATGGTATATGTTTTATATTTTTGTTTTCAAAATGCTTCAAAAACGTATCTGTAGCATCTCGATTACTAGAGATAGCCAGATAAATTTACTTCTAAGGACAGTACATTAGCTGGCGGGTTCGGTTATAAGTTGGGAAAGATATAATTTTTTCTGTTACTTTGGCTGTGGTCATGGTGGCAAGACTGTATCAAATAATGATATTATAGCGTACACGTATCTTAGCAGTCTGGTCATACAAATAGTATAACGACGATTTGTATACTTTAATGCTTTACATACATTTTCCCTCCAGTAGAGAGACCTCTTGTCTTCGCCATAGTCGTATCTAATTTCCTGCCCGGCAGAGATGTCTTTTATTGCATACAAACAGAGCCTTGGACTACCCCCGAAATGTTCTAGTTTCATCTTAGCGTTGCAACGATGGTCCCGAACAGCAGCATCGTTTGTAAACCGCGCCAGACCGCGCGCCTCTTTTGTAGCGTCGATACTTAAAAATAAGCAAAACAATTTGTTTTTCAATATTGTCACACTGTATTGATCCTGGAGATAAGGGTCATCAAACTGTGTCCACACTGCGACCACGTGATGGTATTTCGCATTAATATCATTCATTCATTATACATGCACAACCTTTTGTAAGTTTATGCTAATAAGCTGGCGAAGTGATATGACTGTCGTGGCTGAGGCATGACCGTTTTTCATACATACTTATAGAAAAGACCGTAATTTAATGAGGGTCAATGCGATTATTGGTTGGAATAATCAACGTTTTATGCTTTCTTTGTTTGACTGAGTACATGACACGAACTTTGTATACGAAACATTTTTTTTATTGCTGACAGAAATTTACTGCATTTAATGTGAGTTCAAATGTAATACTTTAAATATATATGCATTTATGAGAATTATCTATTAATCGGATTTACAAACTTGCAAGTTACAACATCCTGTATGCCATGGTCAGTCTCAGCTAATATTATAAGATTTATGATTATTGAACATGAAATAAGTGTTCTTATCTACAAGGCCTG